>KE524947.1:354789-423239 GCA_000441895.2 Anopheles sinensis | reverse complement strand
ACCGAGCACTACACTGACGCAACACTGGCTTCAAGGATGGCAGCTATGCGGCTACGAGTAAGTACATCGCGAATTGCATTAAGGCCCTGTGACTTACATTTTGTTTGTATGTTTCCTCTAAACAGTAAGTTACAATCGAGACGTAGCATCCGCTTCCGCTTCAAAGCGGACTCGTTGGAGAACGGCGTGATGTTATATGCAGCGGAATACGAGCAGGCGTACGGTGACTTCATGGCAGTGGTCCTAAACAATGGCGTCGTCGAACTGCGTTACAGTGTAGCCGGAAGTAATATTGATTGTTGTTTGGTGAAACGAGCAGTTCTAATCTGTGTTCCTCCTTTTCAGAAATGAAACCAGTAGTTTTGCATTCGAGTGTTTCGGTCGAGGTTGGCAAATGGCATATGGTTTCGGCTGGGCGTACGAAGGCTGGCATAGGGTATCTTCAAGTGGACGATGAACCCATCAACAACGAAAGGGCCGACCGAAACAAGCCGATCCAGCTGAACACAAATATTTACGCCGGTGGTTACGACAAGCGGCTGCTGCTTAGTCACGCAATTGGAGTTCGCCGTGGATTTGAAGGTTGCATCGGGGAGGTACGATTGATGACTTGAGATTATCCCTAATCTGCTTAATTAACTAATCATGAACAACTTATTTCATGCCCTCTTCTAGCTTGAGACATCTGGCAACAAGGTGAACATGATCGAGGACATTCGTGAATCGGCCAACGTGTACGATTGTTCATAGTGGGGATTGTGCAAACACACTTAGCATTCAGTAAATTTTAAGAGACCTTTCCTATGTGGAGAACAAAGGAATGTTAAAAAATAAATTGACAAAATCATAAATACTCTCTATTATGCCTTGAGTATTATAAACGTAGGAAACATGGTTCTTGCATGGAAACTTTTGTGCGCTGGCCTCGCTTTAACGGCGCTGTCACAGTCCCATAAGGTGCCGTAAAACGGGGCCAGCGTGTATTCACTGACGCAACTATGGCATTAATCCTAACGTTTTCATGAACCTTTTTTTTAAATGCCAGCTTCTAGCTTGAGATGTAAAGCGCATACAATCGTGGGCATGTTGGTTAGCGTGATCCTTTATTATTGTAGTTATCAGCACACGAGCGTCTCATAAAAAGTAATATACTGGTTTATCTTATATTTTTCTATCATTTACGAAAACACCAGTAATAAGTTTTATGTTTAACAATGCACTTAAATATTTATTACTATAATTGTACGCATAGACACTAATACACGTCAAAAAAAACTGAGAACACACGGACCGCTCCGCACGTCCGATCGCACCGGAGGTCATGATACAAACCGCTCGTCCCGGTAATCCTGTGTGAACCCGATCGTGGCATCATCCGAAGATAGAACTCATGATCGGAGAGCCCGAGTTCGCGCTTCATCATTGGCGTATAAGAATAAGTACACCACGAGTAAGTCTTAATTTTATGAATAATCCTTGGTAATGAGAATAGTCCACTGATTTGTCGACTTTCTTACAGTCAGGGCCAAAAGGTAAAAAAAATATACTTATATGCCGTTGAAGCAGCGCCGAAAAGATCGATAAGCACCTAATTTATGCTGGCCAGTGCGAATACATTCCAATTTCGCGACAATCACTACGAGACTGTCTTCATTTAGCTGCTAGGAAGACAGCGGACCTAAAGCGCACTGTGCGGTGTGTGATTAAAATTGGTTTCGTGTTGTGTTGCAGTTTACAATGGAAGGGTTTTGGTCTCATCGTTTATAACAAACACATTTGATTCAGACGCTTCCCTGTGGGCCGCGGAGTGGCAGAAGGAAGTATATCTGGTTTCGTAGGATGTACTGTATTTGTTTTCAATCCATCTAAATTTAGCCAAATCTCCTATGCTAAAAGTAACAATACACGCCACTGCATCCTCGTTCATTGATTTGTTTCTGCAGGAACGGATGAAACAAATCAACGTTGGCAGCTTCGATCCCACGAGATGCGTATATTTTGGGTCATTTGAACGAATCACAGATGGTGGAGCTGAACGGTCTTGCAACACTCCGTTGCTTGTGGCTCGGCGTCGCACGTATTGTAAATTTAGAATTTTTTTCCATGTTGCAGACCATAACCGTGCACAAAAATGAAACAAAATACGATGCAAATATTTTGCTCAAGTTTTCGTTAAAGGGTAAACACATAAAAAAAATCGAATACATAGTGCGAAATAATGTTATTAGTTAACATGCTATCGTTATAAGGGTCTGCCTCTCAAATCAATCATCAGGTTCAAATATCAATTCAAACGTATATGCCATAGTCCAGTGGAGTGCCACAGTATAGCACTGTTAATAAAATGTTCATTATCCATAGAATGTCATCTGTCAAACTATTCCATATGCATCAACCTATACAAGCTGACAGAAACAACCTTATGTCAAACATAAAAGTAGCAACAATAACAGAAAGTGTAACTCAGTGATTCTTTTGAGATTATTCCCAAAAATACGTGAAATTGTTTGATAGAAAGTCACTTTCATCATTCGAAACGGTTTCGAGGCACTAGCAACAATGCCATATGAGACCGTGCAAGTAGCGCATTGAGCCGAGTGTATTCCTAACGCGTTAGAATCCCTACGATGGAAACCCCATACTCCTACCTGCAAGTGGACATTCAGGAATATCCGACCCCGATTGAGTTTCCTCCGCCGTTCAGCATAGAAGAGTTCAACCTGTACCACCACGGCTACCCTCCACACATGAACTACGACAAGAATGCCTTCTACATGAACCAACTGGCCTCGGCGACGGCGGTGCCCCCTCCCAACCCCGGATCCAGAGGTTCCCACAAGCAGAAAAGCTACAGCAGCAAGCACCACCATCCGCAGCATCAGCAGCAACAGCACCAGCAACAGCAGCACCAGCAGCAGCAACATCAGCCGCAACAGCATCAGCAGCAACATCAGCCAGCTTTACCGCATCCACCACCAGCCCCGCAACCGCAGCAACCAGCGGACCACGCGCAGCATCCTCAGCCATCTTTGCCACCGTCGGGGCACAACACGAGCAAGCAGCCCAAGGAGAACAAAACGGAGATCATCAAAACGGAACCTTCGGCGCAACCTCCAGCCGGAAACGCGGAGCTATCGCCGGCATCGATCGGCCACGAAGAACCGGGTAAAAACGTCCTCATGAAACAACTGATCCGGGCCAAGCATACCCTGCAGCAGCGGATCAAGCGCCAGAATGAAACACCGGAGCAGAAAGCCCTCCGAAGGCAGCGTAACGCCGAGCTGAACCGTAAGCGGCGCCAGAACAAGGAGGACATACGCGTCACCATCGAGAAGACGAAGAATCGGCTGCGGCAACGGATAAAGCGGGAAATCGATCGTATGCTGCGGACGCGCCAAAAGCGGGACGATTTCCTGCGCGAAACGTTCGAACAGATGGCCACCGTGTTCTCCGAGGCGGACATGATGCAGTTTCAGGAGCGGGTGGCATCGGTCATCGGGGAGATCGGCGGTGACGGCGAAGGAAGTCGTGTATCGTAAGCGCGTGCACAGAATAGAACAAAATGTAAAAAGTCTTTCTAGCGCATAAGAGATTGTAGGGAGGAAACGATCGGTTCCGATCCACTCAGCAGGAGATTTTATTCCGAAGTCGACCATTCGCTTTCAGTCCCGGTGTGTGTTTGTAAAGGTTTGTTTTTCTTTCTTTTTGAGGGGAAAAAATTCCAATATTCACTACAAGCTAGCATCAACCCTAAACCAACCTCTGGTAAAACGGAAGGTACATTAAGGCGTGCAAAAGTTTTGAAAATAAAGTAATTTATAAGAAAAAAAGTAAAAGTCCTTGTAAGCTATTACAAACTAGATTTGTTGCTCCCCGGTCGAGGCTAATGCGTCATTCCAGAAACAATATTATTCCCAAACACTAGTACCCGCTTTTTTGCCGCATGAGATTGCTTTTTGCGTGAACTAAACATTTGATTTTTACCGACACTTTTATCGCTTCCTTCAAATCCGAACAGATTGACACATTATAGTGGGTGTTGGGACAAAAACGGTACCATTGTTTGCGCCACGAACGAGCAGTCTAGCCCTCCAATAATTGGGCTAACCATCAATCGATTTACTTCAGCCATTTTACATCGTACCCCGGGTTCGTTGAGAGCGAGAGCATGTCAGCAGGTAATAGAAGTAATTGTGGATCCAATCGTCATTACAGCGGGACCATTTCCATGGACTATAAATGGATCACAAGCAGACTGCGACGAACCTCAGTTGGACCAGAATTGCCAGGACAGAAACACTACACTGGTGGTTGGTGAAAGTGTAATAAATTCTTTAAATCCGAATATCACTGAGAAACTTGTGCCGTAGGAACGGAGGTTGAGGTTGCGTGCAATTTTCACCTGTGGAACGGAACCTAAGGACCGGAGGGGTTTATCGAAACTCTGTGATATATAAATAATTCACAGAACACGAACATTTCGTTCTTAAAGTTACACGCAAGCAGCAACGTGTAGTAAAAGTGTCAAATCGAGACTCAGTTTTTAAAAAAACGTCTGGATAATGAAACGTTTTACAATTTTAGAGTACTTATTGTTGGTGGCAGCGGTTAATACGATTTCCGCACTAACCGTCGTCGAAAGAAAGGTGGCGTTCAATTTTCCTGAAGAAGGAACACCGCCGGGTGGCAATGGTAAAAAGTGGACAACGTAACTTATTTCCTTAACCGCATGCTTCAAAATCTTTTCGGTTGCTTTATATGCTGTGATGTGCTTCTATGATTTTAATCATTTGCTGGCAATCGTATTTTCTACCCTTTTTTTAATTCCCGCTCTTTTGCAACCGAAGACCTCACCAGACAGGCCACGAATATAAGTAGTGGCATCACCAGCGGCGTCCTTACCGGAGTTGTCCCTTTGCAAACGGGTTAGCTTTTCATTTATAATTTACCATTCGCTTATTGATTTTTCATCTAACTTTCAACGAAATGCATTAAACTTATTCCTTTTGATTATAGGAATACTCCCGAACATCGTTAACACGGGCATAACAAGCGGCCAAACGTGTATCTGCGTTCCGACGGGTCGTTGTGTTACAAGCTCCACCTCAACCACTGGCACCTCCACGGACGGTTCGGGGCAGCTTGATGTGAGGATTGTGGCGAACGTAAGTGAATTTACAAATCCCTAACAGAAAGCAATGAGAATCGAGCGAAGTCATGACACTCTATTCCCCGACCCCACAAGGCAAACACCGTCACCACAACGACGACTACGCCATCGCTGACACCAGCACCCTCTTCGCTCATTTCGGTCAGCATCACGTCTCCTACGACTTGCCAGACGGGGCTCGAGCGTTGTTGCGCGGCCGGAGGTTACCAGTGTGGCCTGCAGTATCCACCGGTGGCCAATGCACCCGCCGTCACCAACAACCAGGCCAGTTATGGAGAGTATCCGTGGCAGGTGGTTCTGCTGGGACCGGGCGACGTGTACGTCGGGTCGGGCGTTCTCATCAACAGTAACCATGTCCTCACGGCGGCCCACAAGATATCGGACTACACGTGAGTTGGTTCGCACGAAAGAGAGATTCATAGTTACTCAACGATCCTTTTGTAAATAGTTCCGGTAGCCGTTCACTAAAAATTCGACTTGGCGAGTGGGACGCAGCGTCCACATCGGAACCGTTGCCCGTACAGGAGTTCACGGTGTCGCGTTACTTCGTGCATCCCAACTTTAACGCGGCCAATCTCCGCAATGACGTTGCCCTGCTGCGCCTCTCGGGAACCGTCAGTCTCGGCACAACGCCTACCATCGCTACGGCTTGTCTCCCGCAGACGTCTTTCAATGGCAACCGCTGCTGGGTGTCCGGCTGGGGAAGGAACGACTTCCTCAGCGGTGCCTTCCAGTCCATCCCGAAGGAGGTGGATGTACCGATCGTGGACACAACCACTTGTCAAAATGCTCTACGCACGACCCGGCTTGGCTCCAGTTTTGTGCTCGATCCGACAAGTTTCATCTGCGCTGGAGGTGAACTGGGCAAGGACGCATGCACGGGAGACGGTGGATCCCCACTGGTATGTCCTCTAGGGGGTCGCTGGTATGTGGTAGGTTTGGTGGCCTGGGGCATCGGATGCGGTGCGAACGGCATTCCGGGTGTGTACGTGAACGTTGCGTCGTACAACTCGTGGATCACGACTACGATCGCTACGGCATAAAAATAATTACATCAATAACAACTAAATGCAACATTCCCCTTAACATTGACGGCAATTAAACGTATACCAATATACGTACCATATTCAGAGAAAATTCTTTCAGTAAGTATTGTTTTGTTGACTCACACGTATTTTTGGTAACAATTGTCAAATTAAACAGATTTATCGAAGTATCTTGCACTGTTTATGGCGTCGGCCAAACAAAAGGTTTTAAAAGTGTGTCGATCAAAACAAAGTCAATGTAAATTAAATATAACAAACAATAAACAAAGTTATGGACCTGTTGTTTTTATCTGCCCGAACCTCCACCGTACAACATACCTGCATGCCTGTCGTGTGGTTCGTTCTTTCAACGTACTCCACGAACAACCCGCTGGTCCGGATGTTATAACTTCAAAGTGGTGTTGCTATCGCTGGTGCTGCTGCTGGTGGTGTTACTCTCGCCGTTTTCCGCCACCTTGGCCACGGAGTAGATGTTGTATCGCTTCTTCAGCACTTGGTGCATCTCTTCCGTGCAGTCGATGCGCACACCGAGCCGCTTGTACTCCAGGTACGTGCGCACAAAGTTGCGATTCGTTTCGTGCACGTTTGGATGGTTCAGATACTTGTCTACGTCCATCCACTCGCACCGGGCAATCTCGCGGTTGCACTTGCTGATATCCTCCGTCAGCGGAGTCAGCGCCATCACGATGTACAAGTCCGAGCAGCCGAAACCGGCACCGTGCGCGTGCCGTATCGAAACGACGGAATCAAACTTGGTCCGAATGTTCGTTTCTTCCGCCACCTCCCGTATCGCTGCGTCAATGAAGTTTTCATCTGTTGTTCAAACGAAAATTAAATCAAATATTTTAATTGCATCTTCAGTAAATTATAGATAATCAAACTTACTCGGTTCTACGTAGCCTCCTGGTAGCTTCCAAGAGCCGGCGATTAGCGCATAGTTTTCGCTCACCACCAGCACCTGGTTCCGGTCGTTCATCACCAGCGCCCCGACGCCGACCATCGTGTGCGAGTAGGGCGGAATGTTAGCCGATTCTTCCGTCGGCAGCCAGCGGTACAGCGTAACGAACGTATTTTTGGCATGATGGAATTGGAATCCATTCTAGCGACAAATGTGTGCAAAAACGAGGGCAGTGAGTACTCGATTGTCTTTCAACTCCACCGGTTACTATGATGTACAACATTGTTTTCGAGATAACAATGGACTGTGGAACATACTTACATTGACAAGCTCCGGTATCCAACTAGCAGCGTTTAGGTGGACTTTGAACCAGATTCCACGGTTTTTACTGTCGATCCAGTGCTCGAGGGACCCTGCGTCGTTCGATGGTAAAGCATAGTAAAAACTTCGTTTAACTTACGCGGTTCGTGTGGATGTACAAAAACGCCAAACTCACGCTTTAGAATGGTTGGAAAACTGTCCGCACTGCAAGTCTCCATGTTGGAATCCACCGTGATGCCATTGAAACGGTCCTTCACCCCCTTAAACGTGCCCTCGGGCGAGGTTTCCACCATGGTGTATCTACAAATGGGGACAGTTTAATAAACACCAAGGTCGGTTATGTATTTATAGATAGATAGCAAGTCCAAGGATGAACTCGCGGGCGGAAAAAAATGCCAGCCGTTTGTTTTGCTTACTTGTTAAACCAACTATCTGCACCCTTGGTAATGTTGCTCTCCGGCTGTTCGCTCATCTTGCTCGAATGGCGCGTTATCAATGAAACCGGGTTACATCAGACAATTGATAGCAGGCGCTGTGGAACGACAAAGAGCGCCCTACTCATTTAGCGACCGGCGGTACGGTTTGACAATGACGGACCAAGGAAGACACGATGATGGTCACACGTTCACGTGCTTTCTTTTGCTGAGATGTATCTCAGCTATGTTCAAAACGCGAGCTTCTGATTAAAAAAACCACAACTACGCGAATTCCACAGAATTAAACTGATCCGCGAACGAACTAACAGAAAAAAGCACAGTCTACGCAATTCGGGCGGGATACACTTGCTATGATACTGTCGACCGAGGCACCAATGATTCCGATGTCACCTCGAACGGAACGTGCTGTTTCCGGCCCCGCGGGCAAATTCAATACACACTCACAAGGTTACGTAGCGTAACAATTGTGCCATTGTTTGTCGCTACTGTTACGGTCGTGTTTTGATTGAAAACCACACTCGGTTACCCCGTGTTTATCGTGGACACTGGACTTCAAAACAAAATCAGCTGCAAACCATTTCGCAATATTTACATGTGCCCCCGTTTACGATGGTCGGTTCAGATGTTCAAACTAGGTCACTGGTTTGTTCCAGATTGGTTGAAACTGGTTTGAAAGAAGTTAAAGACATGAAGTAGATTTCCAAAAACCCATCTTAAGTTTAAATTCCAGACAAAAAAAAGCAAGTAAAAGCAGTAAATTTAAACTCGTAAGCCGATTTGGAACAACACAAACGCTTAATTATATTTTCGAATTAATTTAACGTGTCTAATAAAGCTTTATGCTGCCATATTGACAATTGCCCATGTTAGTTTAATGTTACAAAAAGAACAGCTTTCGTTGATTCCAGAACTCGTCGATACAAACAGCTTGAAGATGGTCATCCAATTAATTTACGATAATTTTCTCTAACATAGATGAATAATGTTCGATCCCACACCTATGGCGTGGTGTTTTCTAGCGCTACCGCTGAGCTATGGGCACCCCCACACGACGCTTAACACTTCCATTATAATTTTAGGTAAAATCTTGACGTCCTATATATGCGCATTAGTGGTAATCTTAGTTCTCTAAAGACAAAGCCGATAAGAATAGGAATCGTTGCGAAGCTAGCGAAGTCTATAGTTTAACTCATAATTTAATTTCTTCGATTCGCGAGTTTGCTATGATTAGCGATCGTCCAAGACAACAGCAACTCATCATGAACTAGTTTGATTCCAATATTCAACCATTCAAAACTGTGCGAACAGCAATGTAGCATGAGCAAAATGCAGATCATCCCTTGAAACACGAGCCAATTTATTCGGTCATTTACAGGAAATCCCAATTCATGCCACCTTCCTAATTAATTGAGTTACATATCCAATTATATGACCTTTTCGAACACATTCGACGAAAAATCGATTTCCACGAACATCCCCGCACTTTCACGCCAATATGAAACTTTCTGAATCAATTATCATGTTTTGCTGCCAATGCAATAAAACCTCATAAAAAGAAAATATTTTTTATCAACTACTTTCATCGGGATGGATTTCATCGGTAAGCTGGAAAAAACGAAATTAAAACACTGAATCCAATAGAGCCTCATTTTGGACCATAGATTTTGATTTAAGAAGAGGACGAATGACTTTCACAATTAATTTATAATATGGCAAAACAATGCAGTTGAAATAAAATTGATAGGTTCAAATTTTTATATTTGTTTATTTTTTCACTTCTTTTTGCAGTGTACAAGTAGAAAGAACGCGTTGTAATCGAGAATTATGTCATTTTTACTACGCTCTGTAGGCAATGGTATTTCATCTTTGATATGAATTTAAAAAAAATACAATCGAATTACTAAAGAAAACAGTTCATCTCATAAAACTAAGGTTCAGCTTAAATTTTCTAATGCACCGCTGGAGATTACCAAGCAGTCTAGCTATCCACGAATCGCATTTTCCTATGATCTCACCTGTTGCTTTAGTTCGTGCTTGTATTTGTACTAGAAGGAAAAGTAAGAGCAAAAGAGAGCTTTTCAATTCAAAACAGCCGAGAGCTTTTCTACCCTCGTGGAAAGCCTCCCATGGCAACGGGGCTCGTCATTAGTCACGTGATGCTGCAAACCTGTTCGTATAGGATTATCTTTCCATCTCTTTATTACTCCTGGGTCGTCCCGAATATACTCTCTTTATCCCTCATTCAGTCTGTTTCAATGCAATTTATTAGTTTTGTTGTTTATTTTTTGTACGTATAAGTTTTTCCAACCACCTCACGCATTGGCTCTCGTTATCGCTTATCTAGCGATCCTATTTCACTCGCTCGCACATGCCAGTACAGGTCCTGTGAAAGCGAGGAAAAATGGTACCAAGCGAGATCGGTCTTGGAAAAACTCTCCGCCACATGCTCGCCGGCAGAGATAGCGACACCGTCGGACGATCGGGCTTTCGGGTGAGCAATTTTCCGAGCCGATGTTGCACGCCACGCGCCAACCACGGCTACGATAAGCTGCCGCGGTGTCAGTTTTCGCTGGCGTGCCGAATCAGACGGGTCGAAGGAAAACAAACCCGGAATCCGCTGTGTATGTACCCAGCTGGGTGGCGTCGTCTCCGGTCGCCGGTGAGCAGAAAGGATCCGCTTTTCGCGGCACTGAAAATCACCACCAGTTGCTTGAGCGCATCCGCCGTCGTGGAGGAAAAAACCCAGAGCGTCATAAAAGATATCAATCCGTGCAGACCGCACGGGCAACTGGTGTGCGCCCGAAATAGTACCATGAGTATTTGTTTTCCACCGCTCGAATCCGCAGCTCAGACTACCGACTCTTGTGCTCTGTTGTGCCGTGGAGTGTCGAAACCATTGTTTGGTTAAAGTGTTTTCCTATTATTTTCATTTTCGTTCCTGTGCCTTGTCTCTCAATTTACAGCGGTGTTAGACGATGTGTTGTGGGTGAATAAATAAACAAACCGAATTTAAACCCGATAGAAAAGAGTGTACAGCGTGCATGTGTGTAGTTCTGTGTCTTGAAATTTTCTAAATGGTTCCAACGAAACTGACCAAAACACTATCCCATTCGATACAGGTAGCCAAACAAAAAACATAATTTCACCCATGCCGGATAAGTGCTTGCCAAACCCGGTTTCCTTCCGCTTCGATTAAACAATGCCATACCAGCCGAAATAGCTCTCGAGCTAGGTGGAAAAACAAACCACACGTGCTTGTCCCGAAAGACGAACGCGCTGGAAAAGCGCTTGTGATCGAGTAAGGTGGCGAACAGGTGGGACAACGGATGGTATGGCCAATGTGTGAAGTGTTTTGTAAACAAAGTGATTTAGGGAGATCCGGGATCTGGGCCCGCCCTACCATTATCGTGGCTACTTGGGAGTGTATTAGGGGCAGGCGCAATAAATTACACCATCCGCAAGGCGGTAGGAAAATAGCTTTTAATAAGGCGAACTGCGTATCGATAGCGATTTATTGGATCGGCCAAAAAGGCAGGAAGCAAAAACCAAACCTGGCCAATGAAACGTGTTGCAACCGTGATAAAATGGAGCAAATTTCCCTCCTCCCATAACATATCGCCCCAATGTTTTGTTCTGTTCCTCTTTCCAATCTTTTTTTACGCCTCTTCAACAGTTCTTCGCTTATCTTCATTTCCTGATCTCCGGAACGTCGTGTTTCTGCTGTTTACCTTTTTTATTGATATTTTTATCCTCTCCGCTAACCTTTTTCCACTTTTTCTATTTCCGTGCCTTCCCCCCACGCAGCACACGGTGGGCAAACATTTATTATTGAACTGGCGATAGCTGCTATCGGAAGACACTCACTCAGGATGTGACAAATTCTATTACCGGTTCAACTTATCAACCGTAATGGATATACGGAACTGATTTACGACCAACAAACATACACACACAGACTGCTCTGATTTTCCGTGTCGTTCCACATCGTTTTCCGTGGGATGTCCTGTTCCATAATCGGGCGGGGATTTACTGATTTTCTTTTTGTACGAATTTTTTTTTCGGTCTTCCAATTATTTATTTAACCGATTCCGAGCGCATTCGAACCTCCCCCTTTTGTCGAAGGTGACGGGGATTAATGCGATAAGCGAAAGTGGCCGATTGACGGGCTTGATTCGCCCGTCCTGAGATCCGATTCGATATGCGCCCGGAAAGGGTACTCCGTGCTGATGATTGTTTTCCAAGAACGGATCGTTAGGCTCAGCCCGTCCGTTGGTTGCCTATTTTACATAGCTCCCGTGTAGCTTGATACATTTTTCCCGAACGTTTTCCCATCCAGGGACAGTGGTTCGTCGTTCGACTTTTGGCATCACAACTCGCTTGCACTCAGGCAAACCCCGAAGTCACGGGTGTTAATGATGATGGACATGCTTACCCGCCCGAACAATCGTAGCGCTCGGGAAATGGTTCACAGCGTGACTTTTCGGTCGACGGCTTAGGGAGTATTATTAGTCCATTTGCCGACTGAGCTACCGTTATCAGTAGACCCTCGCATCAGCGTGTAGTATCATCTTGAATTTCTTTTTCGACCATAGAAACAGATGAGACGCAAAATTATATTCCATACCACGGAGGAGCGATAATAATGGCAAATATTTATCTTCATTTATTAGCAGTTCCACCTGGTTCCACCTTGTTCCATCTATAGTGGCCTTAAAGACTTTGGTTCCAACACCACCGATGATGCCATTTTATCCTCTGTTTTGCAGAGCAGGCAGGAACTCGCTAAAGTGAGTTTTGTTTTTCGCTTTTCTGGGTCCTTGGGGTGGGATTTTCCTATCTTCGCAAGTGTCCATAAAAGCGCCTTTTTTCCTTCCTTCGGCTAAGTATTATCCTTTCATCTTGGACGGGTTTCTTTCCGATTGCCCAGGTGAAGCAACTTTAATCGGTTTCCCTTGCCCTCGAAGCAGTTGCGTTTAATTATTCTCACTGCCTCTGAGCTTGCGTTGGCTCCCGATGACACTCGGTCGACTAATTTTCCTTTTTATGCATTCGAGCATCAGATGCCAGCCGAAAAGCACTATCGAAAACGGTGCCACATGTGTCGCATAAGGAAAACTAAACTCCGAGGAAAAGTTCGCTTTCTCAGCCGTTCTCTTTCTTCTCGTACAAATGGTAAGAAAATAGGGCAAAATGGTAAAGGCCTGCCTTCGGAGGGAACGCCATCGTTGGGGAGGTGTTGCGGCGATAAGTGACATAATCGTAATCACGAAAATTTACCCCTTCAGCTCCTACCACCGGGTGGTAATCCTTTCTTGTGTGCCGAAATGGGTCACCGTTTCCGGCTGCGAACGTGATTTACATAAATATACATAAACAGCACCCGGCAATCGGAGAGACAACAACACCACCAGTTTTCTCAAGGCGGGTTGAAGGTTGTAGTTAATCCTTTTACGCACCAAAATGCTGCGTCTTTATGGCTTTCACGTAGCAGGACGAACGGAAAAAATGGTGTCGCGTTGTGCAACGGAGCCAACGGAGTTCAATCTAACGAACTGGCACGGACATGATTTGATGGGGCAGTTTATTTTTCAGGCGACTATTTCAATACAAGCGAGAAAAGCTCGCCATTCGAGGCTTACACATTTCTTCGTTGTTATGCATGCACACCGCGTTCGGTAGTTTAATAAAAACGCTTTCAAGAGTTTTTCGTTCCGAATAGGAACTACAATTTTTAAAATATAACCTGAGATTGGAAACCGTTTCTTTTCAAATTGAACCATACACCTTATTTGTGGATTCATCATAACAGAACATATGTAAACCATGAAAAACTCCAAAAAGTTTAATTACTAAAAAAGGACGAGTTAAAACTTTTTGTCGTTATGCGTAGAGCTGCTCTTCGTAGATTACAACTGTGAAAACAATTCTATTTGTAAAACAAACCGATATGTTAAAAATTCATACGGAATATGTTCTTAGGTCCCCATAAAGTAGTGAATGCAACCCTGGCTATTGCAAATTTGATTCTATTTAACAAACAATATTTCGGCCAAGGTGTGTCACTGGGGTAGAGAGGGTATCAATCTACTGAAAAGGGTAAAATTTACATTTCACCCCCAAGGGGCAATGCAAACAAACTCATCGTTCAATATTTTCCATGTTTTGGTGGAATATCTCATTCAATTCAACCAGCCGGGGGCATTTTACTCGCCACTCCTCGGACCGTTGGCTAGGTGGATCCTCCAGTTGAACACCAAACCCTCGACCGCTGTTAATGAGGAATATTGTTATGAACAACAACCACCCGGTCGATAGTGCAAAAAGGCGTGAATCGGGAAACTGTGCGGTTTCAACCCTACCGTTGATACGATGAAAGCGACCATATTGAGCATCGACCGCATTGGCCACGAAAAACAGGGCTCCCAGGAAAACACCGTGCCCTCCGCATGCCTAAAGTAACCCAAGGAACTCAACGTTGCTGTTTTCACACAAAGTGTAGTACTTGAACGGGGCTTTGATAGGATCAGCATCACAGCCAAGACGTTGGTTTGACGCCTACTAATTCCTTCTCTACCACAATGAAGCGCTTCCTCCTGGACCTTCGGAAAAGATGTTTATCAACGTCTCGCAGGGAAGGAAGGGAAGAGAGGGAAGCAAAGAAAAACCACGACCAGGCCGCGAACGGGCTAAAGGTGACCTCTTCCGACGTGGAGGGAAACGGGAAACAGCGCGGGAAATGAAATCGGAAGCCTTTCCGTGACCACAATCAGCGCAACGCCTACACGAAGAAGAAACCACACCAAGCGCTTTGACGCACTGATTGATGAGGGTTGTAATTTGGAACCTCGATGGTAAAACTGCGCAACAAGTACACTTTACGTTCATTTGCATATTGCCAGCGAACGTATGTGCGCACCACTTCCCGTGGGACAATAAGCAGTTTCGTGAGAATTTAATGGAATTAATGTCATTTGGTAGGCAGGTTTAATGCACAGGTGGAACGAAATCGGCAAACTCGGTTGGCATACTTCCGCCAGGAACGATGATTAATTGATGTCAGATTTTCACATCGCAAAGTTGCCCGGTTGGAAACGTGAGTGATCGAGAAAAGTTGTTTTAATTCCATGTTGTTTAAAGTTTCAAAATGTTTTATTTGTATGCTGTAACGATACAACATTACTTGTTGATTTGACTTTTTCCAATATATAATAAATTGAAATGAAAAAAACTCTGTTGCAAAAGAGAACACGGGTCGTCTAAGGATTCTTTTTGACGTTGCTTTTGAAGCTTTTTGAGAATGGTAAAGCCCCAAACGATCCTCTTTACCAATATTCATCTGGTTCGCCTCACAAATAACAAACCTCACACGTTGTTGTGACTGGCATCAATCGCATCATTTGGCACGTTGTCGTTGGTCGTTTTACACAACGAAGGAGGAAACCCCAGTTTTTCAAACAATTTGAAAGGTTTTTTCGGCAAACATTACCATTACCAGGAAATTTTCTATTATCCGTAACGTGCTTTGTCTTGATTCCGTGGATTTATTTATATAAATAAATAGCAGCCACGTTCGTGCTGCATCCATTTTTTTACGACGATGAGTTATAAACCAGTCTTACAGCGAGCTCCTGTTCTGCCGTTTCGGTTCACATCTGCATTCATGTGCAGTTGATAAACAAACTGAGTGCACCACTCCCCAAAAGTCGATGAATAAATATAAGGATTTTCCTTCGTGGCGGAGAAGCACTCTACAACTGAACAATGTAGGAAAAGAAAAACCAAATATTTATTGTAGCAAAAAAAACAGGAAAATGAAACAATGAGAATTGTACGTTGTGAATGGATAAATAGGAGACAACTGAAGCAAAAAAGAATTTTAATCTGAAGTGACAGTTAAAGCGCATAGACAAGGATTAAAGTATAATCTGGAACATTTGCCATCAAATTAAAAGCGAATGAGCGACCGAATGAGAAAGCTGTGCAATATGTTTATGTTTTCTCTGTTAAGAAAAATGATTTAGCAGTTACTTTATGATAATTTTTTCCATGTTTTGTTATTTTTCTTCCAATCTAGCTCACTCTAGAGGACAGTCGCCCATGTTACTTCTCTCTCGAGGGAGTGTTAGATTTATTTCAAAAAGTGTTTCATTGGAATAGCAAAACGAATAGAAACAAAAAATGCAGAACATGACGAGAAAAACTTTTCCGCGAACGCGTCTGCAGCCGAGTGTATGTCATGCTTGCCAAGAGGATTAAAAAATGGACCTCCCATTCAATACTCGGCTTAAACAAATAGTGCGTAGTGCGGGACAACGTGACGTGATACCATTTTCAAACAAATATACTTCAACTGTGTCAACTGAACAATGGATTTAAATGCGATTCCACTTTCACCCGAAGGAGTTGCACTGCTATGAAGCATTTGTTCCGTATCAGCCGCTTAGTTAAATGAACCCAGAAATCGGATCATCGGGCGCAGCGTGAATCGGCTTAACACGTCCGAAATCTGTCTACATTTCCGGTGCGAAAAAAACACAAGACACAAAGACGATGAGCGAATTTGAAACCACCGTGTGGCCATGGTTGGAGCCGCAGATGCAAATGATGGCCGACGGGTTTGAAAACAGATCGTGGGCCAAGATGATGAACAGTACGTATGAGAGTGAGGACCTTTACCATCTTCCACCGACCACGATCGAGCGGGTGGTCTCGATGATGGTGCCGGTGTTCTTCGGCTTCATCGGACTGGCTGGCTTACTCGGCAATGGACTGGTTGTGCTTGGTAAGTATCGATTGTAAAAAAGAACATAATCTATGCATTAAACAAAACCATAAATTTCCTGCAGAAAGCAGAAACAAAAACATCGATCGGAATTTATTCAAATTAGTACAACTAAAAAGCAATGAATTTTAATAAAATCAAAGGCGTAAATAACTTTTGCCAGCTCTTTGTATACCTCATTGGGAACATTGTATTTTTACAAAACATATTATTGCCCAACATCGGACTGGTTTCGTCAACCTTCGCCAACGTTTTTTCAGGTCAGATTTGATTTCTATAAAAATGATAGCGCAAAAACAATTGGTAATTACTTCCATACCTCCCCGACACGTGTCAAATTTGACAAATTAATTACAAAAACTGTTGGCAGGCGTTCGCAGAGGTCTCCCGGATCGGGTTTTTTATGGATACGATTGCTCATTTGATCCTATTGCCAATCTCGCCAAACGCCAAACCAACCAATCACATTCATAAAAAATAACATATCATAAACAGAATAGTGCCGAATACAGGGATGTGACATGATGGGTGGTAGTAAAGGGATCCTAGCAACGGGAGCGAAGCAATTCTATTGATTTGCCATATGCTATTAGTTACTATCTAATTCACAATCCGTGGCCAGCCGAAATGTTCGCTAAGCGTTTGTATCACAAGAGATAAAAGTGTTGATTATGGGATATGATTCGATAAAATTATCACGGTCATACCAGCTGTGGCAAATTTGATGATTATTCTGATAAATGGTATAACATGCTTAATTAAATTTTGTTAAGGCAGTGGTGCTTTTATTTTCGACCTTCATTTGAAGCTATTTTCTAAAACAATTTTGATTTATCATAGGTTTTCTTACTCAACAAAACACGCTCCTTGCAAACAACGTCAAACCAATCTCTAAAGATAAACATACCATTGTGACGAAATCGTAACCGCATAATGCTTTTACGAGCTGTAATTACGAATACTTCCAAAACCCATCAAGTGCCAGTTGCGAATGACATTTTCGAGAAAATGTAATATCAAAAAAGGACGTAAATACACCTCCGCTTGCGGCTTTTACTTTCAAGAGTGAAATAAAATATCTTTAAAGCGGCGCGTGCAGTGAAGTTCAAAAACAAACATACACCCAAACACCACCCACCCTCTGCCTACCCTATTTTCCCTGTTCCTTCCTCCCACTCACTTCAACCGATCAATCTTCCGGCGAACGCGTGCAAGATCCATTTCAAGCTCACGCGCACGTATTAAGCTAGCGCAACCTGATAGCTTGTACTAAAAATCAATCACTCCAAAGCTGCTGCATGTTCCAGCAAAAGTACCTTCTCGAACCCCTTAGGGGTTTGAATTGGGGGGGGGGGAGGAACAAATAAGCCGACGAGTGGGCTTCAGTGAAGAAAAATCAGTGCCGTCGGCAATCCTTTATGGCGCCTCCCAAAATCACTGCAGTCAGTAGTTGACATGTTGATTTTCTTTCTTTTTTTTTCTTTCGGTATCGATGATTTGCGATCCAAAACACACCCACATTTGGGCGAACATCAATCTTTTGCGTCGTTGGCGAGCAGGCCGAGGAGGTTTTTTTCGCCTTCCCAACAAGAAGATGATATTTATTAAAAATTGTCTGTTTTTAATAACCTCACGCATGCCTTCCGGTGGCGTGATGATATACAGAGGCTGTAAATATGATTGATGGTTCATTTTCATACGCCAATAAAGACTTTCTTACAGACACAGTTCCCTTCAAAATTGAGGCCTTCTTTTTATCTCTAATGCCCGACGTTAGGATCCTCTTGCATTTTACGTTGATAAAGAAAGTGAAACTCATGAAGAAAAACAAAAATCGTCTCATATTGATACTTGCCACCATCAGTCAAATTTACGGTCATTCGGTATATGCAAAAAATAATTAAATAGCTGCTCGTATTCTCACGTGACATGTCTAATCTTTTCCGTTATGACACCACTTCAAGGAAATGGGATAGCACAAGATGACACTGCGCCTACCATATCGAGTGTTCGCTCATCCTATGTATGTACAATTTCATCATTTCCCTTTTTGCGTTGCAAACGATTGCCCCATTAGAGCTTTATTCAACACATCTCGACGGTGGGTGGTAACATGGCGAGTTATGGTAAAGATAATTAATCTTGTTCATCGATAAATTGATTGATGTATGAATCAGCCCCATCTTCTTTCACAATTCTATTTCAAACGGTCCCAGTCCCTGTTCCGGATTTGTAGTTCCTCTCTTGCCTCAAGCGCCATGAGCCCGTGAATGATGGACAAACCCTTGCATAAGCGGATCAAATCCTCTCGTCTTTATCGGACGTGATGAATGAACTCGATTCGAGAGTCGACGGTTCGGCTGGAAAAGTGGGTGAAGTGTTGAATGAACTCGCTTGAAACAACCAATCGAATGGCATGGGAAGGGTTGGTACCCTCGAGCAATGGCCTTCATGTTATAGCGTAAAGAAACGACTCGTTGGAGAAGCGAAAAAGAAACATAAGAGCGTGTTGGAGACGACGGGATGAGAAAATAAATAACCAACGACTGAGAAGCCTCAGGGCTCTGGCAAAATCGACATAGTTATTCATTTCTGTTGCTCGTGGACCTTTTGCCTCCCAGAGAGCAGCTTGATGATAGTGGCCGTTAGGGGGTGGAAAACTCATTCCCCCATGGAAAAAAGTTGGTCATATAAAAAGATAAATACAAATGCATCCGCCCGGAGGTAAAAGGTACGAAATGTGACCTCTGTTCAGTCCATTCAACAGTTCCCACAGCGGTTGGATGCCCCTGCAGCGGTTGTGGTTTACCACTCGCCCGAGCAACCCATTCGGTAGCCGGTTGTGTTGGTTAAAAAATAAAAATCGTTACGTCTAGTACCGCTGTAGAAGCGTTCCGGAGTTTCGAAGGCATAACCTCCACTTTGCCGGGACGGTGTGGCTTTAGTTGCTCCCCTGGTGGCACAAAACCCAGCTATTATGAACCATGGAGCGGTGCGAGTTGGCAGGAAATTGTGAAAGACCGGGCGCCTCCATTGCCAATTTAGCAGTGCAAAATTCTCTCCAACTGCAATTTATCGCTGCGCTACGGAATGCAGGAGCGCAAGATGCTTTTGCAGCGCACGGTTTCAGTTCTCAGAACTTCTGTAAAGGCAACTGTTCGGAAAACATGTACCGGAGTGTATTATAACGTGAAAGTTCACCCCCGAAGCGAATGCGGGGTCGCACGTGCGAACGGTGATGGCGACACGGAGGGAAGAGCATATTTAAATGAGCACAATGTTTTGCACATCTTTGCCTGCCAATGCTCACCCATGTGCTATCATTTTCGAGCGCACGTGGCACGCATCAGTAGCATCCATTGTACATCCGGTGCCACTTGGAAGAATGCTGCTTCGAAGCGGACGGATGTTGGACACTTACATCGTGCACTCTACTTGTTTATTGCTCTGGGGGAAAACATCTAATACCGTCATATCGCACTTTTTCTACACTCACCAGCCAGAAGCGTCACCGCCTCATTGAAACTTTTCCTTTTGTACCGTTTCTTTTTGCGGTCGTTGTCGTTGTTTGTGTCGCCGGGTGATTGGTTTGTTCTCGCGGGATTCATTGAAATACGCGTCCGTGATGAAATTCGAGTGCCAACGGTGTAATTTACATTTCCATCGCCACACTTTACTGCAGCGCGGGGATGCCCACGGGTGACACGGCGGTAAGCAAACTTTTCCTACGAAAGACTGGGCGCCTCCATTAAAAACTGGAAATTTTTAGTAGGAGGTATGGGTAAGTGTGAAAGGTTGATCCACGATGCCCGTTATCACGTCGGTTGGTGATGGCCAGCAACCCAAATTGACAGCACCGATAGATAACACGCTGCGAGCGTTCAATTCCCTGTGCGTAGATATTGACGAACCGGCAGCCATAATGTAAGTGATATTCGTTCCTTTTGCATCTTCGAGGCACCATTTGCAATTTATCCGAAGCCCAAAGGGCTTGCGATAGATCGATTGCAAAGATACATTTAATCAACAAAAGTAGCTCTCCTTGAGCTGGGCTATTTTAGAGCTACAGTTTGTTTGTGTTAGCTTATATTTTCCTCGCATTAACATAACATTTTATTGGATGCCATTTACGAAACTACAAATAATATTCTTCGTATCAGGTGCGATTCAATTTTCTTCTATGGGAAGCTTTTTGGCACGCTTAAAAATTAACGACCCACACCGTCTTTGCTTTCACTCGCCACAAAATGGAGTCCATCGGCGTATGATTTATAATATTGTCTGCTGGAAACATGTGGCACAACATGGCAGTTTATTTTTCCGGCCAAAGAATGGCATGTTTGCTCTCCATTAACCCTGAAGTGCCGGTTCCCGACGCTCACCAAAAAACAAAACAAAAAAGAATTTGCAGTTTGTTTTCCCCGCCTGAAGTGTTATGTTCTCAAACGCAACATTAAAACGTCAAGGGAAAACAGATTCACATTTCGCCCAGGTTGATCGATACGGTGAAGGTGAATAATTGTGCCCACCCAATCCCCAAACGCACTCAACGGTAGGTGGGTGTTTCGTGTGAGTGAATTGTGTGCCGATAGTAAAGCATATTTCATTCACACACATTTTCCGTCCGGAGATGGAGCTGTTTAAATATTTACACGCAGAATATAGCATCCATTTTTCACACTCGTAAACATTTTCCCTTCCCTCTTTCTCGTCCTTTCCTGGGCAGTCGTTGCCGTCAACCAGAGTATGCGATCGACGACCAACCTGCTAATCATCAACCTCGCCGCGGCGGACCTGCTGTTCGTCGTGTTCTGCGTTCCGTTCACCGCCGTCGACTACGTGCTGCCCGAGTGGCCTTTCGGCGATTATTGGTGCAAATTTGTACGTGAAAACACTCCAAGGCTTTCTCGCTGCGTCATCCCGAGCTTAACAAGGACCGTTCACTTACTTTCTTTTCTTCTCGCCCACGGGCTGGCAGGTACAGTACATGATCGTCGTGACGGCACATGCCAGCGCGTACACGCTCGTCCTGATGTCACTGGATCGGTTTCTTGCCGTCGTCCATCCCATCACCAGCATGTCGATCCGTACGGAGCGGAACGCTTCCATGTGAGTGTTTAGTTGTAGTCGCTCGACCGACGATGATTCTTCGAAAACTCGCCCCTTTCTAAGCAAGGAGATTATTTTCATGATTAGCTTTACTTTTCCTTATACCACACACACAATCACACACTTCCCACCGAGAGACAGATTATATTTACCTTGTGAACATGTGACCGCGGAGGGGCGAATATGGATTGATCGGTTACACTCCATTCCATTCCTTGCGGTCTCGATGACAATCCATTTCAATTCAACCCAATGTTTGCCACCTGCCGCACCACCGCTGCTCAAACTCAACCACATCCTATTCCTCCACAGCGCCATCAGCTTCACGTGGTTCGTCATCCTGACCACGGCCATCCCGGTGGCCATCTCGCACGGCGTGCTGGCCTATCCGCGTCAGGGCGGCGAGTACACGGCCTGTCTGTTCCTGCACAACGAGGGCTACAGCTTGGTTGCCTTTCACGTGAGTAGCCATTCATTACATCCATCATCGACGTGTGCATTGTAGCGAAGACGGTGGTCTTTCTCGCTGGGATGGGGAAAAGGCTAATGCTTGATAGATATCTTGATAGAACTCTCCATCGATCTCCCTTTCTTTTCGCCGCTCGATAAGTGCGCTGTCAAGATTAGATCTGGCAAACAGATTGGTCACATCTATCCAATCTATTACTAACTTTGAGTCCTTTAATTGAGATACTTCCTTCTCGATAAATATTGTCTAACGAAATAGAGCACTAAGATAGCGGAAATTGTATCTATTATCTTTCAAACGACTAGCCTAAAAGCTTTCTCTGGTGCCAGCTTTCCGAAAAAGTTTCCCATTCATGGCTTGCTAAAGATACGACGGGAGCGATAAAACGTGCAACATGCTCCAAAAACATGACCATTTTATGCTTACGGTCGTTTGTTTAGTGTTCCTGGTATTCAATTTGCATACCGATTTAATACGGGTACTGTTGAAAAACGTTGCTTCAACAGCTTCTGCTTTCATTTTCTCACGAACGACACGCAAAAACCTTCCTCTTAAAATATTATGCTCCTTCAGCCCGGAGCGCGGACGGACCCGTTTTTTCATTTACTTTCATTCAGGCGTCCCAAAACGCAAGACGCAAACAAGTCCATCCCATCCCGTGCGGATGCAACTAGGAACCGTCGCTTCCATGTGCCACACTCTTCTCCGGGAAGGAAATTGTGCTTGTTTTCTGTGGGGGTTTTCCTGTTTTTTTGCTCCCAGGTTTGTTTGCTTCTTGTGCACAATCCGCATGCCATTTTCACGCCATCCGTGTGGCTCGTGGAGCGGACAATCGTTTCCACCGGGGAACGCTCCCACGTTCGTTCGTTAAGCAGAGCGTTTTAATGAACAAATAGTATCGGCAATAATATACTTTCGTACCTGGAACCAACCTGGTTTCATATTTGCCAACCGTTTCGTACGGAAGGAGACCGGATGAGAAAAAGAAACTAAACCCAAATATTCATAAACCGACAGACGCCGCTGAACAAACGAGTGGACAAACATGTTTCCATAGTCTCGCCATTGGAGCTGAAACAAACGCTCCTGGAGACAGTACAAGCAACATCAGCGCTGAGGAGCATCTCTGGGGTCCGTCTTATATGACCGCTGTGAGACCCGGTGAGCGTTTCTCCAAATGAAACCATTCTCACCTTCTTCGGTACATCGTTTCTTCTTGCACGGTCGGGCATTCAACGCCCATGTCGGTAAACAAACATGTTGTTAGCAAATACGGCACATACACAAAACATGGCCGTGCTGGTCGCATGTAACCACACAACACAACCCCCAGTAACAGGCCCCTCTTTATTACACGCTGCAGCGCCATGAACACCTCATGTATAATCCCACCATCCTTCGAACATCACATCTCACTATCCTAGCCACAAAAATCGGAAGTGCATCCGCCGGGAAAGCACTGAAGAATATGTACACAGTTTTCTAGGATCCAACTGCTGCTGAAATCTGAAATACCCTCCCTCGCACCTTCCTTTATAACCTACCATTGAATATAATCCTCTTTGAAACAACATACTTTGCAACAGTTGTCGAAACGGGGTCCTTCGCCCGGCCGTCGTTTTCCAACAACTCCGTCCGCGTAGCTTCGTTAGATGATTGGCTATAAAAAGGGAAGAAAAAACCCCGACACGGACAGATAACGTGGCGCCGGTTCAGCGTTTGTAAAGATAAAACACTAACATTACTACGGTTGGAAAATCCGCTCGAATCCTCTTGCTATAAAATGTTGGCCAAACCATAACACACCAAGGACACTTGAGGCACTGTCTGTGGCACACCGTGGATGAATGAGTTTTATTCCATCGCTTCTCTCTCATAAATTCCTTTCATGAAATGAAAAAAGGTAGTGGACGAAGCGACAGGTATACAATGTTTCTACGAACCTTACTATAAAGTAATGAATGAACTACATTTAATTCTTTGTATACAGTGTATACAGTGTTGATTTACCTTCTTGTCGAACGAACGACTCAACAGTTGGGACTTCTAGTGTTGGGAAATAAGATTCGGATTGGATTTTGAGATTCGATCCATAGTCTGGACGGTCCAGGTTAGATCCTAAAATTCTTTAGGGTTCTTTGAGATCCAGATTCAGGGTCTAATATCCCGATTCAGATTGAGATTCGGATCGGAGTTACAGCAGGGATCGAATTTTCTCAACACTAGAGTCCTGATAGGCGCTGTCATGGAGTTTCTTACCACAAATGCAATCAACTGTTGGCCTTAAAACCGAGGCCCTGAGGGTCTGGCTCAGTTTGCTATGAACGTATCGGATGCCAACCGGACCATCTCGCCTACAGGAAATTGCGTTGACTGAAGCGTCCGATTGCAGACGGACGCACAATCGGATGGGGTCCACTTTTCTAGCGTCGCTCGTAAAACCGACCGCACAAACAATGTTTCACATGAAACCTCAACTGCCGGGCGAACTAGAAATGGAAATTGCAAAGGCAGTCAGATGCTGCCCCAGGTTTCAAGCATCCTTAGCACCATTCAATGCATTTTCCAATTGATTGGCTTTTCCTTCGGCTCCCAGCTGAAGAAGCTTGGCCCTCGGTTCTTGTTACGTAAAACCGCAATACAACCTGCCCCACAATGTAACAACGTTCTCCGTTTCGCTTCCTAGAACCTCCCTCGTTAAGGAACGCAGGGGTAAAAAGGCAATAATAAATAAGTCCATCCCAGAAATGGGCTCCTTGTGTGTGTGTGTGTGTGTGTGTGTGTGTGTGTGTGTGTGGTGGGGTGGGGGGGTGGGGGGGGGTGATTTTGCAAACCGTAACGTTTTATAAGCACCATCGGTGCTCGGTGGATACATTTTTAGTATGTTTTGGGTAGTTACGTGTGGTTATAGAGTTATGCCCGCCGCAAACAAGCAAATAACCAACCCAATCATCCGAACTTTTTGGAATTAACTTCCCCGCTCGCCTTCGCCTCGTATGATTCGTTCCCAATCCTTTGGATTCGTAATTGAATAAACGATCAAAATTCTACTGCGCAAAGTGTAATAATTTTCAGAAAAAGCAATTGACGTAGACGCAATCCTTGGTATACCCCTATCATCAGCATCGTCATCATCATCATCATCATTATTACCATTCGAGCCCCATATTATTTTTTCGAGGCTCGTGTCCCGAAAACGACCGCAAAATTATGCTCTCCTGCCCATTACTGCGATTGATGCGTGAAATTTTACAGAGACCTATAAAAACATCCCTTAACGGCACAAACAATCCGATCGTAAAGCTGACCGTCTATTTCGAGTTAGAAAAAGTTGAATCAACGGAATCACTAGCACACTCAGGGGGTCTTCGGATGCTACAAGCTCATATCGTAGACGAACGCAAGGAAGAAAAACTTCAAATGAAAGTTCATGTATGTTTTTCCACGTTCCAAGAGCATATTTTTTAAATTCATCCGAAAGGTTCGTCAAAACAAAATTTAGGAAAAACCACTGCTATGGAAGAATGCTTGTTGATTGTTGTTTTTAATGTTTACATAACTAACCTAATCGCAATTCAGTCACTTTCGGGGGAGTCTTGGTCGGCATTCATCGCGTATCACGAACACATAATGGAAGAATTACAAGAATGCTCATTGATTTGCAAATACCGTGCAAAAAGGTCAAACGAAAACAGACGAAGCTCGTCTCGGTGGTGCAAGCAATGGTTTCTGCCTGAATTAGGTTGGGTTCACGTTGCAGGCTTTCATTTCTTGTTATTTTTTTTTCGTTGGTTTATCGCTTGTTTGCAATGCGCGAATACCATACAAGTGGAACTTTCCCGAGAAAGGAAAATGTACTCGTCGCGGCCAATGGGACGCAGGAGAAATCGTAAAGTGGCACAATAAAGCGACGCTTTCTCGGGAGGACAATTGAAATCGCAAAATGAAATATTCACCGTATACATTACAGAAAGGTGATGTAAATTCCAGCATGTTGAATTACAATGACAGCAAAATATCACCGCTAAACATCACAATCTTTATTTTGAGCTCGCCTTAAAACGAGTATGCGAACCATCTACCAGTTTTGATAAATTCTTTTTTCAAGTTTATTTTGCACTAACTTTGAGACTGTGTGTGAGAAAAGAATAAATTGGAACAAGCTCTGCATACCAATTAGGTTTTATGAAACTTTTTGAACCTTTGCAATCTTGAAACTTTCCGTTTCCTCGAGGCGTGTACCAATGAATAACTGGCGAAAATCGAACATGAAAAACCCCTTCGAACCAGGCCGAACTCTAGCACAAGAACAACAAACTCAACTTCCCAACGAGCGCAACCAAAACTGAGCGCCAACGTTAAACTTTTCCATGTGGTTTAGAAAAAATGGTAATATTTTTCCAGCGGCTAGGAAAAGCTTCAGAAAAAATGGCCACGAGGAAGGAGTAGTCAAAAGCACCCAAATGAACGGTCTGTTTTTTATTTATTTATTTTTTTTTCAGGCGAACACGTTTACAGGTCCTAAAAGCTCGGACCTAATCCCGGCTCGGTTCTGTGGGGCCGATTTTTGTTTGCTTCTTTTTACCATTTTCGATTTATTTCAAAGTAATAAAGCGAAATTTATCTCCGTGTTGCCTTAGTCGCGCTATTCTTCGGCCCGCCGTGAGAAGAAAACTTTGCCCGCGGAAGGATTTCCGTTTTATTTACCTTTTCGCCCCGCCGGAAGTCGCTACCGGAAGGTAATGAAATTCGTACGGAAAGGATCAAACGGGGGCAAAGGACGCTGCTATCGGTGCATCGGTGAAGCGTAAAATCTGATACGATTTTATTAAATTCTTCTCTGGTGGGGTCTTTGGTGCATTGAAGAAATGTAAAAAAGGAAAAGGAAACGATCCAAACCGTCTTGACGTTCCATTTCACGCCTTAATTGGCAGCATCGGAATAAAGTAAAGGACTTTATTTTTAAAGAGTTCTACCATTAACTGCATGGTTTACCAAATGTAGAGATTAAGATAAAATCTATATTGGAATAAAAATTTCAAATAAAAGCACATAAATCTTTAATTTTAATTTTAGGTTAAGAAATTTTAAACATCTCTTGAACATCTATAACCATAAAGTACGAACTCAGACTGGATCGGAAATTAATTCAATAAAAGCTCCAACCATAGTCATAATGTAAGATTTGAACCTACCCCTAGTATATAAATAAATGTTCATGACCTTCTCGCTTTTCCTGGAGCAACCAAAATCACATCCACCTTCTTAAAGCAATACCCCAAATGGAATAAACCAAAACCACTGCCACTGCCCGTAACGATGCCGAGAAGATCGGATCCTTGGAAAACCGTTTGCCAGCAGAAACTGGAGGCCAGTTGGAAAATCCCTGTCGGTCGGTCGTATTTAATGTCGTTTTTCTTTTTGGTTTACCGCTTGTCGCTAGCGTCCTGCGCGTGTCCTGCGAGTTCATCGAAACGCAACATCCTTGACAACACTCTGCCTCGCGCCCTCATTCTGGGAAGGATTAGCCGGAAAAGATCGCCCGTAAAAAGCCATAATGTTGCGCTTCAGGCTCCACAAGCGACAAGTGAATGAACGAACGAACGAACGAACGAACGGTTAACTTTAAGAGCGTCAAAAAGCCACAAGTTGTTGAGCTCACTTCAGTTTCGTTTCGATTAAAACCGATAATTGCTTGAATCGAAACGGGTAAGGAACGTCGTTCCGGAGTATTGGCTACAGTGCTGCTTTAAAATGACCTCACTGATCCTGTAGAGTCTCACTAAACTGATGAAACAGACAGCCCGAATGTAACACTGGCTGACGTAAGTTGCCCAGAAGGGAAAGGCCCTGTATGCACTCGCGCCAGAAATGAACTCCGGCACCACACAACCACAACCTTTCTAGCAAAGTCACCAGCCGACCTCGCAGTCTGCTCACAACATTGTTCGTATTTTCAGCTTAATTAAATGCAACATTCTCGCCGTGATCCACCCAGAAAGGGAGCGAAAGTATAATCATTTTGCTCCGCTGCCGTCGAATTAACTCGCACTTTGGCTTTTGTGTTGTGTGTCCCCTTGCGGGATTTGTGGCTTTGTGGTGTGTGTTATACTGCAGAAAGATGCGAGCACTTTCCGGACCAACTCACTTGGCACTGGAGGACTCTGTAATGAACGCATTTTTGCTGTGCAAATTGAATATTCGCAAAACAAAAATATGTACCTAAACTCTTTCGTGTGTTTGTTTTTCTTCATCTCAAGAGATTTGTTCCTATTTTGCGGTTGAAGGATAACTTTTGCTGCTCTCCCATCAGAGGCAAGTTACATATGGTACGACAACACGAGCTTCGTTGCAATCTGTGGAAAACTTTAAAATTTCCCAGAGTGCATTACATCCCAGATAACACACGATGTTTCTACTGCGTGCACAAATAAGTCTTCGCTTAAAACATACCCTAGGACATTCAGGATGCATCCCTATCCATAGCGATTCCTACTTTTGCAATCACGATCCGGAAAAACCAGACTACCCTCGAGGGGGGAAAACATGATGAGTGTCTCTCCTGTTTGTCCCCAGTGTGAATGTCACCGACGTCTGTTTCTGAATACCGTTCTCAGCATCAATTAAACGTGCTCATAGCGTCCATTCGAAAAATACTGCAGTAACTCCTCATCCCATTTTTTGTCTTCCTCCCTGTCACCCAACAGAATGTGAAGATAACTGAAAGCGTTGGAACGTTGGGTTTCGTTTCGATTTAATTCCTTTCCATGGGTCGTACGCTTCGCCATCGCGATGCTTCTTCCATCCTTTTATCTCCTTTGATCAACCCGTCATTGTGCAGCGGTGCACTTTAAGCTTTGGGAGCAAAAGGTCACCATCAAAGCCGGGAATGGAGAAGTGCACTCGGTGCTGTGCGAAAATTCAATTCACCCCGAACCCGTTCCTGCAACATCCTTCCCGAAGACTAGCGGTCGCAAAGGAAGCGCTTTGATTCCTGTCGGATCCCATCGAGGCGTTCACATTTCATTTCATTCCGGTTCGAGATTTCTTTTTCAGGTTTCGTATGTCTATGGCATGCAACGTTGCGTGCTTTGGTCATTGCAAACCCAATGATAGTGGGTCATCTTTGGACCTCCAATTACCGTTTTTACCACACTGACGAGCACGGCAGATCGCGTGTGTTGAAAAGAGTTTTCCTTTCTTTGACGCATGAATTCCTCCTCCAGAGATAACAGATTTTCATGACCTCTACGCACTAAGTAGCATAAATCGGCACAAGCAACCAAAGACCACAGTTTCGGATTGACGTCACAACAACTTTTTCGCGACAATCCGACCTGTCACAATTCGAAACGTACTCATTTGTTTTCCGTGTGTCCACACACTTGAAATGGGAAAGGATAGGCGGTTTCATCCGTCTGTTTGGGCTGCATTATTAATTGCTTGCCTACAGCAGTGCCCTCAAACTTACGCACCGAGGAAAGTTTACCATTCGTAAACCAATTAAATTCGTACTGCTCGAATGACGCTTGTCAGTCATGTTATCTCTTGTGTTTTTATTTTTGTTTTTCCATTTCTTTTTCCGTTACCCAACCGAATTCAAAGCTCGAAAAAAAAATCCTCTAAACTATTTACCAAAACGGATGGGAAGGTTTCTTTGGGGTTTCGTTATCCATCATCTGCCTCAACTTTATCTCCCCGGATAAACTTTTGCTGTGCCACAAATCTGTACCCTGTTTTTCCCAACCACTGGAGCGTTCGTATATTTGTTTAGCTTTTCTAGATTCCTATCCCATCCGTCACCCAACACTGACGGGTGGGGATATAACAAATTCAAAATTCTTTATTAATTTTTGCCCGAAAGAATTTCGCCTCGCTTTCACGGCGGTTTTGTTTCACGAGCGATTTCACGCAAAGCAATCGCAAATAGCCGAAAAGTTTCCACCGGAGTCGTGATTAGCCCGGGAAGCTGTCCAACTTATAGAGTACGGCGAGGGCAAAACCTACGTTTCGGTACGCATTCCAAAGTGTCAAATCATCGCAAACCCGGGACCCGTCCACCATCGTCCTTTTGCCTGGAGGGAGTTTGTCCGGTCCGGGAACTTAATTTGCCGCTCAACGAAACATCGAAGACGGAAGTTGTCTCCCTGACGCTCGGTTCTCGGTCGACGAAGATTGTTAAAAGAACACAATGTAGGACGGAAAGATGCCTATCCGTTTCTATTCACTTCGCGCGGGTCTATTTCCGCTATAAAATGTTCCTTTTCTTGGAACTGATCCCGAGAAAGTTATTGCATTTTTTTCAATGGGACAGAGTGGTTTCTCGTTCTTAAAATCACTCTGTTGCACAGCATTTCAACATTGTTCACGATGTGTTTTCTACTCTACAAGCATTCCCACGTTCCTACAAACCAAAGCTGTCGTTCTATTGATCCTCCTTGTTGTCATGCTTTTTACTTCAGTGAAATCAGGTTTTTACGCCCTCCTAAGTAATTCACAACAAATCCCAAGAATCTGACGTAAATAAAATACTTCAATTATGCCGTGAAACTCCCGCACAATGTGCGAAATGCAAAATAATTTCGAGGAACTGTTCTATTAATCTTGAATGCTACATTGTATCCATTATACCGAACCATCATCCGACACGTCCATCAACATCTACGACATTAATGAGTATAATCAGGACGAGATGAACGATTCATCACTCGCGTACATTTGCGTGCGTTTGCAATAAAATAAAAACAACGAACAAATTCAGGTGCTTCATCGCAAGAAATAAAACAAAAAATACTCCCAAGCCCGAAACCCCACTGGAACGGGCCGGAATAAGAAACCGTCAGTCTTGCATAAATTCGGTGCTGATTAATTTTTGCCTTCACTCGACCCGGCACGATGGTTTTCCTCCTTGGGTGGGAAAACATCCATCGCCCCAAAACTAACACATCCGATCGAGCGGGAAACCTGCGTTCACGATCCGGGGAAGGCAAGCAAACAATTCAGACAAATTAATTAATCCCTATTAAATGTACCCGCTGGGTATTATTGCTACCAACCCCCCCGTTGGACCCACATCCTTGGCGCAGTCTACCGAGAAATGTTGGTTTAATATATATCGGTGAGGGTTTTAGCGAATGCGTGAATTAATTCGTCACTTTTCTCAAAGGAATTATGCATTTGCTGCCGTTAGGGTTTGCGTTCAAAACATTGCCTTAACGAAAGAGGAATATTTATCAACATATAAACAATTTGAGAAGGATTATGCTAATCTGTCGCGTTGGGGAAAAAAATCTCCCAATTTGTGGCACAAGGAGAGGATAATCCAAATCGTGATGGTAAGAAGAACCAGAAGTTTTCAGAGACGTGTAATCTTGTTTGTAACGTTCCGTTTGTCGCAATCAGACAAGATAGAAAAAGCATTAAATTCAACTACGACCCATCACGCGTGGGGGAAATACTTTTCTATCCTTCCTTTTCTCCTTTTATCGACTTTTTCTCTCCATTTAACACCATCGCGGTGCATGGTCTTCCATTTACCAGAAAATTCTCTCGTTTCACACTAGCAGCGTTTCAACCGCAGGCCCATCATCGCCGGGAAATGGTTAACCAGCTTAACAGTTCGCTTTCTGTGTTTGGCGGCTTTCCATTTCCTATCGTTTTCACCTTTTTTCCCCCACGGTAACTGGTTAGCTGTCACTGTTGGCGGGTTTTTCCGGGGACGTGATGCGTTCCTGGATACGCTATAAAAAGATTGATGTAGCAACGCGCTGACTATGGGTAGGAGACTAACGCACACGCCACATCCATGTTAATGGATTAACAAGAACATCACTTGTTTCGGCAAAAGCGTGCGTTGCGACATCGACCGGTGATTATGACGGCTTGGAAAAGGCTTTGCACGAATTGACAATAGGGCGCAAAAGGGTGGAGATATATCTGTGAAATTTCTAAAAATTCTGAAACCGTACAGATTTGCACGTGTCGTTACCACGCAAAACATTGACGTACGAAACGTTCGATCGCGCCTTCAATGTTTGCCGATATAAAGTTGACAAATTTTGTACGCGTGGGATGGATTTACCTGCCATGCTAGGATACCGATATTTTTGCCCCCACAATTAATCCCACTACGATGGAGTGGAGCTCCCGCGCAATAGGAAAATTTTCCCGGAACCATGGCACATGTCCTAGCAAATGAAAGAAAAGGCTACAAGAGCGAGCAAAAACAAGAATGGCACGGAAAAGTTTCGATCATATCTTCGAACGACACGGTTATGGAGGAGAGAAATTTTCACCCCTTTTCACTCCGACTGTTCGGTTAGATAATGTGCTTCAGTTGACGATTTTCCATTTCCGTTACAGTTAAACAATAGACTGGTTTTCGAAGAAATTTAGGACTTTTACTTCAACGCTGATTCATTGCCGTGTAAACCCCGCCGGCGCTGGTAAACCACCGGAATCTAAAACACAATCGGAAATCCGATAATTGATAGACAAAAGCGGACAAACCGGATTTGAATACCACAGCGATGGTTTCGGTGGTTGTGGCCGCTCTCGGTGTTGATTGTGGTCGATTTTGGTTCGTGCTGGGGGAAGGCAAGAAGGATCACGTTACAATTGCCCCAGAAGAGACGATTGGTTGGAAAAATTGTGGAAATTGTCCTGATGTTGCGCGGGCGGAAAGTGGAGGTAGAATTGGATTTATTTGTTCCAACACCATGTTATATGACGCAACCAGGTACAGTCGGAAAGCTGAAAATCCGATTTCCGGTTAGGTATAGTTTCGGGAAACATTTGAACACAATGGTTTCAGCTGGAAACCATCGAAACCGTTGTCAGTACGTTGCGCAAGGCCTTTTAAGTATTTGTGTAAAAACCTTGCTATCTTGCCAATGTAACGAATATTACAGTTAATATCAAACATATATTTTCATGCCACAAATATCTTTTCGCATCATACCAGTAGTTCACTTGAAGCTTTAAGAAGTTTGAACAATCCCATCAAAATGAAACCTGATCTGTCCTCATCTGTTCATGATCCCCTGCCTACTGTTTTCAATATTTTATACTCGGAGTGTAGGCTGCTCACAACACGATCCGTTTGATGTTTACTGTTTGATATTTTCCTGAATCGTTAAACAGCTAAAGCCTTTTTGCTGAACATAAGCCTGTTTCCAGCCTGGTTCGTACAACTAAAATATCAGCATCATCTTTCGTTCGTTGAAAGTCATCATTCTTTTAATTAGCCTCTATTTTACCCGTCAGTTAATGTATAATTGAACTAAGCAGATTAAAAATGGCTTTAATGAGAATCAAACGCCCGCCGTCTTTGTCCATGAAGTTTATTCCTTCGTTCAAAAACATTAAACTAATTCCAGCCAATTCCTACCAAGTATCTGATTGCACAACCTTCGTGGATATATAATAACGGGAAAATGTAAACAGAATAACTTCACTTTGGATGAAGAAATAGAAAATAAACTGCCGTATCGGATCTCAACGAATTACAACGAAGGACAAGTATCCGTGGGCAGCTCGATGAAGTCACATTTAAACTGAACGTCTCAAGTTTACTCAATTATTATTTCGCAGTATTCAAAAAGTTTATTAACGCTCGAAAGGAACGGGAAACTTTTCCGAAAAAAGGGGCGGTTCGAAGTAACCTTTCCTGGTTGAAAGAAACTGGGGCGACCTACACAAAAATATCCCAACCGGTAGTGTTGCGCAAGTTTGCACCTTTTTCTGATACTGCTCCCTTTTTTTCTTTGCTAACCCTTTTTGGAATCAACCATGACCCTATTTCCCTAGCTTGCTCAACGGGGCTAATCCGCAAATGATTTCAAATTACGCTCCGAAACATCGAAAGCCCTTCGGCGAAGAAAGGTGGGAAACCGTTTGGAATGTTCATCCGCGGGTGCATTAGACGAAATTGGATGAAATGGTGCCAATGGCACACATACGAGCCTCGGCTGTACTTGCGATTCGGTGGAATGTAATGTAATACCATCGGTCGTGTTTCCAAAACGATGGAAAAGGCATAGGAATGGGTCGGGGTGGAGCATATTTCGAATGGAATTACTTTCGATTTCCGAACTTTTCGCAGAAAGACAAGAAAAAGGAGTCCTACACGTACGGAGCGGCTGCCTTAGTTTTGGCCGGGTTGGGTGAAGTCTTAGAATCCTGCTAATCCTGTTCCAGGTTTTCCTCCCTCAAACGCTCCTCAAACCGATCGATTTCACCAGGAAGCTCCCCAAAGTCAAAGGCTAACATCTCGTTGCTCGACGTGCGAAATATAATCGATGTCATCGCGCGACGAGGACCCTACACCCATCAACACCTGGCCCCGATCCAACGATGTTTAATGTTTTCCTTCATTTTCCACTTTGCTTTCCACACGCCGCAGGTGTCATTTTTCCTGTCATCGTACGTGGTACCGCTGTCACTGATATCCTTCCTGTACATGGGCATGCTGGTGCGCCTCTGGAAAGGAGCCCCCGGTGGACGTGCTTCGGCTGAATCGAGGTAAGTGGGCTATGGTGCGGGGAGGGGAAGGATCGCGAAGGATAAAGTTCAAAGCCAAACACGGCGGAGAGCAAAACAAAAACAAACACGTGCCAACCAAGCCAACGGAAGAAGGACCTTGGTTGTTTTGTTTCGTTATAAAATAAGAAAACTTCCTTTCGGATCAACGCGGGACGCGAGTTTAATCGTAAAGAGAAAGAGCGAAGGACGTATTTGACTTGGCGCGGGTTTGAACGGAAGCCGTTGAAAGCCATCCCCAGGGTGGGTTAACAACGATGTCGCCGGTGATGATGGAGATGGAGACGGTTCGACACGGTTCATTAGCTGCGACTGTCAACGGAGCAGGTTCCGATCTCGTCGCGCTTCGTCAACCTAATCGTCCTTCGCTGGTGGCACTTTGCAGCGGGGCAGAAGGGAATGAAGCCGGGGATGGAGGTGTTGGAGCACGAACACGCTGCCCGGATCTTCGCGGATCGGGCACGTTCGGTTGATCGACCAAATTTTGGAACATTATTCAATTTTAAACCGGCATAACATCGTGTCCTTAATTCTGCCATCATGTGCCCACTTTCCCAGCGACTGAAACGCGCCCACCTTTTAGTGGAAGACCGAAGTAGTCACCCTCGGCTAGGCATATTTTCCATCCACGAAACAGCACCCATCAAAGATGGCGCCGGGCTTCGGATGCGCAAAGTGGTCGATAATGACGTTTCGTGATCCATTTAAATATTTAAACATTTAATTTGCGATTTTACCGCGCGCTTTTAACTTCACTTATCCACTCTCACCTTTCGCCCTCTCCCCGAGTGCAACGATTTTTCCGCCAGTCGACGAAGGAAAAGCTTCGCCGGGTTCACCGAAACATATTTTGCTGCGCTTTGCACGCGTGAAACGTGTGTTTCGGTACCGGAATAACAATTTAATTTTCCGAGCTAGCGGAAAACCGACCCCGAAGCCGAGGTTTTTCTGGGAAGAAAAATGAATAAGTAGATTAGCCTCGTGCGCTAGATACGAGTAAACGTGCGTGTTTGTGTGTGTCGATGTTTTTGCATAATCATTGCGCTGTCGTCTTGCGGGAGCAGGCAACAAAGTTTTCGAAACATGAAAAATGCGTAAATGAAATGTTTCATCACGCGAATGTTTCGCTTGTTGGTATACCAGTGATGTACCTTAAGGAAAAACCTTACCAGTGGTATTAATTTCGGTTTTAACATATTTATTATCTTATGAAATCTAAGAACTTTTTTATGTATTTTCGTTATTTTCGCCATTTAACAATTATTTCTCGTTTTTTAAATGACTGTTTTCTAAATGATCTGTAAAGAAACTATTTTTACTGGATATTCCGCGAGTCTAACCTTTTCCCGATTACCCCGCAAAAAAAATTCTACAGCTTGTGTCCCGGAAATTAAAATAGTAACTCGATTTGGTACATCACTTACCCATCGCGAAACGACGGCTCGGTCACGTCTGGCATCTGCGAGCATAATTTATTATGCAAAAACAGCTATCCGGTAGCAAAAGTGTGCAACAAGCTGATAGCTGAGACAGAGAAGCAGCACCGTAGAGCAACTTAAATATTATTCATTCGAGGAAAAGCTTCGAACGACGGTAAACCAACAGCCTGGCATTCATAACCATCCGTAGATGTAATCCAGAGTCGATGATTTAAAAAAATATGTACTGTATAAATAAAATGGAAACACTAAAGGTACTGACTTCCATTAGTAAATTGCCAACGGAAAAGCGGCCGGCAAAAGGGGCTGAGTGTGGGGTCCTTGGGGCATTTCGCACGAAACGATTGAATATTTCCACGCAAACTGAGCGTCAAACAATAACTCGTTTGTGGCCCGTTCGATTTTGAATGCGCACCTTTGTCGGGGCATAGCTGCGTTTTATTGCATTAAATTGATTGAATTATTCCAAGGTACCGAGCCTCGCTCCGGTGCTTCCGAGAGGCGATGGTTCAGAACACCTACGCTACGTTTTTAAAATAGGATGAAAAAAGGCTCGATTCCTGGTCTAAATAAAGTGCTCATTGAAAGTGTCCGGAAAGAGCCCCGACCTGCCATTGCCAGCCCCGTTCCGTCGGTCCCATTATTGTTACTAATTGGCATGACGGATGGGGGCTGGAGTCTCCGGCGTTTCCATGGTCCTATTTTTTCCCATTATTCAATCATTCAAGATTGTGGATTTAATTCAATTTTCTACATAAACACACGCTCTCTTGAAACGAAGGATGCTCTATTGTCGGTGAGTGTAAAAATGAACAAAAAAACAGGTCGCCCGTATTTTCCCTTCGAACAAAAGGAGAGCAACGAGTACGATAATATGTTGCCCCCGGAAAAATAAAGGACCCCAAATAATGGTCCTGTGCGACACAATGCCGCTCCGTTATCTTTGTTCCATGACAAACTGCGGTTGAACCTTTGGCAAATGAAGTGGCAAACTGCCACAAGCGTCATTTCTTTTCTCAAACATCCATTTCAATCATTTCATGCCTGTCGGACCGAAAAAACCGACCGAGTCAACCACCAGGCGCCTCCATCCACTTTCAAAAGCGAATGCGAACAAATCTCTGTCGCCTCGGAGTTGGAATTGCACCTGAAAAGGGTATTTGTCTGGCTTATCCTTTTGTGTTTTTATTTGTTTATGTTTTTGTTTATTTTTTTCACCACCCAGCCTAAACTTACTTCAAACACTGCCTGGTGGGTTGGAAAAAATAAAACGATGCTACCCTAAATCACGTACACACCGCATACGCCGACAATGCGGACAACCCAAACCCCCCGGGCCCACCCTCAGTCCACCAAGGGCCGTTAGTTCCGCCACGTCCCTGTCATAAACTAATTTATTTCCACACGGGACACACCGTCCTAACACCAAATCGGGGGCGGCTTTTACGGCCATGCGAACGGATATGAGGACCCGACGCCTACCGGCGCTTCCGGTGGTCTCTGGCCACCGGAGTCAAGAGGTGTCCGGTTATTTATATGTGAACGGCGAGTGCACCGTAGAACTACCCTAACTCAGCACATCCGACGCTTTCGACGTCCGAGCGGTCGACTCAATCCAAGGGCCGGGAGAACTAAAGGCTCCATGTGAGGCCCCACCTTTGAGTGGCAAAATCGAACCCTCCCGGACGACACCAGTCCCGTCTCCAAGGTAGGATCCGGCCTGCACCAGAAACAATACCAAAACAGCAATAAATTTCGATTAAACTGCGGGGACTTTCATCCGGACGCAACTACAAGCGAACGAACGGAAAGACGGAGGCTGGAGAAAACCGAATAGTGTTTCAACGCAACAAGAACTTGTCAATTTGCAAAACACTACCAACTGGTAGGTAGAAGGGAAGCTCGAGTTTGTGGTTGCAACGGTGGTCTGGTCGTTAGTTTTCCAAGGTCAAGCCCGGTGTAGTAGCTAGCACGATAGTCACATTTCCATACCATCCATCTCCTGGGGAAGTTCATTTTCTTTACTATTTTGCCACTGCTCCGTAACTTGCGACGCCGAGAAGAGGTCCCGGGATGGAGTCGAAACCAATTATTCAAATGATGATGCCTGCGAAATGATCGAAGCCGTTTTTGCAAACATCCAATTTACAAGCTTGGCGTGCAAATTCCAACTCTTGATCTCGTTGTTTCGTTGAACGATGTGGTCAGAACGGAGAATTGGCAGACACAAAAGGATGCGTATCGGTGAGGGGAAAAGAAAAACTATCCGTTTCATCCCTCGTACAAGGGGGTTCTCAAATGTGAATGTCCAGATAAAGGGTGTTTCGATGGAAATGATAGTATTTGGATGGTTCATTGGAATCGAGATTTGCGAGAGGATGGGATTTTCATTTCCGCTTTCCCTGTGACGAGGGTATCGCTTTTCCGTTTGATTTTGAATTCTTTTATTGTACATTTTTGAGTGCAATAAGCCATTGCCCGAGCGTATGCAAGCATACCTTACCATTCCGAGAACGTAAGGATACCCAACGAGTTCTACGAATGGGAAAACACTTTAATACCAAACAGAAACATTTCCATGTGAAAAGGTTGACGACTTAAAAATTTACCGAATAACTCGTACCACTTGTGGCAAGGGTTTACTTTTTGGAACGCTTACCCAACCAGGAAATCTCGTGCGTTAACCTCTTTTTTCATATAATTTCCTCGAACGATTCCCCTTAACCTTTGATCCTACCCATTCGAAAACAAGGAGTTTTCGGAAACTATGAAAAACCTTCCCACAGTGTGTCCATTTCTGAACGAACATTCGAACGTTGCTTTTCCCGGATACGGTCACTCGAGGAAAATCGGGATGGTCCTCAGGTCCTTACCGTTGGCATCGGAATTTGGCTTGACCTTTCCATTCAGATGCTACTTTCTAGCAAAACGAGAACAAATTTTATTTCTTAAGGAAATCCTTCCAGAGTTCTCTTTCGAACCGGTGGAAGCTTCCAGGTTCTACAAATTGGATTTCGTCAAATTGAAATTGATTCGAAGAAGCGGTTCAAAACTCAACATACCGTTTCATCTTTCTGTTATCCGGAACTAGGAATGATATGCAATTTACTAACCGATTAACATTTTTTTGTTCCTTCCGTCAAACAAATCGAGCTTTGATCAATTTTCCCGGTATTAGTTTACTCTAGCTAGGATGCATCAATGAAGAAAATTTGTAAACAAAAATCTCGCAATATCGAAATCCACAAATTAAACACTGTTAAATGTCACAGTTTAAAATAAAATATTCCTGCAATTATTAATTAAAACCATTACATTACATATAATGTGATGGAACACAAACTGATCAAAGTTTTCCTTTTTGATCCATCCTATCATATAATAAGTTAATCTTCTTTTTTTTACATAAAATAATTAACTTACGTTGAGATAGTCACTAACGAAGAGTATAATTGAGTGTAAATTATAAAAATAAATTAAAAAAAGAGAAAATCTCATCTCCTGCTGTCGGACTCATGTCCTGCTATCCTATCTAAATTTTAATCAACACGGTTCCTAATGGAACACCCTTTATAACTGTCCCTCCCGGGCATGGACACTGGCGTTGATCAACCAGATGGAACTACCCCACGCTCGAAACTGCTCCAATCGCTCAATGTCACCGACACTTGTTGGGGATAACAACTACAGTTGCCGATACTTAGACGGGGGGACACGGGCTTTCATTTGTCGTTTTGTTGGTGCCGAAGATCATGTGCATCTTGCAGCAACTGACGCTCGTGAACAGTTAATCACTTTGCACGAACATTATCATCCCGGTCGAGGCTCATCTAACCCTTTGGCATTCATCGACACACACAACCAAACAACCGTATCCTTGGTCCGTGGTCGAGCTGGTAAGCGGACGCCATCCCTGGTGATGGATGTGGACAACATCGTGACGCATTTGCTTCCCTTCTCGGAAATCTCTCGACCCGTACTCGAATGTCCTTCGGCCGACACACATACATCGATTCGTCGTTTGTCTTTCACGCCTCGGATTCCCCTCCGCTCCTACACCACAGTCAGTAATGCACCGATCTAATTGCATTTCTTGCAGGCGAGGTAAAAAACGTGTCACCCGGATGGTGGTCGTGGTGGTGCTGGTGTTCGCTTTCTGCTGGTGCCCGATACAGGTAGGTCCGTTGGGGTCGAGTTCCCGGACTAGATTAACCTGGATGCACGTGCCAATGCAAATACGTTCGTACGTTGCAGTTGGAAGAAACCTAATCGAACTCAACCGGGGCTATTTTTCTTATTATCTCGTCCTCCTGACTTTCACTTTCACACAACCCGTTGCGGGTTGTTTTTCCCCGGGTGACAGGTGATCCTGCTGCTGAAGTCACTGAAGCTGTACGAGCTCACACACGCCAGCATCATCTTCCAGATCGTGTCGCACGTGCTGGCCTACACCAACTCCTGCATCAACCCGGTGCTGTACGCCTTCCTGTCGGACAACTTCCGGAAGGCGTTTCGCAAGGTAACGGCTCGGTTAAACGGCTCGTGAGAGCACACGTCTTTCTTCCCCTTCGGAAGGGATGAAGATAAAAACCCGTCATCATCTTCGCCGGCCATGTGCGGACCATCAATGGCAGCGGACGATATGATTTATCTTTCCCCTTCTCGGGATGTGCTTATTTTGATCGCCGTTTGTGGAAAGCGACCAATCTCCCCGGAACGAACGCACGTTCGCCACCGGTCGCTTCATGTTTCAAAACATTCCCCCGGCGATTGAATTCGGTGTTCTAAAATTACACTTTGTTTTGCTTTCTTTCTTTCCAATCACGCAACGGGAAAACTTCATCCTGACCCATCGTGATTTACGATCGCTACGTGTTGCTGGATTACCGCTTCGGGTATAAACATTTTCGGGGGGCCACTTTGGCGCACGGTTTCAGGTCGTCTGGTGCGGTCGACCACCGGCACCGACCATCCCGCCGGCCGCCCAGACCAAAACAACCCGCACCACCGGCAACGGCACGTCGAACGCGGACGCCTTATGAGCGGAGGCCGGCTCCGGCGTCGGCGAGGTTCGATTCGCGGAGAAGTACATCGAAATTGCTAGCGTCTGAGCGACGGAGCGGCCACCGGTGCCTGCGGCGGTTTCCCGGACTCGGTTCGATTTTTTCTAAGGCCTTGTCCGTGGGGGTCGCGTGTAGGTGTGCCGGTGTGCTGCTCTGTCGGTTTTGACTCCTGCCATGTCGGAAGGTTCCCCGAAAAAGAAAACCCCTCCCGAGCGATAGTGCCAGACGTTTGGCCCACCTGTTGGTTCACCCTCGTACCACCTGTAAATAAACCTTCCTGAGTTTAAAATATTTCTCACCCTCGATCACTGCGCACAAACTAGATAAACATTAAGCTTTCATGCGGCGTACGACGGTCGGCAACTACTAACTTTGAGCTCCCCCACGTGCCAAACCGTCGACCGATAGGTCTGTTTTCCTCCTTTCCTCGGCGGTGGAAAACCGCTCACCACTGCTGCTCCATCGGGGTGATTGGGAGCCAGAACGCGTGAACACTCCACGACACCGCAGCCGGAACAACACTCCGAAGACTTCAGCCATCAGCCCCCTGGACTCTTCCGAGTGTCCGGCCCGGTGGCACCGTCGACTGTTGCCAGCGAGACCGACACCCATCCAGACCCGTCCGTTCGTCCGTCCGTCCTTCCGCCGACACCCACAACCATTCCGGATTCCGGGAGCAGCAGCAGCAGACCGGTATCCAGCTAGGCCACTTGCCAAATTACTCGATGCTGGAGACCGGATCATGCCAGCAGGAAACCGTAGACCGGTGGACTTTATTACAATAAGGGTAGGTTCAAGAGAAAGAGCGGGAAAGAGAGAGAGGGGTAGTTCGCGTGGCGATTGACGAAAATTATCCAAAATCCATTATCACCGATTGGTCCGATTGATGGCAGGGGTTCGCTCCAGAAATACCACGACCAGACGTCTACCACTGAAGCATTGGGTTTTTGGAAGTGCCACCACCTTTGTTTGTTGGTTTATCTTTCCGTTTAAGTCGATAATTGGGACTACAATCCGCCTGGTGCTAGTAAACAAAAGCTACCTTCAGCCACCGACCAATACTTGCCATACGCAATTTACTTCTTTGTGAAAGCAAACTTCAGGTGACGGAGTGCGAAAGAAATACATCACGTTGGTGTTACTTTTCGTGCGTAGCAAGCAGCAAGCTCCAATAGGAAACATCTTGAGCTTCAATGAGTTTATTATTTCGTACCCGCTTTCCCAGCAAACAACAAAACAATGGAACAAGGTGTGATAAACACACTCGTCTTTGCTTACGTTAGTAAAGAGTTTTAACTGCGCAAGTAAACAATTCTTTTCATTTGTTGCCCGAGGCGTATACGTTTACAAAACTTTTCAAACCATGCCGGGAATCCTTTAATTCTGTCTAGTAAAACGAAAACAATTTTTTAAATCACATCAGTTCATTGTTGTGTAATTTATCGCTGCTTACCGAAGGTATATTTGATTTTCATTTACAACTTAAAATGTAGCGATAAAAAATATGAAATTTTAATAAATTAAGTTAATTTAGATGACAGCAATAACCACAAACCTTTATTTCGGATGAACAAACTCACTTGTTTATCCTTCCACATTGTTCATAGTACTCTCACCTTCAGGTTTAAACATCTTAAAATTAATGAAGTCCGCGACTGGGTTAAGTTAATTTATATTAATTTGGTTACTACTTGTTTCTCCGCATTTTAACGAGCTTCTAGGATTGCTGTGACAGCAATAGCAACAGCTTAAATTTAAAAAATACAGCGAAAGCAGCTATTGTCAAAGAATTATGCATTTCAGTTAAGGTTAGTTGAATCATACGTTTATTTCATAAAAGAATCAAACACGATGCACTTGAATGACCTTTTTTATGTTCGAATTTTTTAGGACAGTGAAAAACAGCTGTAAGCTGAATGTGAAAGTTAAAAATACACACTCTGCTAACGATATTTTCCACAGACGGATTCAAACCCGAACCGTTTAAAGTTAAACCACGCCATTTTTTCGTTCGCCATCGTCTTTTTTAGACAGTGATCGCTGTCAAATTCTACTAAACGCAACGCCATTCTTGTTGCCGACGGGAAACTGACAGCATTTACGCTCTACCGTTACTCCCACCCCACCGTACGACACTTCGTACCACAACGCTCTCCCGCTGCGGGAGAATGTAATGAAATTGTTTCGAGTCGATTTGATTGGCAAGTAAAACTACATAGGGATAGCCAGCGGTATCTCGTACGCAGCCCCAGGTATTCCTGATGGGAGCCTAGAGTTCCAGCAGTTCCCCCACAGATGATGGAACCGCGCGAGCATATCGCACGATGGGGGGTTTTTTTACATCGATGAGATGATAGTGATAAACTTTGGCCACTGCACTAACGCCCGAGGGCACGGTTTGGTAAACGGTACCGCCTCCATGGCATGGTCTCAAGGCGAGCTGGCGAGATCCTTTAGAATTGCTTTAATTGTTGATGGGGATATTAATTTTATATGATGATGATGATGATGATGACGATGAGGATGGCGACGACGATAGTTGCGATTTAGTGTACCTTCCCGTCGTGTAGAATCCTGGCCCTTTTCGTTAATCGTTGGTTTCTAATTATAAGCCGGATGGGAGGCAAAACCGTTACGGTCGGCGCTTCCGTCATGCAATAATCGCGCATTAGATGGAATCAGTGGAAAACGCGATGGCGTAGTAGAAATGAGGGCGATTCCGAGATACTATCAAATCAACCGTGGTGTCATTAGCACACCCACGTGCGCTCAACGGGTGATAATGGATGAATGATTTTTTCTTTTATATATCAATATACTAGACGATAACATAAACTCGAATAAACTCTGACACGAAGTGGTCCATAGCCTTCTAAGATGTTAAATAGGGTATATGATTAATAGCAGGACGAGATACTTTCGTCCAATAAAGCATCCCTGCCCCCAACCGGTGCCAGGTTGTCGTTGGCAAGCAGAAAATCATCAATTTGATACCTCATCGGAAGCCGTTTCCCCCCGCGATTTGAATGCGAAAAACACGCGCCACTCGGGCCGGTCGGCTGGAAAATCGCTCAATTTAATTGTTACACTCCAGCTCATTAGTGTGCGTGCCCATTGTGTACAGTCACCGCAGGACGCCACACTGTGACGTCAACGCGCGGAAGCAAACAGCTTGCAGATGGACACGCACGCCACGACCTGAAACACCGTGATCCTCTGTAAAACGCCAGTGAAGATTACAGTGTTAATGGATTGAACCCAAAACTGTAGCATGTAGCCCGTCAAATTGTGTATCAAATCGATCCATTTTCACCTCCCGGCTCCCTTCGGTGGTGGTCGACTAACGGTAATTTGCCAGAAGGTGCGTAATTACTAAAATTATCGATGGTGGGTTGCGGATAAATGGTCCGATCCACTCAGTACCGTGCGGGGAAGCTAGATTGAAAGTTAGCACTTGTGAGTGTTTTTAGAAATAAGAAGAAATTATTAAGTATAACGCTATTTAATGTTCAAAAATTAACCGATGATCGCGTGGTTCAAGAAGATTTTTGGAACATAGAAACCCGTTGTTGAGAGCCAAACAAGAACGGTTTCAAAGAAATTTTAATAAGCATATTAAAAATAGATGTATCCCATTTTAGCGTGTCGAATAAATTTGGGAAGAAAGTAAAAATTAGTAAAGAAATTTATTAACATCACATCAGTAGGTCATCCAGTTAAAATGTTTAGAAATGTGCCATTTGTAAAAACAATGTAATATAGAATGGAATGGAATGCATTTAAAAGTGACCTATAAAATTGTAGCTATGTAAATGTTAGTATTTATCATTCGATTCTCTTTTATCTACGTCAGATGACTCCAAAAATAAATTTATTCCTTTATACTTGTGGCGTGCGTTTTATTTTAAATGTAATTTAAAAACATATTTGTCCTATTCGCTGAAGTTCTCCTTTTTCGAACAGTATAACAGTTTCAAACAGTATGACAGCATGGTTGGTGTCTGTGCTTGGCAATCTTTCAGGTTATACGTCTTGTAACGACTTCCCAAAATTTGAATTGTATGATTTGAATGAAACAACACCAATTAAATTTGCTTTTATGAATTAAAATTAAGAATGCTTCAAAGCATATGCAATGTAAGAAAATCGGATGAGAAAAGAAAAACAATATCACACAACGATGTAAAACATATCCACTTGGTGATGTCGTTTGTATTTTTTCGCAGGTATAAAAAAAATTACATGACCTATCCCTTACAACATTCCTTTCCAGCGCACTAGCTGTACAACTCTAACTAAAGTAAAACCTACGAACTATTCGTTTTTTATTAAGGCCAGATTATAATCAGTACGTCTTGTAGTTCATGTTCGGGATTTAATTTTACCGAATCCTAACTAACGATCGTTCGTTTATTGGACGGAGCGATCCTCGAATTCCCTTCTCGCACTAGTTCAACCTTAAAATTTCATCCAGCTGTACTTGCACTCCATAACTAAGTACATTTGCAATAAATACTTTTCATACCGAACGAATGTGTCATTCAGTTTACGTTTAGCTCAACGGGAGCTTTCTTACAACTTAGTTGGGGCAAAGGCAAACAAATTTGTACAAATCTCGGCATAGCTTACACATGTGTTTGTGTAATGCAATAAGGTAAGTAGTACGGCGCTCGAATCGGTTTAAAATGTAAAATTAAAATCTCAACGAAATGCACGATGCAAACGCAACATCGTTTCCTTCGCACGGCGATTAAAGGTGGGTATAAAATCGAGTTCCGTATCTTCACTAGCGCCCCTTTAAAGGGACGGTTGTCCTTGTCTTCGCGCAAGTGAGAATCCACCTTGAGGACGAAAAAGATTGGCGGTTCCCTCTCTCTCTCCGTTCAAACAGAAAACAAAAATAATAAAGAAATAAACAAAAAAGGTACATTGACAATCGTCACACCGTATCGCAGATCCGCCGATACGCTGAGCGATGAGTTCTTTTCCTCTGTCCCTTTCCCATTCGGCACCTCAAACCAGCGTGGACAGCTCGTGTGGCGAGTTAGCTGTCGTGACGTTGCTCATGTCGAGATTATTATTGTTGCCACCGGGCATCCCGGGGCTGACGGAGCCAGACGCGTCCCGGTTCAGCAGCGACCCGATCACCTTCGGCGTCGGTGGTGTGGCAGTGGCCGCCCGTACCCCTCCGCCACCGTACGGGGGCGGCACGTAGGAATGGTTGAAGCTGATGTGCGAATGGTTCCCGGACAGGGGCGTGACCGGCGTCAGCTGCGTGATCGGCGTCGTATGGCTCGCCTGCGAGTTGTGTGTGAGCGGCGTATGGTTGTGGTTGCTGTACACGTGATTCAGGCTGATATGGTGATGGTGATTGCCCGCGCCCGTCGCATGCCCATTCTGGTTCTGGTAGTGGTGGGCCGCGGCAGCCGCTGCGGCCGCTGCCGCCGCCGTCGTCGATATCGTGCTGATCTGGGGCGAGAGGGTTAGATTGAGGTTGAGCGGCGTTTGCCGAACGCTGATCGTCTTTTCCCGCTGCCAGACGAACACGTTGTGCACCATGGCACCGCCGCAGAACACGATTCCGACGCCGATAAGGATGCTCGTCACAATGGCCGGCGTCGAATGGAACTGGGTAAACGTGTACAGGATGATACCTGTAATTGGAAACGGTTTATCGTTAGAAGCTGGGCCAAGTATTTCGCTTTCCGATTTTTTCCAATCCCTTACCGGTCAAAAAGATGGGTATCGAAATGAAAAATCCACCCACCGCGCAGACACGACTCACGCTTGACTTCTGCAAGTATTTGTTGCCTCTGAAATAATATAAATTACTAAACGATTAGTAATGGAAACGAAAAAAATGTATTAATATACAAACACACATAAAAAACAATGAAAAATTAAATAACACTAAAAGACGAACAAACGTTTCTTCATATTTTAATTAGTCTTATGTTTAATTCTATATAAAATCGTCCATTTCAGGTAAGCAAATCCAATCCTCTATTTCGTAACTATTTCAATTTAATTTCCCTTGCACTCCACGCCCAACTACGCTTCATTTGATTAACATACGTTCGTTCGATTTCCGCTGAAGCCCAGTGACTTATCTCTAATTAAATCAAATCGATACTGAAACCCTTTCCCGAGAGCTCTTTCCCATCCACGGGCAACAACATCCTCTCGGGAAGAGTTTAGTTTAACACATGCATCTGTAAATCCCTCCCTCGCAGGTACGGGACACGAACACGGTGTGTAACAAGCGTGAAACCTTACACTTGTACACCGTAAACATGATCCTCCGAATGGGAGGGTGGTTGGTGTTTGATAGCTATAGCCTTTGACACTCGCCTCGAACTCGGGGTCTCGGGGTAAAGCAGCGGAAAAACGGATCGACCCGAAGGTCGTCAAATCCATTTTTATCGTAGATTAGGTCATGCCCCAAGCTTAGCCGGTTCGGGAGACACTGTAGCGTAGCGCAATATCCTAGTGACACGTTAAGCTAACGCCGTTACGGTCATGCCGGAATATGGTAATCGAATTAAAGTGTCTCCCAAGGCCGGTAGGGTGCAGTGTGGGTGAAGCATAAATTAAAAACACCACTACAAACCGAAGGAACCGAAGTAGGGTACTAATCTAAACGGTTTTGGTTTAGTAAACGATTCCTGATGATTATGTAAGACTTAAGATGCTTAACTTAATAAAATACATTAAAGTACTCTTTTTTCATTTAGGATTTTTTATTAAAATATATGCTCTAGTAGTTGTTTCAGACAACCTACAAAGTGTTTAAACATTTCATTTTTGTCTAACATCAATTCTATTCCCGAATGTGAAAATGGAGTTTGAAAATGGAAAACGTCTTCCTTGATGTGACTACGATTGCATACATTCCGGCGCTGCTTGATTTATGGCAAGTGTTGTATAAGGATATCCTTCCTATAATTTTTTTTATGAATTTGCAGTTGATTCCATAATAATTTTTGCTTTGCAAACTATTGGTCCTACTTTTATCTCAGGACTGCTATCGAGGCTTGGATTGGGAATCATGGGATTAAAGGGATTGAAAAGATTACTCGTTGAGGAATAAATTGAAATAAAGTAAGAAAAATTAAAAAAAAACACACAACGTTGTATTAATATTTAGTCTGTACAACGTCTTACTGAACTACTTGAGTCCATAAAAAGAAAATCTAGGATCAGTGTAGATACATTAAAACCTGCCTATCATCGCTTGGTTATTATAAGCCCCTCTCAACAGCAGAATTAACCATATAAAACATTTAATCTCGATCGCAACCTTAGCCAGCCAGCTGAATGGTGATGTTGCGCTGATTGGCGCCATACTCTTCACGCGATAATCTGCCGTCTTCTTTTCTTGGCGTATTCGACGGATCGAACCATCTCCTCGATGGCTCTACAAAAAGTTTCTTACTTCCGCAACATCCACAAACACCCCACCTCGGTGGCTTAATCCAGCGTAACATCTTCATGTGCGATCGCTAGATGAACACAGCACAACAACAGCAGGTACTAGAAGCACCAAACGGCACAACAATGACGGATTCATTCCGCTTGCCAACAAGCAGAGAACATAAATCTCATCATCGGAACACGGACCTGGCGTCGAATGCATTCCCAGCCAGCCACTCATTAGCGATTACAATCGCGGCAACGCAAACGCAGCAGCAGCAGCAAACCGGTACATTCGGCCACTTGTTCGAGTACCGAGGGAGAAAGATCCGACCGGAGAAGATTACCTATTAACGTACCTAAGGCCTAGTCGAGGTAATAAATTAAAATTTCGTGGCCTATTCTTTTCCCTGCCCGCACCGTTGTGGCAAGTGGTTAGGCAGATAAATTTTTCGATTGGCCATGGCCAAGAGCGTTTTACCTAGAGTCTAGTGGAAGTCCGGGAAACGCTCCCATATGCCGTAGGGAAGAAACCGAATTCGCTAGCAAACCCCGTGTGCGCATTTGTGTTAACTCAATTTTACCATTTCCACTTGCACGGAGGAGCACCTTTTGCCGCACTTTACGCAATAAGTGACCTAGACATAAACCAGGTGTTTTACTTTAGTTAGTCTTTTTTTCTTCCGCTACCCACTTTTTGGCCTCCCATAACGGATCGCAATCGGAAAAGTCTAACATATTGTCCGGCAAGTGCCCATTCTCCCTCGAACCCCGTCCACAGTTTGCACCTGAAGAAAAACAGTGCATAAAAGCAATAGGTTGCGCTCATGTGTTCCCGCCGAAAAAAGAAACGCGGGAAACCTGAACCCATGGTTGGTTCCCTCGTGGCCCTAAGTTTTCCCATTTTTTTTCTCTTTTATGTTCCACTTCACCGTGCACAAGTTTTCACGCTTCGTTGCCCATTTTCCGTTACATGTGGACACAAAAAATAAATGGTAACATAAAGACACAACGTCATGTCCAGGAGGATTTGCTACCCAGGACCCAATTAAAGTGGCCCGAGTGCAGGGGAACCTAATGCCGAAAGTGCCCAGTTGTTTGACAAGTGGCTTTGAACGGTAGAGTGTGTTTTCGATGGCACCGGAAAGCACGAGCACTTCTTCCGTTTGGATTGAATTGTTGGTAATTTTTTGTTTTGGTGTAGAATGTAAACTTCTTCGAGTGCGCGTAAAAGAAGCTGAAGCACGTGGAATACGCTTGAAAGTGTATAAATTCTTTAGGTTCCAGTATCAATTTCTTCTTTACGTGGTCTCTCTTTTTCGTTCTTGTATCCCCAAGAGCACCCTTCCTTTTTTTTATTAAAGGACAGCCGCATTACGAAAATGAAAAAAAGGGAAGGACACAATAAATATAACCCTTAACATCGACCGAGCATCCCTTCAGAATTAATACACGCGCGGACGGTGAATACCAAGCCAAAGAAGCCGGAGGATAGATAAGGGGAAAAAAGCGGTCGACCCTCGATCGAAAAAAAATAAGGGACGCCCTACACCGCCTTTGGTGACGACTTACCTTCCGGTCGTGGCAGGTGCGCGGACCAGCTTGACGGCGAACAGGAACTGAATGGCACACACCAGCAGGCAGCAGAGGTTCAACGAGAGGGACAGTGCGCACAGGGCGAGCGTCACGTCGTACACGATGGCGTAGTCCTCGAGCACGGCCGGGCCCACGGTGGGCGGGGGTGGTTCGCGGCCACCGGGTGAAATTTTCAGTAGAAATATCAACGACAGCAGGGCCAACAGAAGGGACACTGTTGATCCGGAAGCAGGGTGCGTCATCATAAGCGTTCGACAAAGAATTTCACCGACCGGAGAAACATGGTAGAAGAAAAACGAAAGAAAACAAAAATTAAACATCAATGAATTTGATCTTGCTGCGGTGGGTTAGAAATCACTTTCGTTGGCCATTCCCAGAACCTCGAAGTCATCCCACATGGAATCGGAACGCAACCTAGCTCGTTAGGTCAGGGAACGGATGGTAAAATAAACCAATTAGCTGCAACTCCAGGATCTCCGAGAGGCGGCTGCTCCGGGGGGCAAAGTTTTCAACGTGTTGGGAGTTTGTATGTACAAGTAATTCTCAGTTGCTCACCATGCGGGCGAGCGATACCCAGGGGATGATAATCGATCGTAATTGGTTTAATTATTCTGCTGGAGTTGTAAGGAACTTTGAGATAGAAAAAATAACTTCAACCGCGTCTGTTAAGCGGAAGCGAAAGGTTTTTTTACCACCCACGAATGCATATTTAAAATGCAAACCAATTAATTCAATCACAACGAATATTTCTTCGTGATCGTTATTGATCTGATCAATGAATGTTGTAAGTTAGTTGATTACGATTGATGTACTTTTTTTATTGAAATTTGAACCGAATTTAAATCGAAAAGAACATTGATATAAACTACAAGTAGTAAGTTCATCGTTCTTCACGCCATATGTTGGGGCATTATTACGCAAACTTGTTTTCGACCACTTTTCAAGCCCCAGAATTTATTGCAAAGAAATTACAATCGTAGGCGGATGGATAAAATACCAAAATGGCATATGCACAACCTCGGTGTACGTTGACATTGAAAACATTTCAAGATCCTTGTCCAACAGCATCAAATACGTAAAGTTTAAGGAACAAAGAAATGGTTTTTAACACCCTCCCTGCCACCATCTGTAGAAGACAAAGCAAGAAGTTCCCGCGGATGATGATCTCTTCCATATAACTAGGCGCGTTATGGTATGGTTTCCTAAAAGGCGTAAACAAATCAAAGCGAATTCCATATGACGATAGCCTTGAACGAATCTTCCCACGGCGCACAACTTGTCTCGGTACAGTGAACATGGGCGATGGCCCCGGATGCCCCCTGCCCTCCAATTGTCCAGCGCACATGTGTGACCAATGTGTCTGAAAATAGAACCGCGAAACATCACGTCGCTGTCGCGCTGTTCCATCCGAGCCGGCGACAAAGATGATCATCTTCGAACACTTGAGATTTAATTAATGGGGAACGCTCCCAGCGGGACCGAGCGATCCCGTCCTCTTTTAGTTCTAATGGCGCTTGGCGCGTTCCGTCCCATGAGTCAGCCTTTTCCCCTAACCGATCAGATACCCTAACCCGGGACAGACGGGTGAGGTGTGTAGTATAACGGACGAGCAGAAACCTACCCAAACAGAGCAACCCGAGGCTGGTCAGGGCCTCCCGGGCACCCAACCGGTCCTTGTTCATGTTGATCGTGCTGCTGAGGATGTTGTTGTTCGTCGTCGAGTTGTTATGGTTAAAGCCCGACACTCCCACTCCGACTCCTCCTCCTCCACCTCCACCGCCGCCGCCGCCGCCTACCCCAGCTCCACCGATCGTCCCGTTGCCGAGGGCCAGCCCGCTGAGCGTGGACGTGTTGTGTAGGATGCTGTTGGCGTGGCTGGCCACATTCCCGTTCCCGGTGACACCGTTCGTCGAGCCGATCGATGGCGTTATGAACGATGAGGACAGCAGCCGCGGCGGACCGCCGTTCATGTGTTTCGACGCAACGGCGGCGGCGGCGGCGGCAGTGCTGGTCGAGTTGGCCGTTGCGGCCGAGCTGGCCGAGACGGTCGAGACGTTCAGCGGCGGAATCGGACGGCCGAGGCCTCCGCCGCCGGCCGTGCTCCGGATCGAACGATTTTGGCCCGTCGTTACGGGCCCGGTATGTATGTGTTTTAGCATTGAACATGTAATGGGTTTGTCCGGCCGGACGCACGAAACAGGCCGTTCCCTTCCACGGGGCGGATCGGTTTTTGGGCCCTTTTGCACTGTCAAATCTCACACACTCACGCCAAACTTTCTTGCACGATCACTTCACTCCCGCACCAATCCAGCTCATCATCCTCGGTCACAAACTTTGGCACAACCGCGATGTTTTCGATTCCTCACCAAACGGTTTTGCGGGATCATTTTCACATGCATCTGTCGAAGGCAGCGCCCGGGATCATTTTAAACTGTAGAAATAAAACACGTGCTAGCTACGGTTAAAACTGTTTAAACAAAAGAAATTTAAGAAACACACACCGGTGGCCTTGAAGGGCACCGTTTGGCATTTTCTTGCACCACTACGCACGCCGGAACAATTGGATAACCTGCTTTGGCATTTTATGTAACTCCATCATCATGATATGGAGTACACTTTGCCTCCGTACCAAGACTTTCACAGCTGCGTTGTTGAATTATTCTTGATCAACTTGTTCACTGGCAACACTATACGAAGAGTTTTCTAACCCCTGAGGATCACATAAAAAAAACTACACAAAATGAGAATTATTGTATTTTTGTTAACACAGCTTGAGGAATCGTTTAGAAGAGGAAAAGCTCGCCGGTGGAACACAACTTTAACGTTGTAACGGAACTTTCTATGGTAAGCCCGATCGGGTCTCGTTTTAAACAAACACACTATCACTAAAAACCGATTCTAAATTGTACGATCGACACCTTTTAAAGTAGGTCTGTTATCACCTACCTACGTCCGTTTGTGATAACTTTACTCTGGAAAAAAGCAGCAGTTTTGGCTCTTCACCAGCTTACGGAGACAAATCTGCGAGTTTTTGAAAAATTCCACCCGATCGAAGCACCCCGGGATCGGAGCAACTGTAAATGCACCACGTCGTCACGTCAGCGTTGCCGGAGCAACCGCGATCGCCTGTGCGACTGTGTGCCGCCGCGAGCTACAACACCGTCGAACGGTTGCGCGGCTGGAACCGACACCACGACACAAACGACGCCGAACTGGTTTCGCGCTCGTCGCTCTCCGTCGCTCGAGAATTTCCCGCCCCATTCCATCCACCGAATGGCCAATTTATTGGGGATACAGTGCAGCATCCCCAAACCGCCGCCACCACCGCCGTCCGGTGGATTCGTTCGCTTTTGCTCGTACCTTCAACACTGGAGCCCTTGCTGGGGCGCCTTTTGCACATCACCAACAAGCACGGGAGGACAGTTCGCTTCTGGTGTGCTGTTGGCCCGTTTTGGTGTGTTTTCAAATGGTGAGCGTCAACGGCAGCTCGCTTGCTTTGCATCCACGGATGATGATGACGATTGGTGGCTTCAGCGTCGAACCTCGTCGATTGGAGCCCGTCCCTTCGGTGGCCACCTTCTCACCCGTACTGGGGGAGATTGGAGTGGTGTTTTCTCACTTACTCGCGGGTCTTCGCTAAAGGTCGCTATCGTTTGAATATCTGTGGAAAGAATGCGGTTGAAAGGAAGAAGAATGAATTAAGATGAAAGGAGAAAAACAACACTTATAAACACACACACACACACCCGCGAGGTCTCGGAAAGTGGAGGCAAAAAACTGGAATCGCCCGGCGGGAGGAAAAGGCCGGGGAACAACACCTCCATTGACCGCCCGAGATGAACGGGTTGGAAAGAATGACCTATCGAGAGTGCTTACGCGCTGGGCCAGACACGTCTTTTCGGGTTTTCGGTCTCCTTCGCCGGGCTCCGGTCTCCTTCGTTAGTATGCGTTCTGCGGCCAGGCCGGGGGGGCCTCGAAGAAGAAGGACGAAGGGCAGCGAGAACGAGCAAAACAGGTAAAAGTTTCCGCAACCCGTCGCCCTTTTCCCGGCATGGTGGCGATGCAAACCGGGAACAAATACCTTCTCCTTCGATCTTCGCGGGAGCGCGGGACCAAAACGCGCGCGAGATCGCCGTGTTTCACGATCATCGCCGAATCTCTCTCACGCTCGCTCGCGGATCGCGAGCCGTTTCTCCCCGGTTGACGCACACACACATCAGGAGCGGCGGGAACCGCAGGAAACCGGTAATATGTGTCAAATTTGTGGTCCATCGTTCCAAGCGGGCCAGCATCCACAGGCCTGGAGTTGGAAGATGGTTCGAATCGCTTGGTGAAGAACATTTACTCATATCACTATGAGGTTCTTATACAAATCCACTAGACATCATCTCACTATACGACAAAGGTAAGGTTGTGTAGTTTTAAAGTTTAATTTTAAAAGAGTTGTTAAATATATAACCTTCCAAATTTCAAGGACACCAGAACACAGTTCGATAATAAGTCAATTCGAGTCAAGTGCCCGGTAACCTCGGTTGCAGGATGCACAAACACTTGGGTTAAATAAAAACGTACCGCACAAAAGGGCTAAAATAAAATGGTACCCGAGATGTACCAGAGCCAGAGATAACGGTTGACTGGTGAAAGATTCCCACGCCCCGATAGCCCACCTGCACCACGGATGGCACAACTCCACAACAACGACGCCCAAGTATGCGTGCAGAAACTGTGCGGCACTTGTCGACGGCGTTTTACACGATCCCTTACGATGTGTCCTTTCTACCTGTTCTCAACCAGGAGCAACTCAATTTGTCGACCTAACCCTCCCAGAGTTGCTGGGACATTTTTCCGAATTCCTCCGTACCTTTACATGCACCGCGTTGGAGAGATGACCTGAAGATTTCATCAACATCCATCCAGCATTGCAGAAGAATTATGACCGCTTTCCCTTGGGACCCGTGTAAAAAGTTGTGTGTCAATGACCATGACAGAGAAATATTTAAAAAATCTATCTTTACTGGAAGAGTTCACAAACATACTTTAACTAGCATTCTTGTGTTCAAAGAGTTTATTCTATTGGTTTCCAAACATTTGAAAAGGTAAAAAAACGATAATCATGCGCACACGAGCCAGGCGTGCGAATAACTCCCATGACCCACGCGTGTCGCCATGTATCGTTTCCGTTGAACCGGTGGGAAAATTGAAACCATCGAAATATTATTCCACACCGGTACCGGACACTGGCCGTATCGGGTGGCTTTCGGTGATATCCCCCCGAAGAACGGTGGCTGAACTTTGGGACACGCAGCGTTTGCAGCGCAGGTGTATGGCTTCATCACTCGACCTCGGTTGTTTCAAGAAGTTTCACCGGTCGGCCACAGGACGCGGACAAACGAAAAAAGAACCAACGTGCATGTATGTCCGTGTAGCAACAAACTCCTCCGTGGTTCACATTTTCCACATACTGGACCATTGAACCTTGCAGGAGATTGGAATGCGCCACCTTCGCCATGCTGCAGACCTTTCCGGTCCGCCTGAAAAGCAAACGCCGGCCCATTGCGTACATAAACCCAAAGGCACGTTTCGAGCACCAATAGGGACCATCTGAAGCTGATCTATTTGTTTATCCATTTCGGTGTGTTTTTTGGAATGGCTTTCACTTGCGATACACTGTGTTTTTCCTAGCTTTACGATCGAGGTTCGAAAATTACAACATGGAATGCCTTTTTACGATCATGGAACGTCATACAAGGGAAACAGTTCTTTGATGAGCTGAACGGCACGATCGCCACCAACAGTCCAGTACAGAACAAGTGTAATAAAACGTGTTTCTTTTTAAAACTATTGCTAAACGCATATCGAGGAAAGAAAACGTTTCATAAAGGAAGGATTTCATAATGATTGTTCCAAATTGAGCTTGTAAATTCCAGAAAAAAAGTATGACATAACTTATAAAATCTCTAATCATCATTCCCTCTCCTCGGCAGATCTCATTATGAAAGGCCAACCAGATCAGATACCGTTAATGCCAGAGTGTCCCTCTAGAATAAAGTCATCAAACCATCTTCAAAACTCACCGTTCACAACTAATTAAAATACTTACACAATATGAACCACCACCAGCTAAAGTAGTAAGTGGGAGTTACGGTTTGCTCTTGTTTCTAGCTCATCACCATCGGCGGCTTCCCTTGGCCACGAATCTCGTAAACCTTGCGCAATAAGGTGCTGCCGAGCCGCACGTTTTGTCGACAGCTTGTTTAGAAAAAATGGAAAAGACCTTTGTTACCGGCCCCGCTTCTAATGTCCACAAATGGCTTCGTTTCTCGTACAATTTTCCCAACGACATTCCGCAACGTCCACCAAATCAAAACAACCGTGGTGGCCGGGAAATGGAATGTTTGTGGCCAACTTTTTGGACCCCAATTCATGCCGAATGCAGGCAGAAGCTACCCTACCATCGTTTAGGGTCCCCTCCAGTGTAGCCGATGCGCAACCTTTGGTTTTCCCGGACTGGCCCGGCTCATTTTCTTCGCTACGGGTCCAAGATTTATGATAATGGTTTCAGATGCGGTGGCGTAACTGTTGCACGATGGTCAACGTGGTGAAATAATTGAATACCTGGGGCAACGGCGTGTGGGAAACACTCCTCGGACACAAAATCACGGCAGCAGATAAAGGTAAGCCAACCGAACCCGAACGATAAGCGATGGCAATCCATTTTCCACCTTCAGTTTTCTACTCCAGAGAGGCAACCGCCAAAGACGACGATTGTTTGCGCCAATCTCTGGGAGTTGGTTCCCAGGAGAAGAGTTATTAAGTCAGAACTTACTTAAAACACACACCGCATCTGTAAGAGGCCATAGAATTCGAGGAGGAAATGTGGGATCCAAAAATAATAACACCACATTAATACCGGTCGTACCTAGGCTTAAGGTGACAAAATTTCCCCAACTCGTCGGCACAAAGTCAAGCTAACTTCAAAATCTTTAATTGCGCTCAAATTTGGCAAAAACAGACCCTTAACTAGCAGCTACCGTAAGCGGCCGTTAGATCGGAAGCTGCTTTAGCGCCTAATTAAAGCCGGTAGCTTTTCATCATGACCGCGGCAACTGCAAGGCACGCCGTGTCCCGGAAACCTTTGGACACACCGAGGCGTAATGGATGGTCATTTTAACGGATTTTCGCATTCTCATTCGAGATCGGAAGTAAGAGATTGTTTAATGCGATCACGGAAAGAACGTAGGTTGGACAAGGGAAGAAAAACCTCGATCATTACATTTTCTTAACGTACTAAAATTTTTGCCTTTTTGATATTTTAGATTTGAGAAAGCCTTAGGCAACCAACAGGTAGACCAACTGTAAATAAACTATATTCCTTACTATACATTCCAACCAACTCCAGACTGAGTAGATTGCGAAGGGCCCACAAACGATTCGATCGTACACCCGGCCTACTTGGTGAACTAGATCCAAGGAAAAAGGGCAATTACATCGAAGCGTGCTGGGAAACTTGCAGCCCGAAGAGCGAGGGAAAATATCAACGGAGAAGAGAAAAAAAGACCCAACTCAAGCACACAATCATTTCCCCACATCATCGCGACCGATGGGAAGCGCGAACGCTGGCGGTCGACCGCCGCTGACCGGAAACCGGAAAGCTTCTCGTTCCGAGGAGGTCTTTGCACCTGATCGTACCGAGGACGGCGAAAATATTATGTGCCAATGTAGGCAAAGGAAAAACGACCGTGGAAAACGCGGGCGAGCCGGCTAGGCGACACTTGCATGCCACGTACTCGTCTGTGGTGCTGCTTCCTCTTGCACAATCGTCCGTCAGAACAAACCCTGGGAGAGCAGGACCAAGCGCAACGTAGACCGAATGGGTGGATGGCAAATATCAAGAAAAAAATAGAATACTATTACCAGGCTGTAATCTGCGCTGGTGCATAATTAATTCTACCAGCACGCCAATCTATACGCATTCTGCCGTCATTACCCGGCCCCAGAGCATCCGAGACGGAGCAGTCCGTCCCTAGGGGTTGGTCCATAATTGAACAACACCTAGGCACCGGTTTATTGCACGTACTATTTTTCCACCCATTCCATTTTCCATCCCCGGTTCTCTATCATTTTGTGTCTTCTACTCCAATGCACGCTGCTCTATTTTCCACCTGTCTTAGGCTCAACCCACGGTCCGAATTGGACTTGTTCCGATTTCTTCTATTATCTTCATTTTTTTCTCCTCGATAGACATGAAGAAGAAGATATCTTGGTAACAAAATGGACTTGGCAGAATCAAACCAACCAATAGAGACATTCGAGACCTTGGATTGAAAAAGGGTATTCCATACACCATCTCATCCGAAGCACGCCAGGAAGATCCAGTCGTACATCCTTCCATAGGACCACAACCCACACATTCTTCAAATGCCCTTCTCCATCGGCGGCTTTCAGAATGGCAAGAGCCGGAATCTCTTAGCTGCATTTATGCAAATGCGCTTAAATGCGGGTCGCATTGTGGGGGACCATGAGGCACACTGGCGCAGAATCCCGCTAAAGAACCTCCCTATAATTACGTGCCATAATAATTCGCGCAATTTGCAAGTCTCGGTAATGCTACCGTGTTTGACTTGAGCGGAGATACTTGGGAGTAAATTATCGGTTGCCAAACCTGATCTGTCTGACGGACCTTATTCCGAGTCTTATTTGGCCACACTATTGGAGATTACGAAATACGCAATAGTTACCGTTGGTGAGGCTAACCTTCTTTTGATGGAAATTTTCCTTCCCTGAGTGTAGTGACACTAAATAGATTAATAAACACAAAAAAAAGACCTGAACAAAGAAGTGTAACCGCTGACCACGTGTTCCCATTTCCCATGGGAGGAGACATCCATAAGGGAGGAAGTTAACGGAGTTTACCCTGGGGCAACCATACAACGATGATGGATAATTTTGTCCAATTAAAGGCACAGTTAAGGGACCCAGATTCATATGCATCGATAATTTATGCTCAACTCCTTAATGTATCGTCGGTCCTTGATCCGTTTAACTTTTGTAGTGTGAGTGTGAGATAAAACATGTTATGATCGAAGGATAGATTATGCTTGTTTATTTTTAAGCTTGTACATTTATTTTAAATAATTTATTAGCAAATTAAGTGCATAATTCTAGATAAAGGATCCAAAATGTCAGTCCAATTAACGCAAGTATTAATTTCGCAAGTAAATTATCTATTTATGGCTTGAGAAAATCAAACACGCACTAACAATCAAAGCCCATTTAAATTCGTAATGAACTAAATCCACCTTGCCCATTGTTTCCGGCATGATTTGAATGTGCAAACGTTCTAAACGCCTGCCGATCGCCGTTTACGCTGAATCATAAATTGATTAATCGCTCCGAATCGGATATTTTACTAGCAATTATTCAATCTATTCAACTGCTTAAGTAGTGCTGATTGGGGGGGTCGAGGCAATGCGTGGTGGAAAAAGGCAAAACCGACTCCCGGGGAGGTATTCCGAAAATGTGCTTGTGGCGGCCGCCAAGCGCGCAGAAAACAAGTCCGCGTCAAATAAAACCGCTTTTTCGGTTCATAAAACCGGTTTTTTGCCGAATTCAGAATTTTTTGCCAAACTTATACCAACACAGGCAAGGACGATTTGGAAGGGGTGAAGATTGGGCGAAGTTTTTGGGCAAGTTGAGAGCAAAATCTTCCTTCTTTTGGTCACAATTTTTGCTAATGATTTCAATAGCATAAAGAGTTGAATATATTATGCCCAGACTGTCCAGTCCATATGTTTCGTGTTTAGAACTTTGTTTACCGTTACCAACGGCAACGGATACATTTTTGTTTTCCATTTACAATAATGAATTGAAACCACAATAAAAGATGCTGAAAACTCAAAACAGAATTCATTAAAACGTCGTGCGATCGTTTGATCATTTTACGTCTCAGTTGACCTAATATTCCACAACATTATAAAGTAGATGCGAGACGGAAATGACCACCATCACCCGGCCCACCCGGCGGCTTCGATTCAAACTATTTCCGGCTAGGTGGGAGACCGTTAAAGTTCGTACGGCTTATTCATCCGATAAACAAATCTAATTCTTCTTTTCTGCCGCCAAGCGTACACAATCCACCTTCCGCTGTCGGTTGGTAGATAAACATTTCACCGTTTGGCAACTCCCAACCTAGGGTCCCTCGGTATACGCACCTGCGTGTTATGAGAGATGGGGACGCGTACCGCGACAGATGCTTCCTGCGCAACGTTCCCTGGCAACGGACATACGACTTCCCGCGAATGTGCGCAGAACCTGGTGCCGCCCCGGTCGGTTCCACTACAAACGATCGCCACGGTAACACGCCGATTCACTGCCGAAATCCAGAAGCGTAGAGCAGCTCGTGAAGGGTCTGGCACAGCGAGATCAACTAGGTCCACTTCCGCTGCCTAAACGATTCGACCCATTTTTCGATCGACACCAGCGGTGCACACAGCATAAACATAACTCGTTCGAGGTGCGCGGGTCACCACCGAATGCACATAAACAACGGTCGCTGTGTGTGCGTCTATGGTTTTGTTTTATTTTTCCCTTTTCTCACGCTCCACGATCGAACTATCGATCGTTGGAAATACGAAAATGGAAAAGACGACCCGCCTCGACCAACAACCACCTTCTTTGAATGTTTTTTGTAAACTGGCAGTCGGAGGCAGCTGAATGTCAATATTTAGTCAAATTTTGTATTTTGTGTGACCAAGGTTGCTTAAGCGAAGCTTATCGATATCAAGGTGGTTGATTTGTGTTGGCCGTTAATTTTCATTGTGTTCTATATTGTGTACGTTCAAATTTATCTATTGGCTCGATCATTGTTTTTGAAGCAAAACAATGGTTAAATAGCTCACTATTCAAATATCACAACGATTTTAAATAGATACGAAATCGAGAGTGCAATTAGCGTCAAAAAGAACGTTGTAGGAAGTTGAGAGTTTGTCAAGAAGAATTTTACATTAACTGTACAATGCTCAATGAAATTTATTTGTTCATGCTGTTCATATAATACCATCGCATCAAATTTAGTGCTCTTAGTACTCAAAAAAGTTTTTCGTGTAATCAACAATCCATTTATCTTTCTGCAACTAGAGAATGGATTCTGCCCTCCAGAAGTGGATAAGATTTGATTTGTTTCTTCTAGAACATTTGAATTATTTTATTTCCTTTTAAATGTACCACACAGAATATTAGTAAGTAGATAAAAGAACAACTCAAAGCATACATTCCAGTTGATTTAACATTTTATTGAATATACTATGAATAGTTGTATATATGTCTATATATAGTTGCTGGCGTCCTACAAATCGCTGTACTAGACTGCCGTTCGGCGCAGACTTGCGGGAAAAGGTAATCGTGGAGGAAAAGGAAAAGGGTGCTCGCGTCGGTCGCTTCAATATGTTTCACTTTCATGCTACTCTGTCCAGCTCCATGCCCCGCTGGCTAGGAGCTCCGTTCGATTTACCCTGTTCAATGATTTTGCGTGATCTGTGTTTCCGCAGCTCAGGAAATGAAGATGCATTTCTCATTCATTGTGGAACCTCCGGTTCAATGGTTTCTTCCTATGCTTGTTACACAATAAGATTGTGTTTCTTACAAAACTTGGCCTGTTCCTAGTGACGCTGCGGGGTACAGATTGGTTTGTGGTGTCACAAGCTGGTGTGGTTTAAGAGAAGTCAAGAAATAGTTGATCAACGTTAATCCTTACGCACCCCAAAACACGTTGTAATGGTGCGGTGTTGTTTTTTCTTTTGCTTTGTTGGGTAATTTAATGTTAACCTATTCACCTAGTAAATAGTTATCCTACTACCATCCATCTTCCTTTTTTCCCCAGCTAAACCTAGAGGTTTTCTTGTTCGCGCCGTCCAAGTGCTACTGCTGTTTCTCTTGCTGACTACAAATCGCTTACGATTCCGTACAGCAATCATGTTGACTTAATTGTTTCCCGTCCCCAGCATTCATCGCATGTTCTGCTTCTATATAGTACCCCCGGTATCTTGCTCATTACTGTTGGATTAAAAAACGGGCCATCCTATTACACGCCGACCTTCCACCGAAAGCTCGTCCTTGGTGAGTCCTACTGAAACATCCAGAAAACAACGCCAAGCGTCTCAAACTACACATAGAGAGGTTGTGGAAGGGAACGACTATAGTGTATCTTTTAAAGAAGCAGCTTTTACAGAGAAAAAAGAACAGAGATACTATCCCCGTTGCCCATCCAATCACGCACTCTCTTTCTCTCTATCTCTCACGCACGCAAACACTTATTGAATCATCGGATTAGAAAATCTTCTCCCTGCGCATGTAGTATAAGAAAACCAGACGAAACAACAGAAATGCTAATATGTTTTAGTCCGCGACAGCCGAGCGGTAGCGTCGGTTAGAAAATCCGACCCATGACCTCGACGCCAAGAAGAAGAAGAAGAATATGTTTTAAAGAGTTTTGCTAAAAAAAAGGAATTTATCCTTGCATTCGAATCGGCCCATTCATTCACACGCAACCGGAGAAAGAGGAGCCAAAATAAAATCATCCATCGCTTCATCGTCCTCCGCTCCATTTCGTCACGGGGATGGCAGAAATGAGCCAACCCAGTAATAGCACCGAGCGGGGGACAATTGCTGGATGCTCTACTCCGTCTCACTACGTCCCACTTCCTCCTCACCTCGTTCCGTTAGTCCTGTCTATTAAAACTGCGCACATTGTTAGCTCAACGAGAGCTGACCGAGGGCCAGCAATCGTTCGACGGCCGCATTAATGTCACCGAACGAAGCGATCAGGGCCTGCAGGTTGGCCTCCCGGTTGACGAAGCCCATCGCCGCCAGCTGCTCGAGCTGCGATCGGTAGCGCTCCTCCGGTGGAATGTTCGTATCGGCTGTCCCGGCCGCCATCCCGCCGACCATGCGGGCCATAAACTCCGAGAACAGGGCTTCATTGTTCGGGGGCGGACCGGCAGCTCTGGCGCCCGCATTCGTGGTAGTTGTCCCAGTGGAGCTGCCGCTCGTAGTGGTGCCGGTGGCCGGTGGTGCACCCGGCATCGGTGGAATGCCCATCGAAGACATCAGGCCAGGCGCGGCCGAGCGCAACTGCTCCATGCCCTGCTGAATCTGTAGGATAGCGTTCAGCGCTTGCGGATTGGTGACCATTTGCTGCACCTCCGGATTCTGCATCTGGCGCAGGAGCTGCGGCATCATGGTACGCATCTGCTCCTGCAGTGCAGGATTGTTGGCCAGCAGCGGATTCTGGCTCATCAGGTTCGCTGCCATCGCCGGGTCGGCCGACAGTGCCTCCATCATGCTGCGCGTGGTCTGCGAGTTGAGCATGTTCGACATGATCGACGGGTTGTCGCTCATTTGCTGCAGCAAACTTTGCATCGCGGGCGTGTTGAGCAGCCCGAGTGGCGTTCCGGCCGCATCGGTTGTAGCACCGCCGGTACCGGCCGCACCACTGCGAGCCGCACCGCTACCACCAGCGCTCCAGGGGTTCGGCAGCGGGCTGCGATTCTCCGTGCCCTGCTGAGGGTTCGCACCGCCACCGGCGGCGCTGCCCGAATCCGAGTACGGATTGCGGAAAGTGGCATTCATCATTGGCTCCTGGATGTCCCGGTAGATGCGCTGCAGTGCGCTGTACCCTCCGGGCACACTTTCCAGGTTCGAAATGGCACGATCGTGCGAGCGCATCAGTTCCTGCAGCATCGACGGGTTACGGGCCAGCTCCATCGTCTGCCGAAGCAGCTCGGGGTTGTTGAGCATGTGCGATATCTCCGGATTCCGCTGCATCAGCTCCTGCATCTGCGGGTTCGAGGTCAGTATCTGGCGCATCGTGTCCGGGCTGTTCATCATCTGCTGCACGAGCGGGTTGTCCAGCACGGTGCGCATCAGGTCCGGGTTGTCGAGCAGCTCGTGCTGCATGCGCGATTGCAAATCCATGAAGTTGGTCTGATTACCGGCCAGTGCATTGATGCCCGCCAATCCGCCCAGCTGATTCAACCCGAATGGGGTCTGGCTTACGTCGGCCGGTGCCCTGCGGGGTCCATCGTTGTCCGAACGCGAGGCCGCCTTGATGACCAGATACACCGTGAGACCCTCCTTGATGTTGTGTGTCCGGAGCGTGTCGGTATCCTTCATAATCTTTCCGGCGAAAATCAGACATACGAGGTCCGGGTTCGTGTCAAACTTTTCCGCAACCACCAGTTTAAGCTAAAAGTATTGCAAAGTGGGGGATGAAAAAAAGAAAACAGCACGTGAGCTCAATAGTTTCACTGTCCTTCGCGCATAACTAATTAAACAATTTTGAGGAATGATAAACATTGAACACAATTTATGCTGCTTCACACGGCATACTGCGTGCAATTGTGTGCGTCAAAGCCGACCATCTCGTTCAAGCACGCACACGACTAAACGCATGTGTCATGTTTTTGTTCGATTTTTCACTAGTCACCGTCAATTGGTCAATAATTCTCTTCGCAGCTCTAAAAAAACATATTTTTCCCTTCCATTGGCTTTCTAATGTATCACAAGCAACAAATTGTAGAATGCTTCTGTTGCTTCCATTATGCGCAGCGCGATATTTGGCAGCGAAACCTAAACAATCTCGAACATTCACCAGTAGTACCGGACTGCATCAGTCACACCACCTACCACAGTGGTGTCTCTTTTTTTTCGTCATTTACACGCGCCACGATGCTTCCACATCACACATCACTCTTGCATCACTTACATCTTTGATTTCAGCATCCTCGTCGACCTCAACCAGCTTCTTATCTTTTGGTGTTTTCACCGAGATGGTTATTTTCTTGCCAGCCTCCCGTTTTGCGCCGCTGTTCTCCGCCATTGCTACTTTGTTGTGCACTATCGACACGGACTCGGTTTCGACACAAGTGCTGCGGCACGGGCTGTTTCCCTTCACGTCGCTCGCTCACTCGCAGACGATCTGCACTATACTCCCAAACACTACACTACGTTTGGGCACAAAATAATAAGTTGCTGATGCAGATCCTTGGGATACAGGGGACGCTTCTTCTTCCGCACTGAACAGTTTCTGGTGCGGCTAGATTTTTCAATGCTACTTCGATCTATCGACCAAGCTTACTATACACTTGTCAGCGTATACAATAACCTTGCTATCGGCTGTTGTAAATTGGCAATTAGTGTTGGCAAAGTCAGGATTCGGAAGATACGAAAAATCGCTCCCTTGATGAATTCTATCTGAGTGCATTTTACGAATTTTAATCAGATTTAATTCGTTTGAGACTCAATTCGAAGCATATTGAATCAAATCCCCTTTTAAATGCGAACAAAGCATCAAAAAGAGTTGCTTTACTGTTTTAGCGATTGGGAGTTGAATTCTGTGATCCGGATCTAAGAGCGGATTTGATTCGAGTCCCTGTATTGATTCGATGTTCCCACCACTATTAGCAACATCATTCCCTGTTCGGTTGGTATCAAGTAACGCTGCGCGTCTAGTTCACAGGTTTTATAAGTTTTATCGAAGAAGACGCTCTATTGACGACTTTGCTGCGCTAAAGAAAGAAGGTAAGATAATTTACTTTAGAATTCAGCTAAGTTTGAATTCCTGGCGTTGTTGCAAAAACCTGTCGGCATTCGGACGCCGCGACGGCAGTGTGCAATGGCCGACATTGGACACTAAAGCGCTAACCAAGGGGCATCGATCCGTACTTTCAGAAATGGGCCGAACAAAAGAAAAGACGATCAATGATGGCGACGATAACACCGGGAGCAGCGAAGAGGAGGAGTACGTAGTAGAGAAAGTAGTCGATCGCCGCGAAAGGAAGGGCAAAGTGGAGTATTTGCTCAAGTGGAAGGGCTACGACTCCTCTAACAATTCCTGGGAACCGCGAGAGAACCTTGACTGTCCGGAACTCATCAAAGCATTCGAACAAGCACGAACTGACAAAGCCAATAAGGACGGAAAAGGCAAGGAAAAGCGCACATCCAAGAAGAAGAAGGGTGATTCGGACAATGAAAATGACGCCTCTGACGACGATGTGCGAGACGATGCCGGATCGACAAAATCCGCCAAATCAAACAAGGCAGACAACGAGGAAGCAGCAGATGAGCTTACCGGCTTTGAAAAAGGTTATGTTGCTGAGCGCATCCTTGGTGCAACCGAAGCGGACAAGGAGCTGCTGTTCCTTATCCAATGGAAGGGCAAGGATAAGGCGCAGCTTGTCAAGTCGAAAGAAGCGCGGAAGTATTGCCCACAGCTCGTTATTGACTTTTATGAAGAGAGGCTGATTTGGCAGACCAGTGAAACGGCTGAGTAGAATTAATTACCTTCACTTTTTTTAACTTTCTCTTGTTTTTCTGTCCGACTTCGACATTTTGAATTATAACTACTACAAATTGATCCACATATAAATAAATAGTCGGAGTTAAGTACCGAATAATCCACGAACGATTTGGGTTTTGTTGTTAGACAGTTTATCTCATCGGTAACGTTAACCAACAATTGCGCCGGCATTTCAATATAGCGCTCTAAAGCACACTGTTGCCATCTTAGTTGTGCAGTATGTAGAAAACTGAAGTCACCTCATAAAATGAATTTATCTTTTAACAGTAGGCCTTTGAATAGGAAACAAGCTTAAATGGATTTTTGAGTGGATGAAATGTAATGACTTGGTTTTGTTTATTCGTGGTTTAAATCGGGACTTTAGGTTAGAAACTTTACTAGTTATATTTCAATTCTTTTATATTTAACTTCAGTTCTTTACTTAGTAACTGGGTGCCTATGAAAGTTTTGTTAGCAAAGAATTTGGTTTCTGGCAGACAACAAGAATCTCCCACTCTGTTTTTGACCAAATAAAAACTAACTTATCCAAAAACAGAATACGCAGATGTGCACTACGGAAATGGAAGCCTAACTACAAGAAGAAAGGATTAATAATAAATGTAATGCTCAGTTTAGACGAGGCGTAAAAGCCTGTAAATCCACGCGAAAATGACAGTCAACTGTCAAAGTAAGCGTAAAACTGTTTATGGGTCGGCGAGTGAAAAATACGGTTTACACAGATTTGCGCTAGTGGTATTTTGTTCAACCGTATGGAATATTGGTTGTTTGTGAAGATGTAAAATGTTTTTTGACAAGATTTCAGTGAACAAATAACCTCTCTGCTGTTTTTTTTAAAGTTGAACACTCAAGCACTCAAGCCAATATTGAATGCGTTTTCATTTGCATCGGCCCACGAAAAATTAACGTCTACACGAAACGAAAAAAATGACCGTAAAAGTGACATTTTCGCATGGATTTTCAGTTGTTTACGCTTCATGTAAACTAGGCATAACAACTTGTATCTGTATAAACTTGTGAAAATAAATCGTGTTAGCCTTGAAGTGAATATCATCACTAAGGACTTGAGTGTGAAGAGATTCAAAAAGCCGTTATTCAAGAAATTCCAATCCATCGAACATAGTGTTAAAACAATCCAACAATTCGTACCAAAAGGATAACACAATTCAATCATTTATTTTAGTTTTCCTCTGCTTGTGACAGTTTTATTTTTACCACCGAGCAAGCAAACGTATCCGCTGGTACAATTCATCTAAAAGGGAAATCCTGCGGAAGGATGATACAAATAGTATAACAAACGTGTCTACGCAGTAGCGGAATCGGTGTTGACCGGGATGCTTCGTACCGACGAGTGGTCATCGAATCGTCATCGTCATCGAATTTTATCTGATTGCATTTTACGAATTTGAATCATATTTAATTCATTTGACACTCAATTTGAAGCATATTGGATCAAATCCCCTTTTAAATGCGAACAAAGCATCAAAAAGAGTTGCTTTACTGTTTTAGCGATTGGGAGTTGAATTCTGTGATCCGGATCTAAGAGCGGATTTGATTCGAGTCCCTGTATTGATTCGATGTTCCCACCACTATTAGCAACATCATTCCCTGTTCGGTTGGTATCAAGTAACGCTGCGCGTCTAGTTCACAGGTTTTATAAGTTTTATCGAAGAAGACGCTCTATTGACGACTTTGCTGCGCTAAAGAAAGAAGGTAAGATAATTTACTTTAGAATTCAGCTTAGTTTGAATTCCTGGCGTTGTTGCAAAAACCTATCGGCATTCGGACGCCGCGACGGCAGTGTGCAATGGCCGAC
>KE524947.1:338507-353778 GCA_000441895.2 Anopheles sinensis | reverse complement strand
TAAGGACGGAAAAGGCAAGGAAAAGCGCACATCCAAGAAGAAAAAGGGTGATTCAGACAATGAAAATGACGCCTCTGACGACGATGTGCGAGACGATGCCGGATCGACAAAATCCGCCAAATCTAACACCACCAACAAGGCAGACAACGAGGAAGCTGCAGATGAGCTTACCGGCTTTGAAAAAGGTTATGTTGCTGAGCGCATCCTTGGTGCAACCGAAGCGGACAAGGAGCTGCTGTTCCTTATCCAATGGAAGGGCAAGGATAAGGCGCAGCTTGTCAAGTCGAAAGAAGCGCGGAAGTATTGCCCACAGCTCGTTATTGACTTTTATGAAGAGAGGCTGATTTGGCAGACCAGTGAAACGGCTGAGTAGAATTAATTACCTTCACTTTTTTTAACTTTCTCATGTTTTTCTGTCCAACTTCGACATTTTGAATTATAACTACTACAAATTAATAAATAGTCAGTTAAGTACCGAATAATCCACGAACGTTTTGGGTTTTGTTGTTAGACAGTTTAACTCAGTTGCCATCTTAGTTGTGCAGAATATTGTAAACTGAAGTCACCTCATAAAACGAATTTATCTTTTCACAGTAGGCCTTTGAATAGGAAACAAGCTTAAATGGATTTTGGCGTAGATGAAATGTAATGACTTGATTTTGTTTATTCGTGGTTTAAATCGGGACTTTAGGTTAGAAGCTTTACTTCTAGTTATATTTCATTTTTTATATATATATCTTCAGTTCTTTACTTAGTTACTGGGTGCCTATGAAAGTTTTATTAGCAAAGAATTTGGTTTCTGGCAGACAACAAGAATCTCCCACTCTGTTTTCGGCCAAATAAAAAAAAACTTTCCAAAAACAGAATACGCAGATGTATACTACGGAACTGGAAGCCTAACTACAAAAATAAAGGATTAATAATAAATGTAACAACTTGTATCTGTACAAACCTGTGAAAATAAATCGTGTTAGCCTTGAAGTGAATATCATCACTAAGGATTTGAGTTAGAAGAGATTTAAAAAAAGCCGTTACTCAAGAAATTCCAATCCATCGAACATATGTAGTTATCGTTAAAGCAATTCAACAATTCGTACCAAAAGGATTACACAATTCAAACATTTATTTTAGTTTTCCTCTCATTGTGACAGTTTTATTTTTACCACCGTGCAATCAAACGTATCCGCTGGTACAATTCATCTAAAAGGGAAATCCTGCGGAAGGACGATACAAATAGTATAACAAACGTGTCTACGCAGTAGCGGAATCGGTGTTGACTGGGATGCCTCGTACCGACGAGTGGTCATCGTTACATGGGGGACGTGCTGATTGAGCAAAAACGGATTTTGTCCTAGAGAGTCGGAATAATATAATGCTCTATCCATACAGGAGTGTGACTAAGGTGGTCTGCAAAGACATTTCCTACAAGATCTGGGGGAATTTTATTATATTTGAACTGCACTTTGCCTCTTGCAGCAACGTGCCAGGAACAAAACCTACTTATTGCGCCCTACAGTCTTTTTAAATGCCGTACTACAACACCATTGAACGAGTTACTCGGAGTTTCGTTACGGAGCATAAGAACCGAATGTCGAGCTTGTTCGAACTCGCTTTGAATAACACAGTAATGTTGACTATATCTCATTCAATTCCCTTCCAGCAAACAACAAATAAAGCCGCAATTCATCCTACAGTTTGCAGCCGTAAACTGTGGTTTTCTTGTGGCTCCATTCCTTCATGTTAAAAACGGTCCAAACCAAGTCAGGTACAAATTGTCCGTAAAGTACACGTAAGATACGCTTGGCCTACAAATAAAAAACAAGAACAAACAAATATCTCTCCCTATCGCGAGAGTATAAGGCGGAATATGGATAATCATTCACGGAATGCATTGCAGGGTGAAGAAAACGAGGTGCGATCGGGTTGAAATTTAAATAAAAATCCACCATTCAGTGCCGGAGGTTGGCGATCGCACATAAAAAGCATTTTCTTTCCCTTCTTGCAAGTTGCAGAGCATCGTGAGGGAAAATTCGAAGTTGTAACGCTTTCAAAAAACGATGCTGAATGCTACCAACTGAAAAAACTAACCACCAAACAAACGATCAAGCGAAAGCGATTAACAGTGAAATAATTTACAAGTGTGAAACGTTTGTAAAACAAAACAATTACAACGAATCATTCCACAAAACGAATGGCCAACTAAGTATCACGAAACACAAATATTTCCTATGCTTGAAAAGGTACCAAAAACATGAAAACAATTAGTCAATTGATCAGAGAGCAATGATTGTAGCAGCGAAATATGTATACTATTTTCAAGTCTCAATCCATTCCATTCCGCATTAAAGTCTAGGGCACATAAGTCTACGGAAAATCTTTAACCTTAAATAAAGTCTATCCATTTTACACTTTCATTCACATTCATGCTGTAAATAACATGGAACATAGTCAGATCACCATATGTATTATGGTAATTAGAGTGAGTTTTTTTAAGTTTACTTCATATACGTTCTATAGTATGTTTTAGAATATAGTTAAGACATATATTTTTGCGCACGTGTGCGTGTGTTGTAATGTGTATACTTTGTGCACAAATGGTGCTCTTTAACAACATTTTAACTAGACTGTTTAATGCGTTCATAATTACGGAGGGATGTACCAAAACACATTGATAACGGATATCATGCAAATACCAAATGAATAACTTAAAAAACATTGACATTTTACGCACAAAAACACTCAATACATTATTTCAAACAAAAAGCATGTGTTGAAACTAAATACAAATTCAGGAATTTGAAAAAAAACTACGTGCACTTCGGCAAATATAATTTCAAAAGCTCAAAACACACAAAAAATAGTCTAAATAGAAATAATGCACTTGAAAAAGCCATTTCAAAACATCTGACCGTTCACTAGCATCGTATCGATTTGTTCGCTTTTGCTGGTAGTTCAGTATATCGGCCGTCAATAAACATCAACTCGTTCAATTCCTATCCATCCCTTCACTTTGAAGGATTTAGAACAGCTTGTACATCTTCTAAACTATCAAACAAAAGCAAATGATTCCGTTTTCGAAAGGGATAACAAAATTAAGCTTTTCACATGCTATCATTATCATCGTCATGGGGAGGATTCGCTAATGCCTAAAAGGTTTCACGCGGTACTGGGCGATAATGGCAGGCGACTTGGCGCGATGAATGGAGCTCCAGAGCAAATGCCAGGCCGGTAGTATTGCCGGTTTAGTTTTTTTATTGCGGGATGAAAGATGACGAACGCTGGATGATTGCGAAATGATGCTGCAGCCAGTATGTAAAGCCACGTGTCGGTAGTGATGTCGCGAACGGAAACCAAAGAAACCAAAACCGGAATGCAAGGAGAAAGTTAAACAAACAACACACATAGGAAGAGCATTCCACCGTCCGTGGTGTACGATGACGAGATTGCCGTTCTGACAGGCCTTTTGCTGTGTTTCTTGATGCAATAAGTACGTGTTTCCAGAACGGCCGGTCGTAGCGAGCACGGGTACTCGCGATGGTGGGGTGATGTTTGGTGAACTACGGGTATGATTTTCGATTCAGCGTATGGAAACATAATGCGTAACGCCCGGTAGAAGCCTACAGGCGATACTTGTCGTCAGCTGCTCGATACCAGCGAGAAGTGTGCTTCGAATTTTACCAAACGATGCACGCGAACGCTTTACTCAGTTCTTACTGACACTCTTGAGCACACCGACCGCACGCCTGGGCCCGTGGTCGGTCAGGTCGGGCTGGGGTAAAGGGTGTGGAGCAGCCTGGTACGATTGAGATTGTAGCTGATGCAGCTGCTGCTGTTGGTGGTGCTGGTCACGATTTTCATTCCCAGCGGATCTCGCTGATGGACCGACCGGCGGTGGAAGGAGATGCACCGGTACCGAGTTAGATTCGATTTTCTTCTTCAACACCCGGAAGGTTTGTGTCATGTTTCGCAGCTGGTAGCGCAGGGAGCAGGTCATTTCCTTCTGTAGCTGCTGCACCTCCTGGAGATCCTTGCGCAGATTCTGATACTCGTTCTTGACCTCCGTCACCGATTCTAGCAACTCCATGACGGACTCATTCTCCAACGAATCGAGCTCGTTTTCGTCCAAATTGCGCTCGACATCGGTCAGCTTGAGGGCCAGTGTGTCGAGCTGCAATCCTGCCGTGTCCACCTACGAAGCCCGAAGGATATCAAAAGAAGGCGTCAACCGTAACATAAGAGAAAAAAACAACAAACACTTCGCGCAACATCTGCAACCTACACATTTCTCCAAATCGCACAACGTATTTGAGATCATGATGGCACCTTCGTTCGCACTGATGCGAAGTGTTTGAACAAATAATAACAATTTAAAAAAGATTCACACACATAACATGGTAAAAGAACTAACAAATTTTCTTCTATTGGTTTTTTCCGAGCAACCACAAGATGAAAACTAGACGCACTTGCAAAGCTGTCAAACTTTAAAACAAAACGAACAAACGGCAGTGTTGCCAATACGAAACATGGCACCGAAATAGATTTTACGAAATTACTTTGAATATTTTGCAAATGGGGGTAATATTCGGTTTTTTTGCTTTGCATATATTAATCCCTTGGTTTTGAAGACACAACATCGATTAAAACGTTTACAATAAGGTAGATTTAACAATGTAAACAAACAATTCTGTAGCTCAAGTATCGGTTATAAACGGTTCCCGTCCCCACCAAGCAAATGCTACTATTGATTTGTTTTGATCGCAAAGGAAAATGTGTAGGCGAACTCGCTAGTAGGTGCGCTCGAGAACAAAGCGAAAATTAGCATTCCCCGGGAGTCGACCATGGTCAAAAACTGATCCAAAGTGAGCAAGAACTTTATTCGAGGATTGTAATACTACGCACCAGGTATGTCGACTGGACGCTTTGTTTCGTCCGCCTCGATCGGCAGCACCAGCACGTCCTCCAGCACCCAGATTTCGGCCAACGTGCCCATCTCCAATACGGCCAACAAGTGGAAACGTGAAAGCGACTGCGATGAGTTTGTTGGAGCGCGCCGCTCCAAGCACACGGTGGTGGCCTACAAAGAGGCCATCTACGTGTTCGGTGGTGATAATGGCAAGAATATGCTTAACGATTTGATACGGTTCGGGGTGAAGGATAAGTCGTGGGGTCGTGCATTCGCGACCGGTACACCGCCAGCCCCAAGGTACCATCATTCGGCCGTCGTCCATGGGACATCGATGTTCGTATTCGGCGGGTACACCGGGGACATCCACTCGAACTCGAACCTGACGAACAAGAACGATCTGTTCGAGTACAACTTCCAGAACGGTCAGTGGACGGAGTGGAAGTTCATCGGGCGTACACCGGTGGCCAGAAGTGCCCATGGGGCCGCAGTTTACGATGGCAAGCTGTGGATCTACGCTGGGTATGATGGTAATGCTCGGCTGAACGATATGTGGACGATACGACTAACGGTAAGTAGTGGGTGACATGCAGTTTTGGACACTTTTGGATGCAATACTAAACTGCGGTTTAATATTTTTAAAGGGAGAAACACACCAGTGGGAAGAGGTAGAACAGAAAGGCGACCGGCCACCGACGTGCTGCAATTTTCCCGTTGCCGTTGCCCGTGGCTGTATGTACGTGTTTTCCGGCCAAAGTGGTCTCCAAATCACAAACACTCTATTCCAGTTTAACTTCAAGGATAAAACGTAAGCTTATCTATAAACGAGGGTGAAGCAGTGGAAGAGAATATTAACATGATTAAACGCTCCCCTAGATGGCGAAGAATATCGACGGAACACATCCTTCGTGGTGCCCCCCCACCTCCGGCTCGACGGTATGGCCACACGATGGTGCATCACGATCGATTCCTGTACGTGTTCGGCGGTGCGGCCGACTCGACACTCCCGAATGATCTGCACTGCTACGATCTGGACAGTCAAATATGGTCCACGGTAACGCCGGCACCGGAATCTCAAATCCCAAGTGGACGCCTGTTTCACGCGGCCGCCGTCATCGGAGACGCGATGTACATTTTCGGTGGCACGATCGATAACAACGTGCGCAGCGGGGACACGTACCGGTTCCAGTTCTCGAGCTACCCGAAGTGTACGCTGCACGACGACTTTGGGAAGTTCCTGCAGAACCGTCAGTTTTGCGACGTGCAGTTCATCGTTGGTACGGAGGAGGTGAAAATCTCGGCCCATATTGCCATGATAGTGGCACGGTCACAGTTTCTGCGATCGAAAATTCTGTGAGTTCTTCCGGTGTGCAATAATGGGAAGCGAAAAGTTTATTGTATTGTTTTCATTCTTTTTGTAGGGCGGCTCGAGATGCAAGGAATTTACATTTTGAAAAACTGTTCGGAACCACTGACGTACCATTGGCAGAGCAGCCAATTTTGGAGGTACAACTACCGGACGCACAACCGGAAGCGTTTGAAATAGTGCTTAACTACATCTACACCGATAGAATTGTTTGTAAGTTCAAACGATCGAGATCTTTTGTTAGTCGATTTTTCTACATGTGTTTTCCCTCGGTTCCATTCCAGTTAAAGACCCTTTTAGCCACAAGTTAGTGCTGATCATGATGGACGTCTACCAGTTGGCGGTCCAGTTCAACATTCCTCGGCTGGAGCAGCTTTGCGTGCAGTATCTCGAGTTCAAGATCTCCAAATCCAACGTGCTGGATGCACTCTACAACGCGGACCGGATGGGTCTGACGCTCATCAAGGACTACTGTCTCGGGTTTATCGTGAAGGAGGACCACTTCTACAACATCGTCATGTCGGCCGAGTTTGCCGCCCTCGAGAAGTCCCTGATCGTCGAGATCATTCGCAAGCGGCTCAACCCGAGCAAACATACGGCCGACTGCATGCGGTACGACAAAACGATCGGCACGACGCTCGAAAGCGACATGGCGGTGTTTCTGAAATCGGGCGGCAAAGAGTTCTGCGACATCAATCTGGTGCTGGAGGAAAAGATCATACCGGCGCACAAGTCGATCCTGGCGGCCCGCTGTACCTACTTCCAGGCCATGTTCCGCTCGTTCATGCCGGCGGACAATACGGTCAACATACAGATCGGAGACATTTCGCCCTCGCTCGAGGCGTTCGATTCGCTGCTGCGGTACATTTACTACGGTGACACCAAGATGCCGCCGGAGGACTCGCTCTATCTCTTCCAAGCGCCCTGTTTCTATGGGTTCGCGAACAACCGGCTGCAGGCGTTCTGTAAGCACAACCTTGAGAACAACATCACGTACGACAACGTGCTGCAGATCCTGGAGGCTTCCGACAAGATGAACGTGCTGGACATCAAGAATTACGCCCTCAAGATGGTGGTGCACAACTTTAGCCAGGTGGCGAAGCTCCCGAAGATGCAGGACCTCTCGCGGGAGCTTCTGCTCGACGTGATCATGGCCATCGCCGACATGAAGGTCGAGAACAAGCAGCGCATCCACGAAGCGTTCATCAGCCAGTATAACGATATCTGAACCGTTTTGCGCAACTGTTTGCGACCCTGCTCCGCCCGGACTGTGCTCAGTATTCTACTCCTACTCGCCTAACTCCGTAGTGCAATGAAGTAGTAAAACTAAACTAATGTTACGCACCTGTACGTTGACTCTATGAAAGCTAATAAAAGTTTATCGATGTTCATACAAATATCACTCATGGCGTTCATGTTTTCTGTCATCATTACCACGCTTCGAAACATTTCATTGCAGATAAAGCTGAAACTTTAAATGTATAGGAATTTAATAACATAATCAACACTAGGTTTTTATATTTCAAAATATTTATTTTCTTATCAAAAGAAAAAAAACAAAAAAACACTTATATTACCATCTTTGCACGAATTGTTTTATACAGCGAACCGCTTTCTACTGCCATCTTGGGCCAAAACCCTTCTTTGTGCCCTTCCATCGATATTACACCTATAACATTACATTTGTTGTATTTTCTTGTAACATGAAGCGGGTACACGTAAATAGCTGTTTGGTTCTACAATTCACTAAATACTTTGTATAGCAAAAACAAACAAAAAATGCTACCTACTCTCTTTGTTGGGGGTAGAATGTATAAGACGGTTGAAACATGAATGAAAAAAGTTTCTTAAATTTTAATTCAATAGCTCCTATAGAAATAACAAAACTAATGTTATTTTGCTGTCGCGAAGGGATTGAAAAAGCATTTATAGAAAGAAATAAACACACACACGTACACACTTTTGATAAGAAGATTTACATTCATCGCGATGTACCAAAGTTGATCGATTGCAAGAATAAGCACAAGTTGGACAAGTGGTCTGCATTTTTTTTTTGCGCTCATACTTTCTACGTTATCGCTACCACCATAGAGGCACTTTAAAGAAAAAGTTTTGTTTTGGTGGAAAAATAAATTATCTACAACCGTACTTCATACGTTGGTCTTTAGAAATCATTCAATTATATTATACTCTGTCTTGTTAACATGTTGTACTCTTTCGCCGACGGAACAAGGAAACCCCGTGTTCGGTTAAGGCCATTCCTGCAGCGCATGGCCGACCGGAAAAAAGGTAAAAGATACCACGATTACTACACCGATACATGCGTGCGTGATTGTTGGTAAGCTTTTTCGTTTTTAAAACAATTCAGAGCACCAACGCCCTGTCTAACTTATAATAATCAAAAGTATCGAAATCGCTCGAAAAAGACGTGTCATACATGAAGATTGTGCTAGAAATATGTTGAATTTTTAATTAGAAATGAAGAAAGTTATATTATTATTGCTACCAACAAACGCACGCGCCACTGGAGGACAGAAATGATTCCTCGTAATTGTTGGAAAATTATTCATTTAAACGGTCAAATTTTCTTTTAAGTAATTTAGCGTTTGAATAGCGATGTGTTGTATGGGTTTCGCGATATTGCACACGTGCTTAAATTAGGATGAAAACAATCACTATTATATTATATCCAAGTAACCATCACCATCGAGCTGTGGACAGTTTCCATTAAAGTAGGCTGGAAATGATAGCGTTGAAGGGATGTGTTGGGTTTGATGAAACGTTGATGTTCTGAGAAATAGTAAAATGAAATGAATTGCGATTTTTCACAACCCTGCTTCATCTCGTCGATGCCCAGCGTCCCTTCCCAACGGTTCCTCTTCCTCCTACGGTCATTGTGTTGTCCGGCGTAGAAGCATCGTGCGTTGCTGGATCACTGGCTTAGGAGTCTGTTTGCGTTTCTCCACGACCTCACTTGTTCGGACCAGTGTGGCCACGATGGTGTCCCGTTTCCGGTGTCTGCAGACTGGATTGGGGTTGTGCCGCAATGAGTTTGTTTCCGTGTTTTGTTGCGTAGCCGGAATTCGCTCGAGGGTTGTTGAACTGACGGCAAAATTGTTGTTCAACACAAACTTAGGCTGGACATGCGTCTTAGGGTGAACACGCGTGCTGGGTTGGTTCGAATAAGAGCGGGCCCTCGTATTCATGCCATTGGACCTTAGAATTCTTCGCTCGATCGTTAACGTAGGGTTCGATGGTGTAGGATCGTCGCTCGGTATTGCCGTTTGTACCACGGTTGTCGTGGACGTTTTGCGTTTTTTAGTGGCAATCCGGTTGAACGATGCGACACCTAAAAGTGACCTTGGTTTTGAGGGTGTCAGCCCCGACGTTGCACTGCGAATTCTTGGCTTACGGCGGCTGCTGCGCGTTTCGTAGAAGATCGTTATCACACGCGGGGAGGGGGCAGATTTTTTTATCGTTCTTGGTTTACTCTCGAACGTCGGCACGGAGAGAATCTGTTGGGTTGTGCTGGATGCACTGTTCTCCTCGTCCCCACTGGCGCATCCACTACCGTGACCATCGCTTTCCGAGGGTAAAATCAATCCCGGAGAAGCGTTTGTTGTGCCGGCGTATGAAGAAGATATTTCATTGATCTGTATTCGGTGCACATCCGATGGGGATTCAACTGATTCTTCGATCGCTTCCTCGTTCTCCTCTTCCATGTCCATTTCCTCGGCGGGCTGTTGCAACGTTCCTCCTTCATTGTACACGTTTGCGAACGCTAATTCGTTATCAGATTTCACTTTCGTACCAGTACCGGTGCTGCAACTTGGTTCACACACCAACAGATTGTTGTTCGTAGGGTGCCTATAATCATACCGTTCCATCTGATACGAAGACGAGGCATGATGGAAATGGGTCTGTTCATAGTGACCACCAACGTCTTGATGATGATGTTGATACTGGTGCGTCACATCCAAACCTTGGTACATCCCTTGATGGTACTGATGGTGTGCATCCTCCGTATGCCCTGCCCTCGATGATGCGCCACTACCGTAATGATGCGGAAGCGGATGATGGTAGTTGTGAAAGTGCTCGATAATGGCCAAATTGCCACCACTGTAGCATCCCTCCTCCTCCTCGCGTCGATGCTGCGGATGATGGTGGTAGTAAGGATGCGACTGCGAGGAGCGCTCCGATTCCACCATGGCCGCATGCAAACGTTCCGATTTTGTTTGCAAATTGGTAAGGGAGTAGGTTGAATCCCTCCGTCCCACCAAACCGTCACCGGTCGTTTCGTCGTCACTTTCCGGCTGATAGTCAATGAGCGCTTCCTCGTCGGTATCATCGGTGTGCCCGACTTCGAGGCTTGGTTCGACGCGCGTTGCCCTGTTTTGGTACGCCGAAGTGGACGCTCCTTCCTCGTCGGCGGTCTGATGGAAAATACTCGTGTACGAGTGGTCGGTATTTTCGAAGCTTCGGTCCAGCAGCGAGTTGTACGATTCGGCAAAACTCGTATCCCTGTAGGCAAGATCGTGGTCGTATGAGGTAGAGCCACCCGGATGGCAATACTGTTCCGGATGATGATGGTGATCGAGGTGTTGGTGGTCCTGTTGCGGATGATTGCCTGCGTATTGCTCTTGATGCATCGATTGCTGTGGTGGTTCATGGTAGTTCCGATGTTGTTGGTAATGCTGCTGCTGCTGATGATGGTGATTGTGGTGATGGTGAAGATAACGCATGCTTGGCGTATCTGATGGTTCGGTACGCTGTGCCATCTGCGATAGCACGGGCACGGCCTCTCCTCTCGTGATGCAATCGAACAGATCAAACATATCACTTCCTGGGGCTCCAGAAGCACTGCGCCACTCGGGCGAAGCGTACTGTATAGAGTCTTTCACTGATTTTAACACGTCCCTCTTCGGTGGTCCCGGTGGATCGAGCATGATAATAACAACCGATGTATTATCCGCCTTCATGTTGCTACGACTCCACCGTTCTAGGGCTTCATTTACTAACAGCTTGCTTGGATTTTTCCACTCACTTCCACCCTCCAGGGCGATGCGAATGTTTTCCATCTCGGTGTTACGCACAATTTCCACCGCACTCTTTGGTGAAATCACATTCCACAGGCCGTCTGTGCCGAAAATTAGACACCTGAAGGAAAAGATTGCATTCGTTCGATTATCGATAAAACACTCTTTCGCCTGCTCAAATACTCACCGAAATTTCTTCGGATCAATTTCAATGACCGACACATCCGGCATGGGGCTTACGATGAACTCATCCACTGCGGAGTTGTAGCTCCACAAATCACCTAAACTTCGCGCCACGGCCAAGAACGGTATCTCGTCGATCGGTGTACTCCGTCGCACCGGACCCTTGTGCCCGATCCGCGGTCTGTTCCAGACCACCCGTGGTACGCCGGATTTCGTGACCACCTTGCCACCGCAGCTCATGATACGCATCTTCTCGGCGTAGCTTTCCGGTTTGTGGTCCTCGGTCAGTGGGCTCGCTACCCACCGCCCATCGTCGTCGTGAGGCGACTCCTTATCCTTCTGGTAGCCGAGCACTATGCCCGAGTCGCCAACGTGACCGATGTAAATTTTTCCACGCCTTATAAACGCTATGCTTGCCGTCGTACCCGCGGTACTTGGTAGTCCGGATGATGTTTTTGGCCATTTGTCTTAGGGAGGGAGATAAAAGGAAACATTAGCGTTTTGCGGGGGCTTGACTTATGCTCAATACGTCTTTTGGCGCCATTTGAGATATGCAAAAATAATAATAAAAACCAGCTGAAAAGTACAATTTGATTGACATTACGGGGGGTTTTTTTTATTATAATGCTCATAAGATAACCAACACTAACGTATGTTTTATGCTTGCATCAATGTCGTTGCGCTTGTGTGTGTGCATCAAGGGCTTACGTCAACGACGAGGCGAAATGAGTGGGAAAATTAAACAACACAAGAAAATACAGGAAAATACACAAAAACTTCATGAAACATCCACCACACTGTTCAAACACGCTTCCTAATTGATTGAGACTTTGGCAATATGTGAATCATCGACGGCATAGAAAGAAAACGGAACTGAACGGAAATGGATCGCATACTGGAGACAGGGAAGCGAAGGGAAGGGTTACGCGTTGCCTGCTGCGTTGTTTACCTTGCTCACGCCACATCGAATAGTGGGTCTGGATGTAACCTTCACGTATCGATTTTAACACATCTTCGTCGTTCTCCGACCAGAACTGCTTCTGGCTCACGATGGTATTCATGAGGTGCTCCTTGGCGAACAGGGACGCTTCCGCCCCGCCGTGCCCATCGTAGATTCCGAAGAAAGCGTACTCCAGGTTTTGGTCATTCTCCGTTTGCTGGTAGGCGACGGAGAAGTAGTCCTCCTGGTACTTGCGGCCACCGATGGACGTGTGACCCGTCACGCGTAAGTTCACTCCGATCGACATGTGTAATAACTAGATGCACCGTTCCCGTCGGTACCACACGCCAAGGGAAAACTTGCTTTTTCGTGTACACAAAAATAGAAAACAGAAACGAGCGACGTACGAAAACTGACTGAGTACAGTGTTGCCACTTTACTTTTCACGACCTGGTAATGGGGTCGGCATCATAGCGTTTATACCGTGTAGTTCGTGGCTTCCCGTCATAGCATACACCGACTCGCTAGGAGTCGGTACAAACGGCACGTAAACATACGGGGAGCAAAATACAATTCAAAATACAGTCGGACGTCGATTATCCGGGGGTGTCGGGACCTGAAGGCCCCGGATAATCGAATTCCACGGATAATCGAACATACGTAAAAATACGTTGAAAATGTCTGGTTTGTGTCTAGGGAATTTTGCATAATGCCTATATATATAGTAATATGTATCCCAATTGGTTGATTAATCATCAAAAATGTTTGAATAATTTTTTAATAGAAATTTTTATTGTTATGTTCAATTCAATTATTCAATTCAATTTGTGAAGCAACCTGATATTCACTGAAATATTTCAAAACGATTGTGCAGTTGTCAGTTGCCAGACCCCCGGATAATCCGCCCCCCGGTTAATCCGGCCCCGGATAATCGACGTCCGACTGTATGGAAATGGGCGAACAGCTGACGTACAAATGTTTGGAAGACGGAGTACTTTTTCAAAACACCTGAACCTTTCTCTATTTAAGTAATCCAACATTGTTTTTAGTTAAAATTTAATCACATTTATTTGTTCAAGATTTTAGCACCGTCGATTACAATTGAATTGTTTCGGTTAACATGAATGTGGAATCTGTAAACTTTAGTAGAACCCAGTTTTACTGGATATAGTTAACATTTTTTTTAAATCAACTGTATCGACCAAGTGTCGAAGATAGACTTTTGCTTAAAATAGAGACCGGCGAAAGACACTGATTGGCGCTGTGATTAAAGTTGATGTTACCTCGCACTCCAACGATGATTCAGCTATTTGACTGAATAAACTTTGCTATCTATTCTACAGTGATGTCATAGATGATTGAAAGCTGTTTTTTGCCACTTATCCCGTAGTGTGTAGAGATGTCACGAAGGGCATAGAAGTAAAGTTGAAACGATATGATCGTTTGAGCTTATATTTTTGCTGCCTATGGCGCAAGCTAACATTGCATGTGTACACGTGTTTATAACGACCACATTTACTTGGCATTGGATTTCTATTGTTCTTCATCGCGTAACGTTACAGTATGTGATTGTCCTTGTACTTCTTCGACCAAGTGCATTCGCTGTTTTCCTTCCACTCCGAGCTTCCCTCTCCTTCCCGGTACTGTTCCTTCTTCCAAACGGGGACGGATTTTTTCAGCTCATCGATGGTGAAGTGTACTGCTTCGAGACTGGACTTTCGATGTGGAGAACTTATTGCTATTACTACCGAAGCTTCCTTCACCGGAACCGTACCCAATCGATGGTGTATGCCAATGTGCACCACATCCGGCCAGCGGGCACGCACTTCGTCGCACAGGTGGTTCATCGTCTTCATCGCCATCGCCTCGTACGCTTCGTACTGCAACAGGACAACTGTCTTGCCCTCAAAGTTATCTCTTGTCGTACCAACGAAAAGCGATACTGCACCACAGCTCTCATGTGCCACCAGATCGTTCAGGGCACCAACATCTAGCTTATCGAACGTGAGCTTCAGATAATTCATGATCGACTACTTCGGTCCTCCAAGCGTTATCCTCCCGAAATCGGTGGTATTACGGCCAACTCGTCGCCGTTGCGTATGCGGATGGTTTCGCCAAGATCGTCACAATACTGCTCGTTGTGCGCTAGTATGACATTGTTGCGTATGATGGACAGGTTGAACTGATTACATATCAGATCCAGCAGCTCGGAGCACTTGATTTCGGCGTGCGGCACCAGGAAGTCTTCCGCACTGGATTGCCCTGCAAGCTCACGGGATTTAGCGAAAAATAATATTTTCACACGTACGGCACTGGAGCTCATATTATGTTAGTGTAAATTGTGTGAGCCTCCAATACAGCACATTCCCGTAGCTTGACCAACCGGAACGACACGATCACGCGAAAAGCAATGCGAAGCAACTGAAGTAAATTACTGCTAGCAACGACTTTTAAAGTTAAGGTACGGGACATGGACCGTTTTGACGTCTCACTTTGACAGCTTTCATCAATTTGAACAATTTTCCGCTATCAATAGCGTTTTGTAGCTTAAATTAAATGCTTCAAGACAACCAAGTCATGCAAAATGTGTCCACACATTTTGTCAGCATAGCTATTAATGAGATGCGGTAAATACACAGTGGAATGTATCAGCTGTAATCAAAGGCTATCGTACAATAATATTACAATTTATTGATGAAGTATATTCTCACATGTGGAAACTAATAACAATTATTTTATGAAGCAAATCGGAAACAAACGGGGTCTTTTCACGCCGGAAATGTATTCAAAAATAAATTGATAAACAAAAACCTGTCATTTCCAAGGAAACGTGTTTGTGTGTC
>KE524947.1:316169-338487 GCA_000441895.2 Anopheles sinensis | reverse complement strand
GTCACCTGAAGTCCAAGAAGCACGTTGGCCACCACGAACCATTCGTCGGTTCTCGCGACTCCATCTCAGTACGCGGTAAACATCTGATCGGTGCGGGTCTCGTGGTCTCGCGCCTCACGTCGACTGTTCGCCTGCCCGCCGTGGACTCCTTGTTAGTTTGGCCCTGTTCCTGTGTCCGGGCTTCCCTTGGCTTGGCCTGTTTGGTGTGCTTTGTGTCCAGTATGTACCCGCCAGTTGATAGTGATCGGAAAAGCAGCACCATAAAACATACATTTTTATTTATTTGGCTTGTTTTGTGAATGGAACCTTTCACCGAAAACTATCGCGATTCGAACATCAATCGATGCGTGAAGAGTAGTGGACGGATTTGTTCGTGCCTCAACAAATTAATCAACCTTTCTCCAGTTAACAAAAGCAAAAAAAAAATGAGAAGAATGTTACTACACCCTCGAAGGGGCCTGCATGGAAAGGAAGAATACTACCGGAAGAAAACTTTACATTTCCCTTCCCGGCTCGAACAGTGCCAGCCTACGGCTGTCCTTTTTTCCTCGCCAGGGGCACGGTCATTGCCGTCGTGTGTTTGTGTTTGTCCTTACACACCTGCTTTTGTGTACGTAATATTTACGTCGTCCTGCCACACCGAAGGAGCACGGCAGGGCGACGGTGGATTGTAGAAAAAAAATCAGATCAAATAAAAATCCTTTCGTTATTGTAATATTTCACTGCAAAATGTTGGGCGGAATATTTGCTCAACGCTTTTCGCAAGGATCATGTTTGTATCAAATATTTCCGTACGCAAAGTGTGCGTTGCCTTGAATCATCCTAGCAACAAGGATGCATTCCCGTAGCGATAGCTCCTTTCGGCCGGGGTCCCTCACAAACACCTAGTTGCTAACACTTTTCGCCATCGGGTAGTTTGAGACACTTTTCCCAGCCTCTGCTCTTCGTGCTGCAGACCGTACGACGAACGAGCGAGAGGATTGCCCGTCGTGCCGGAAAATCTGCAGTGAACCGAATGCAGCAGCAGCCTCTGTGTGCGTTCGTGTCCGTGTGCTAGTGCAGGCCGAACCGGAAGCGCCGGAAGGAACTAAAATTGTAGCCCTATCCATGCAGGCTATCGTGAGTGGGAATCAAAAGTGATTTACTTTTAAACCGGCAAATTTCTTATCGCACCCTTTTAGAAATAATAATTTATTTAAATCGTACCCTTTTTAGATATTCAAGAACCCAAATTTGTTGTGGCTGTGTGATCACTGTGATCAATTTCTGGTGTATTTGTGTACGTGCATGTGTATGCGGTGTTGAAACGAATCGAATCAATCGGCAAAATTCGCGAAAGGTTTTCATTTAATAAACACCAAATTCAGCAGCAGCAGCCTAATCACCAAACTCACTGAATAAATCGCAAGGGAAAGGTTCCTTATCGTAAGTAGCATGCTTCTCTTTGATAAGCTTAGGCAAGCCGCAGTGGTTGGGTGTTTGTAAATACAGCAATCACAGAAGCGAGCTTAGCGAATGCTTTACTTTAGCTAGTTTCGATGTAGTCATAAGCTAAATACATGTTTTTATTCTTTTTACATACTGAAATGGGAATATTACAAAAATAAAAGTCATATCATCCATCCACGTTAGAAAACTTCTGCAGAAAAAGCCAGTTTTAAATGGGAAAATATCCAACATTACAAGGCGAGTCGACATGGTCGCTCTCCCCCCAACCTCGATCGGACAAAAACCAATCGATTAGCCAACTGCACGCATCCAAAACATACAATGCATGAGGCCATGTGCAGAGCATGCAAAGAACCTTTACACTCTAACCAGGCCACTCTAGCAACCAAACGGCCAACATGGGTAGGTTGTTTACTTCGTTACGACTCCGGTAAATCTACCGTGGATGAGATGCCAAAATGGTTAGTCAATTTGTGTGTAACATCCCCTTTACCAAAGCTGGCCAATCATACTTTCACGTACCGCAAGCGACACGTAGGGGCCGATATTGACCTCGATCGATTTGATATTGGTTTTCTTTGATGCATAATAGGGTATGGACGATGGCAATGTTCAGCATTTGCTCGATTTTGTGTTGGGCCAAGGTTCGGTCACACACGTGTTACATTGTGTTCAAACGGCACGGATGGGTTACTTTATATTGGAAAACCGTTAGTGCATGGTAGATTTCAGTTCTCTACCTTCAGTAATATAATTAAATCACTCAGAGCGAGAACAACTGATAGAGCTATGTAGCACAAACGATCAAGTTAATTGAAAAGAACTTATTTAATAATTGATTCCTTCTTTACCACATTTTTAATTCTACAGGACAGGTATGAGGAGGGATAGGTTAAAGAAAAGAAAACTACACCATAAACTATCAGCGGGAAATTAACTTTACCTTTCGTTTGCGACCAGAAAAAAAATCCTTTTTTGTGGGCCCTATATCCTCCAATAATTGGGGCCAATCAATCGCGCGAAAGGCTATTAAAATTAAACATCAATCAGTGACGGCATGGTTAACGTTGCTGGCATGCACAAGAAAGCGCCTCAACAGGTCGTTTTTCGCAAAAAAAAAGAAAATGGGGATTTCTTTCGAACCCATGATAGACAAACAGAAACGCAAGTTGCTCCAATGCCTGCGAATGCCTACGTCAGAACTGTCAGAGTTAACCGGGAGCGGCGTGTTTGGAAAACCGGAATGGATACGGAAGCCTGGAGTGGATCCATTCCCTTTGGACAGGAATTGCTTTTTCACGCAAAAATAATTAAATAAAGCAAACTAATGCACGCTCGCTGGTGGATCCGGGTGATTTTAGGGAAGGATAGATATAGCAGAATTGTTTTGCCAGGCAAAAGGAGATGAAAAAAAGGGAAGCATTCCACGATGGTATGAAGTCTAGCTTTGGTGGTCGGCAATCTACTTATTATTAGCCTACATGGGTCTGCCCTGTCTTCACGTGCCGCTGGTCTGACTTTGTTTTATTAATTAGAAAATTCTGCGGCTTGTCCACAACGACAGTTTCTTTGCCAAGTATCGCGTGCATGGGACCGAGTCTTGGAAGCGTCTAAGGTTCGACGCAAAACTTTCCCTCCGGGTGCTCGTTGTCGGCCGATACCGGAATGACACTAACATTCTTCCGGTCCCGGTCCGTTTGTCGTCGATTCAACAATTTCCAAGCACCCGTGCATCGGATTATGATGTCATTTTTTCACCCCGGCGCGTCTATGTGCGTGTTTGTGATACCACCCCGGTGGATGCGGTGGAAAATTCTTTAAAGAACTTGGAACGTTCCCTTTGCGCTTCCTTTAAAGTTACGTTTTATCGTATGCCATTTTTTTCTTCCAACCCGTTTGGCCCGGTGTGGAAGTTCTCGTTAGCGAACGTTGTCGCAGTAAAATGCGAAACGGATGTGGTGACTCGGAAAATTAAAACTCTATCCGTTTTTAACAAGAACGCGAATCACGTGCCGTGTTTGGGACACATTAGTCACCTCGAACGGACGGCACTATTTTTATGGAAGACTAACCAAACCAAGCGCCACCAAAACTGCCCGGGAGGTTATTACCCCAGCGAGTTTAATTCTGATTAAGCTCCATACACTCGCCCAGCACTTGAGCTGGCTTTCCACATGTCAATTTTCGGTGACAAGTGGCTCCCAGGAGGGATTCGGTTATTTTCGCCGTAATCCACCGGATATACTATGTACCCTTTCCTGGATCAACCCCATTTGCTACGTCCGGATCAAAGCGCACCCCGGAGGCCGAACGTGTGGCTAATTTACCGGAAACCGGTGCGGTCGGACCGAAAATCGATACGCATTAAAACTGCATCGGCCTTTATTTATCTTCCTTCTTTCCCCGGCGCCGTAGGATGTCAGTAAGCCCGACGGGAAGGCACACGTGAAAGGATGCCAGTTTGGCTCGTGTTCAAGCGCTGTTTAGTGCCCTACGTTTGTGTTTGTTCCGCTTGTCCTTGGACTTTATCTGACGTGGTCATCTTCATTTTTCCATTTTCGTTGGAGACACGTGTTTGGTGAGCTTTTTTTTTCTGAACTAGCTTATTTGCCCGGTTACACGGGCAGCGTTGCATTATTTTATGTGAAAGCTATCTAGGAGGAGGAATATGAAATTTTAGTCAAATTCAACATTAATTCTACTTTTTTTTCATGTCCAGTTGGGTTACTTCTCGAACCAATGAAAACGAAACTTTCCGACTTGAACTCTATCTTAGGAAGCTTTAAAGCTATTCTTGCTAAATAATTTCTATCAAATATCTCCTTCAGTTTACGCGTGGTGTCCAACGGAGTGAGCTGTGGATTGCATTCTGATTGTACACCTTACCAGTATTTTTGTTTTGTGTGTTAATGTGTTTTATATGAATTTTTGTTTTGTATGTGCTACAGAACATTTGAAGAACCGTGTGTCCCGGGATTTGAAATCGGTATACGGCAAATGTAAACGAAATTTGCCATTAAGTCTAATTGTGTTGTGTTTCGTTTTTTTGTGTGTTAAATTACACGAAGATCCTTGCGAGTTTCCCTGTGTCGAACTTTTTCTTTAAGTTGATTGTAGACCTTGTAATTTGACCTTGTTTCATAAGACCCGGGCCCGGTGCCTCGCAAAAATTTGAAATTCAAACATCAATTACAAATCCAAGAATCCTAACATTTTCCTAAGTGAGCTGGTGGCTGTAGCAATCAATGCTATCTAATGTATCAAAAGCTGTTTCATATTTTTTCCAAAAGTAAATTAAAATCAACATGTATTATTATTGCTATAGGAATGGAGTGATAATTTTTAAGGTAGAAAATCAAAACTAAAGTAAAACATCTGGAAATATGGCCCGCAATAAAATGACAAATTGGCATTGTTTGTGGTAATTTTACCACAGTCGCTCATCAACTGTCAAGGGACCGAAAACACCGAACCTGCGTTTTTGTTTTTGGTTTTGGCACAGTTGATTGTCAGAACGTTGTTTTGAAGACAGAATAAAGTTCGGGTGCTGTAATGTTAATGTTGGCTGTGTAAATGGTTTGCTGCCATGTAGTTTTGAAATGTTCTTGATGAAAAATTGTTTGTGATGAGTCAAAGCCTCTATAATCCTTCACCTCACCCTTGTTTGTGATGTTTGAACGGTAAGTGAGGTAAGTACGACGATAGTGAGACAGTGAGGAAAGTGAGTGTGAGGTAAGCACGGCACAAAATAATGTACGTAGTGAGCTGGTATTGTGAAGTGAATAAATCGTACTTTTCTCACTAAAAAGCGTACTTTTCCACTATAGTGAGAGCGTGACTTTTTCACTATAGTGAGAGCGTACTTTGCTATTTTTTATATATTATAGATAGATATATTACATTTTTTAATGTGACTAAACAAGTTATGTATAGTACAAAACTGTGTAATCAGGCTTCAATTACTTCTGGCTATACTAAACTTACTTACAATTTTGCAAAAACTAATCTTTGTTATTTCGATATTATTGTTTTTCTGTACTTCTTCTTCTTCTTATGTGGCTCAACATCCCCAAGTGAGACAAGGCCTCTCTCCGAGGAGAGTTACTATGACCGAGAGACGTTTTTCTGTACAATCCTCCTTTAAACATAGAGATAGTAAATTATGATCAGTATTGGAATTTAGAAATAATGAGAATTTATTGTTGAACAAAAGTGATGGTTAGCGGTTTAATAAAATCTTTTCTGCCTCAAATATTGTCGGCTTTGTATGAAATTGTTTGTCTTGTATTATTTTTACATAATACTCCTTCATAATACTGGCAATTTCCATAGCTATCTTCATTTGCGTGCTGACTTGGCCATCACGCACCTTCGCTTTTCGTGCCGGAAAAAATATATTGCGATTGTGGTGGAGTTAAGCTGTCGCCAAACTTTCTACTGACATTGTTTCCCGTGGTGGTCAAGTAGGGAGCCCTCTTATTGCAGTCTACCCTGTCAACACTATCCACATACCTGCAACCCGGGATGACTCACTCACCACAACAAGCGAAAGGGAAACCTGCACCGATACTCGGGGTATCCTTTCAGTAACGGACTTGCTAGCGGTCAAGCGTCCATTAGCACCATGTTTGGTGCTTGGGTGCCGAAGGACAACCACCTCTGGCAAGGTCGTCTAATATTTCCTAGAGCGGCCGAGTGGCGGGTTCCAAACGAAAACAAATCCACACAAAACACAATCGAACGATAACGACATTTCCATCTTAGCTTCTGCGTCACAATCAATCGATCCACCACCGGGAGCGGTGTTTGAAGGGGCAGAATGAGGACACAAAGGACCCCATCACCAAATGGAAGGCCTATCGAAGCCATCGGAACCATTTTCGTGGACGTGCACGTCAATTTGCCATTAAGGTGATAAAAGAAAATGTGCGTCTCGATGTTTGTTGTGGCGGAAGGGAACGAGTTGTGCCGGAATGCAGAGTGCTTGTGGGGATTCCTTTCATTCTGTCGTGTTGATAGTGTCACAAAAATACACTAGCAAACATTATTAACATACACTGCCTGCAAGCGGTGCCCGTCGAATGTCACAACATATATCATAAGGTTTTATGAAGTCGTTTTTATGTCCTTACACTATTTCGTATGCCAGAAGTGTTCCAACGGACCTCTCACCGCGAGCACTACTGTAGGTCCTGGAGGAACACACTCATTTTCCGGTTCGTTTTATTTGCCGCGTTCTGGATGCATGTTTTCCGGTGCTAACGTATGCTAATCCAAAGCCTCACGAAGGACAATGTTTGATGCTTCTTCACAACATAAATATGGTTGCACTCCGAATCTAATGGTAGCGACCTGAATCGCAACCTACGCCAACAAAGTTTTCCCCGCGATTTCCCGCTTTCGATAAAGCACACTCGTAAAGATGCTCCCAGATTACCGCCGGAAGGACTCAAGGCAAGCCAAACGGGGACAACGGTAACCCAAAGTGGAATGTTAGGGTTAGGAGGCTACCATTCATAAGTGTTAAAACCAAAAGTAACAAACAACTAGACAAACAAGAATAAATAAATAAAACACAGTCCGATGACGCAAAACACGATATCCTTCGGCTTTCCCGACCTTCTTCATTTGTGCCACTTTCGGCATTCTGGTGGCGCCTGAGACTCGCTGTACGATTAATTTGGACAATTATTTACCCGAGCCAAACTCAACCTTAAGAAGCCATGAGAGGGGAGAAACTACTCAACAACGCAACAGAAAACAATTAACAGAACCCTTTTCCATGTTGTGAAGTTGCAGTTGGGAAAAGGGGTCAATGTTTCGTGTTTTTGTTCGTTTGCTGTAAGTCTTTTTCTAATGTGTAAAGTTTTCCCTTTTGAGTCTCCCCAAACCTTTCCTAGTAAATGCTAGGTTTCCCTTCAGTAAGCGGGGGTACCTTTCTACCATTCAATGTTTGTAGTTGTTCTTTAACCTGTTTTGCATTGTTTTCATTAAACTATTATTCCTTCGAAGAGAAAAACTTTTGAAGAATCCTTTCGTTGAATGACTTATGTTACCACTTGTGAATTGGTAATTTCTGCCTGCTTGTCCTTTGATAATTGACCGACATCGGCATGGCGAAAGGAATGCGAATGCGTGCATTGGAATATATACAGTCACTAGCAAAATTGAGCATACAACCAAACGAGGTCTGGTTTTTCTTCCATAACTCGCACAAATATTGGCCTTGTTTAATTTTTTAAACGTAGTTTGATAGCAAATTGATCAGATAAAAGAAATATGTACTTTGTTTTCACGTAACTTATCTGTATTTTTTATAATAAAATAATAAGTGAAAAAAGTCCATTTTCACCAACGCAAAATTGAGCATACAGATATGTGTACATCATAATCTGAGGTCTGAATTGAATCAATTCAAAAGAAAACAATTAGTTAGTATGTTGTATGACTACTCTGTGTGTCCAGAGTACTGCCTCCAACCATTTCTGCAACGATTCCAATAATTTTTGGCCACCAACTAAGGTATACTACTCCATGTACCCTGCATCACGATTTTCGGTTCTCTTTTGTACCTTGGCATTGGTGAATCGTTGTTTTTCGGTTGGTAAATTGATCAGCACCCTAAATGAGCCATGTGATTGAGTTCTATTGATCTATGGAAGTGTTTTTAGTGACTTGTGCGCATTATACGACATCAGTACAGCACGACGTACCAAGTGAGGTTTGTATCGTTGTCCTACTGGATGCAGTAGTGACAAAGTAAGATGATTTTTTTAACGATAGGTTATTGGTCTTGTTTTAGATTGTTCAAATAACCCCTTTTTTCCATGATAAATTTGCTGAACTACATAGTTTAAGCTATTCCAGTTGTCATTGAACTTTATAGTACAACGCTGCCTTCACTGGGTTTGACTGTTATGGAAAAATATTGAATCTCTGGCATTGAAACAGGTTGCTACCAAATCATCTGGCTATTTTAAGACTCGAATAGGTCATTTTAAGACTAATCGACGAACACAATGTTATTTTTTTACTCTTGTTACGTCAGAATATGCACCGTTTCGAAATCAAAGTTCCTTCATCATGTTCACTTTTTAAAAGATAGGCATTTTTGAAGTAATTAGACCTCGCAAAGTTTCCTTCTGAGTAATCCTCCAGTTGATGTAAGCCCTGACGTATCTTTTAAGAATGTCAAGTGATTTCTAGACCAATTTTGGAATGATTGTGAATCATCCATTCTCAGACTACGAGCTATTCCTTGTTCGTTGACTGTTGTAAAAATCAATCTCGTCCTCTTTTGGTAAGGTTTTTAAGTGTCCCTTTATTTTTCACTTGTTTACCTACGTCAGTATTGTAGATTGTGACCATTTGACCGCTAGTTCTGGACCCCGCAACAACTTTACGTGACAAAACATGTTGATATCCTTGGTACAAGTTGCAATTGCCGAGTAGGTCCCACTTGGCTCAAAAAAACTTGCCAAAGTGCTCAATTTATAGACTGACCAGGCTCCTAGATGGCCAAACTACTAAATAAACATTTCTGGACACATGATAAAGTTCCCGAAGTCAAGTTATACTCACGAAGACGAAGGTGTATGCTCAATTTTGCGTTGGTGAAAATGGACTTTTTTCACTTATTATTTTATTATAAAAAATACAGATAAGTTACATGAAAACAAAGTATGTATTTCTTTTGTCTGATCAATTTGCTATCAAACTACGTTTAAAAAATTAAAAAAGGCCAATATTTGTGCGAGTTATGGAAGAAAAACCAGCGCTCGTTCGGTTGTATGCTCAATTTTGCTAGTGACTGTAATTTGCCAAGAAAATCAACACCATAGGCCTACCTCCCAGATTTATTCGCCCAGTTTTGGGTGGAAAATGTTGCTTGCTAATTTATTCCTACCAAAACCAAGGGTCAATTACTTCTCGCCGCTTTGGCGACGCACGAACGGCCGGTCGGCAATGTAAATATGACCCGCATTATCTCCGCTCACCCCGGCGTCATAATCATGCTAAATTAGCGTCCGGGTAATTTTTAGTGGACGACAGACACTGGCGGTTATCGTCATATGCATTAAACAAATAAGTAGAATGAAAACTAGCTCGACACGGAAGAAACCGATCATGGAACACTCGACACAGCGGGTTATTTATAAGAGTAGCATTTTTCGGATGTTTGCGGAAGGAAATGTTGGTCGTAAAGCAGAAGGATGACAGTGTGGTTTTGCTTTTCTTTCCAACGCAGTTTAACTGCGCTTTGGTAGGTAGCATCATAAAATAATAGGATAAAAATTGTAACATAATAAACCGGCTGGAGAGTGGAATGGAGAGCTCGTATGTCTGCGTGACCGTTATGGTTGTGCCAGGTGCTACATCCATAAAGTGATAGTGTTATGGCACCAGCGAACGCCAGGACATACCTGTACAGCGTCCCACTAACCACAAATGGGGCCCATCGTTTGCTTTACGAGAGGTCACAAAGTTTTTATTCGCTCGCGAGGAGGAACACTATCTGCAAAATTCCACGCCCCAATTTTTTTTACATCGAAGCACTTAATAATCATTTTTCCCTTTTGTTTATTTGATTTGGTTCGTTCTTCAGCGCAAACTTCTTCTGTCTTGGGCTGTGGAGGGTTTTCTTTTGGAGTGCCTCCAATTTCTTGGGCGCAGTGGAAACTCGTCGCGCGACATAAAGAAAACCGTTCCTCCCCATGACCCATTTGCATTTGTAAACGAAAATCGACGCCCGGTGACCTGCATAATCCGATAATCCAAACCAATGCGAACCGGTGCGGCCACCAAACAATTATCCACCGATGTCACCTTCGGTGCTTCGGAAGACAACGACGTTGGAGTCTTGCATGTCTAGCGCCAATCTCTTCGGGTTTGCTTTGGAAAGCAAAACATACAGTCCAAGAAAACAGGGGGTATTTCGAGGGAGAGACAACTGAACGTAATAACATAATCGATCGAAACTCATACCCTATCTTCCAGTCACCCCAATGGGCTGAATCGGGTAAAGAGTGGTGCAAGAAAAGAAAACAAACTCGTTCCCCAGGGAGGTGGCACCAACTGCAATTTTAATCGACGCCACGTTCTGGTGCGATAAGAAATTACCGACTAGTTGTTCGTAATGATTTTAACCGATGGCATTGGACTCCGGGGCGGGAATGTGTGCGTTGTTGGACGCACTCTGGCCCCCCGACACATAGCACATCATATTCGCAGGGTGACGGAAGTGTTACGCTTGGTGGTAATTCGCTGAACAAACCCTTTGGCCTCGTTTGAGGCTACTTAAAAATTGTTTAGCTCACAGTGCTGGGCGAAAGTGTTTGGTGAGCAGCATTTCGGGGGAGGATGCAAAAAACAATTTACGTGAGTGTGTTGTTTTAGTCATCTGTTTGGTTTACACTTCGAGTATTTACGCGGACGTAATACTAACATGGGATGGGCAATTTTTTTGAATGTTTACGATTGTTTGTTGTTATGTTTATGATGTCTTAAGCAAAGCTTGCTGTTGGCTCAATGGGTGGTTTCTTCAATGATGGTATTGTTTTAGCGAAGATTATGAAGGATTTGGTTTAAAATCAACCTTTTTAAAATGTCACCAAGAATTTCCGAGCGTTTTGCAGACACTCATATTTGTGGATCTTTTTATGAATCTGACAAAAAAATCAGACCCCTATTTGACTAGTTCGGCTCGTAAGCTGATGTTTTACTGATGTGTATACGATAAGATCACTCATGTATGTCATACATTCTGCATTGAAATTGAAGTATTTTTGTGATGAAAACTGTAATTTTGTTTCTGTTTGATATGGATCTATTAAAATTTAAACTTAACCAAAACATGTAATATAAAAAATCTAAATTTTCAAACATAATGAACTACGACCTACTTTAAATTTTGATGATTTTCCTCTCACTGCTATGATCAATGTACTAATTTATTTTTATATTAGCATTTTCGGTATGTTTGTTTCAAATAATGTGTTTTGTTTTGAATTGCGTAGTTTAAAGATCACTCGAAGCAAAGATACTGAACTATAAACACAAAATCCATCGTCCAAATTTGTTTTCGCACATTTCATAGAAAGCATTAACGGATAACAATTTATTTTTTCCGGGACGTAGGCCCTTCTACGAACTATTGGTTGTAAAACTTGCAAAACACACCAGGATATACTAGCCATAGACATTAGGGTAAAACTTGTATCATTTCCCCACAAGTTCAACACTTACGACCGCCAGTGTATCACCATTGTCGCAAATAAATAGCGCACTCCGAATTGCCGGTTCCGGACGCATTTCGTGCATTTAATAGTGTACCATTATTTCCGATTCTCTTCCCGGGCGCGCCACCAAACGGCACCGAGCGATTGCGATCGTTTACGATTGTAGCGATCATTGCATGGCTCATAAGACATCTCCAATCATCGGTGGTCGCGGCTGCGGCGTTGCGCATCTAATGGCCAAAAGCGGGTGGTGAGGGTTAATGCCATGCCGCCGATTTACGCCCGCCGACCCTCCCCCTCGGAGGGGTGGTTTCGCTCGCCGGGTTTTGTTTACGCGCGCTGGATGGAGTGTGGCTTGTTTTTTTTTTTCTCTGGTGAACGGGCTTGCGGCCAGATTCCGATGAACGAATGCAATGCACGTTTTCCACCACGGCTTGCGTCATTTTGACAGACAAATATTTGGCCACCAAATCGCATATGCGAAACTCATAAAGGGGGTATTTTTCTTCATTTACGACTTGCGTCCATTGTATTACTTAATCGATGGTTGGAAATAAATGTCGACGTCTATTGGAAATAAAGAATAGTAAAATTACAGGCCTATCCATCAGAGAACAGCATAGCGTTGCATGATAACGATGGCGTAACCTTGAGCGAACAGAACACGATCATTTGTGTAGCAAACGAACGTTAAGAGAAGAATGGCGATCTTTCTATACCGGACAATTATTGATGATCGTGATGGAATGATTAACATGGCAACATGCGAGGCTAATTATTTCGTATTATTGGATGTCACTAAATCAACCACGGATGAACTTTACCCGAACGAACACGAGGAACGAGTTTTGCGTTAAAATCACCCACTTTAGACTTTATGATTTTTATCCATCTTAAACTTTCTTGCTGAAAGGAAATCTACAAATGTTGATGAAACTTTAACATTCCGCTCTCTTTTTGTGGCTGCAATGGTTGTTTAATTCATTTTAGACACACTGTGCGCTAGAGCTGGCACAAACACTTGCGGTGAAAACCCTTCGCACCACTCCGGAACCCTTGAACCGTGACCACATTTTCACCCACTTTCGAGTGCGTGGGCGAGTTTTGTGGGTAATAGCTAATAGCTTTAGCTAGTGTATTTTTTTGTTACGATGTACAATGTTTTAAACGAAGAAAATTGTCCCTCCGTCGTTCATTTGTGTTGAACATGGTTTTTGGATCATTTTCTCCCATGTCTTTGCTACTGGGAGTGTCCGGAAATAAAATTACATTAAAAATACATACACATACACGGTTGGGACTGATTGAGGTGTGATGATGTTTTGGTCCACTTCAAACAATAACGGACACGTTAAACACGCAATGTAACGCGGAGTTACTGGCGGCTTTAGAAAGCGCAACCACCATTTGGCCCCGCACTTTGGCCATTCGGTCAGACGCGGCCCGTTGTGATTGAGTAATCGGTTCGGTTCGTTCCGGCGGTTTCGGTGTTAAATGAAAATCATCATTTATCCGATGAAAATCATCACACCCTACCAGCTTATGTAGTTGTCGAACGAGAGTGACGGGGGTGTGTTTATGCTTTCAAAATAGTTTTACTTTAAATAATTGCTCAAATATACAGTGAAAGTCACGACGTTGGTTGTAATGTTTATCACAAAGTTAGAAACAAATGAATATAAAGTTTGAAAAGGAGGTAAATTATTTCGGTTTCTTTGTTGCTTATTTTGTTATTTCTTCTTTTTTTACATTTTGTTATGATGTAAACATCTATTATGCTTCTTATGCATTTTTCACCTATGCATAATGATGATCCCTGCACTTATCCGTTTCATGGCCGGAAAAATACTTCCTGCATGGAAAAGGAAGGTACGTGGCCGGAACTTTTGAATTGCTATGCCTTTCCGCTGTCGGATGCAAAAATAATATGTTTTTCACCAAATGCTCCCTCCGCTTTTCTCGCCCACCCGATGCATCCGATGCACTCGAAAGGCTCGCTCGCATGTCGTTTGCCTGCTGGCCAATTTTCACCCCAATGATTGGGGTTGCCTTTCTCCCCGGCTGCACTTGCACTCCGTGTGGCGTGTCACGTTGAAATGCGTTTTACCGCAGTATCGGAATGATACCAATCAGCTCGAACAGGACGCGCGTTTGGAGTCGAAATTGGGTTTAATAAAAAAAGGGAAAAGAGATGGCCCGGGATTCGCGAGCTACATATGTACGTACATTGCATAACTATGTTGCTTGGGTGTTTTGCGTGATTCGAACACCCGAAGGTAGATGTATGGTCCCGTATGAATTCCTGCACCTCTATTATGCTGCCCTCAGATGTAGGAGACTTCAGCGCCTGAACTATCTTGTATTTAGTGTCAATATTGTTGGAGCGTATGAGGAGCGGAGTAAACCATTTTCCAGTGCAATGTAAAATTCGCCTGGCATGTAATTTCACCCTCGGTCGCGAGTCGTTAGGTCGCCTCTCTCACGGGCTTCCTGTCTAGTGAGTGAAACCATTTTCCCAAATCGTAACCTTTCAATCTTCCTCGAGGGCTCGAAGGCATGTGCTTGCACAAAAACGCTTGCAAAGTGCAAGCCCCGCTGTTGGCGAATCGATACCGCTTGATAAGTTATTGATAGACGAGCCGGTTGCAGGCGGACGAGTTTTCCCGTAAACGATTCGTGCCTAAGATAAGTGGATCCTGCCCAGGTTCAGGTTCAGTTCCGTTCCGTTCCCCGCCGGCTCGACCTTCGGCGTCGTTTGATGGAGCACATTTTAACACGTCAGCTGGGGAAACTGGCTTCCGATGGTGGGAAAGCCAAATTGCATTACAACGCCGCGTGCATCGGACAGCCCTGAGCCTTGCTCTGGTTGATGGATGGCAGCTTTCCAGATTGCAGGATGTCCTGCAGCGGATGCCGGGGCAGCGAAATGTTCCCCGCCTGCGGACCGCTCAATTGAATTAGCCGACAAATTTGCGGGCAAAGAAGAGTTCGAGTGGGTGCTCCTTACGGAAAACATCGACCAAATCGTCGGCGTGGTGAATTTACACTGCACCATCGAAAATGGAAGCTTCCGGAACGGGAAAATCGGCAACGCGAAGCGCCGCTGCCTTTTCCTTCTATTGATGCGGATTTATGTCTATCCACATTTGCGAGCGGGAAGTAGTATTACGTTTGACAGGTTGTAAGTTTGTGCCAGGAAGTTGGAGTATCTATTTTCGGGCCATGAAAATACAGTAGCGGAGGAAATTGAGGAATTTATGTGTGACAAATAAATCCTCATATTTGACAAGTTTTAAGGATGTGTTTTTGAAGCCAATTCTTGGAACCTGGAACTCGTAATAGATTTATAAAAATAATATGAACACATGATTGATCGATACAAACTTGATCGTAATTTTACCCATAGAAAGTTAAAGGTGTCTGTTATAATGTTACCTCGAACCTAATTTTGCTAAACAAATTCTACTTATAAATCGCATCCTGTTATTGTTATTGGATATCGTGTTGTCGGAAATTGATTGCCATAATTTTGGTTCATTCCACGTTGTGTTTTAAAATACAAACTTCCGGTGCTTGGTCATTCTACCATCCTCTGAACTTTAATTCGTTAGATATAGGCGCAAAAAAGTCCCCAATTGGTCTTGCGCGGAGTTCCAAAAAATAATTCTCCATCGCTGACTCATAGCTTCGCATTACAACCTACGTTCACTGGAGACGGTTTCGTTTGCCGGGAAACTCCTTAAAAAATAAGCTATAGAACATAGAACGGAAATCGCGAAGCAATCAACCGTTGATCGGTGGAGAACTTTTCGCAGTCTTTTTCGTTTTGTCAAACGGCACATTCCGAAGGGGGTTTTCGTCCAAGTGACATGCCCAGGCGGGTTTCGCTGTCGTCGATCGTTCGCCGGGTAATTAGGTATGCACCGGCGCATGTCGCGCACTTTTCGCGGCTTCTACCAACATTCGTTCATGGTGCCGTTCTTTTACTTTACTTTTATTTTTGAGGGGCGCGACTAATGCGTCCGCCAAACTCGGGAACAGCAGATCCCTTTTTTAAAGCATTTGCTGCAGAATTGGTAAGTCCGCAAAACAAAACCCTCCGACGATGACTTCACCGTAACGGGATGACTTTATTCGTCTCGCTTTCGACCACAAGTTAGTCTTTGATTTACGGGCACTTGAAACCGGCGTGCGCCATCCGGGTGTGCTCGATCGTGTGCGATCATGCCCGCCCGAACGTCTAATAATAGGCAACGCTCGGGGGCTCTGGAATTCCGTTCCGAAACCGTCAAGAGCCGTATCGCCGACCGGACGTGGAAGTTAATGAAAAAACGACTTTCGACTTCAAGCAGACAACAAATAAACGTGTGTCTCTTAAACGATTCTATCGAACATATTCCCGTTCGAGAACGAACAGTTCTTGAGTTTAGGAAGACCGAGACTGAGCCGTGGAACACAAACCGAAGGGCAGCTGGCTTCCATTCTTGACTTTCTTCTTGGAAAGTTTTCCGGAGTGCATCTTCTGGCGGAAGGAGCGTGTTTGTTAGCACATTAGATGCGGGCTAAATTTAAACAAACGTTTCATCGCTCATTTACCAGTCTATTATTTACACGCATGTATTTTCAAACATTGACTCACCGACCCGTGTGTCTGCAGAGGCTGATCTTCGCGGTCAATTATTCAAGATCAGGTCGAGATAATAAAACTTCATGCTTTTGCTATTTAAGCGAGAATTAATAAAAGTTACAAATAATTTGTTTATCGTCATCTTTCACACTACTTCATCTTTCATCTTATCGTTTCTTGCGATGCATAACATGGGCGTAGTGTGTCTGTCTCAAACATTTCACAGTGTATTCCAAGGAACATCGCAGTTAAATATCCTTTCTTCATTATTATTGCTTTGACGTACGGTAAAACAAACTATCGTGCTGACATTTTGTCATAATTCACGCTTTCCGCGCCTCCTCGGCCAAAGTGTGAATTCGCCAACCGGTCCGGCGTAAGTTAAAAGAGAGGCACCAATTAGGCTGACGTTGAATTGATTTAATTTGTCATATCCGTCCAACCAGCGCCACCAATGGCGTCTTTCGAAGAGCCCTGACTGGAGGAACGTAAAGAGAAGAAAATGGCACGAGAAAAGCACACGACAAACATTTTCCATTCTCCGACGGGCATGCTTCCAAATGTCGCCAGGGAAAAGCGCCACTAAACCTAGACCGACGATCGACACGGGGAGGGACCTCGCTGTACTCGGTAAATGTTCTTGCTGAAAAACTGTCTGTAATTTGAGTTTCACTTTGCTTTATTTGCCTCGCTTTTCATCACGCGAGAGGAAAAGAAGAAAAAAAAAGCTTGCCGCAAAATGTCAAACTCAGGCGGAAAATGCTAAGTAGCTTTTTATGTGTAGTTTTGGTTTTTGTGAAAGCTTGCTTGCCAGCTGCTTTAGCTGTGCAACAATTTTGACCAGATATTGTTTACCTATGTTAATCCATATTTTTCTTTTACGAAACAGATAGTTAGTTTTTATTTCAATTTGTTTAAGTTATTGGAATTTTTGTTTGTCCTCTCAAGGTTCCATAGTTTTCCTGGGTGGCAAAAATGGTTAAACCGATGTAGGGATGTACCCCGTTGGCGTACACATCAACCGTCAATTTCCGCTAATTTATTCCGCTAGAATATGCTGGAATCAAAAAACAAAACTAAAGACATGATTAATCGAAAGCACGAAAATGTACAGACCTCGTTCCGCTCAGACAGCTCCTGTCTCGACTGTGGCGGACTGGCAGTTCTCCTCTCTCCATCAAAAGGACGACTTAACGGTTAGAGGCTCAATCAAGTGTGTCGCCTCGGCGTGCGTCCTTTCGGCTAAAAGTGTGATGATTAATCGCCACTACGAGGGCGGAAATGGTGTGCGATAAAGAAAACTGCCATCAAATGATGTGATGTGGAAGTTCCGATAAAAGCCCAACTTCAAATGAGTGTTGACATCGTAAAGCTATAAATAGCTCCCTCTCTCTCGCTTTCGCTTTTTTGCGTTCCTTGACGGATGAAAATTAATTGATTCGAAGAAAATCAGGCCAAAAGCGGAGCTTTTTCAGGAAGTAAAAGTAAAACGGGTAACGACTCAAGGCATGGTAAATAATTAAATACGTTAGCGAATACAATACTTGTAGTTTTAAATCTAACGATATCCAATGAAAGTAGAAGATAGATTGTTTCGATTTATATAATTTAATTCCCTTTCTTGGATAATCGTTTCCTTGCTAACAAAAACAAGAAAACGATTTCGAAACCAAGTTCAAGTTAATTACAACGATCGATTGTTGGCCAATTAACAGCCACTGGCGTGGTTTTTCTCCTTTTCGCGCATTCCTTTCATATGATGTATTCGATTTTCGCCGCCGTAGATTAGAAGCTCGTGAATAAAATATTCACATAATTAAGCACCAATCCCAAAGCAAAGGCAGAAAAAAATGGAAAACTGTCGATCGATTCCTTTCAGTCACTACGGCCTGCGAAGGAAAACGACAATCCGGCAATCCAACCATTTCCACTACTGCGAGGTGTCGAAATAAATCAATTTCAGTAGCGCGATCTAATTGTGAATATATTTTTTTTTTTCGTTCTCTCGTCCGCAGCTCCAAACAACGCGATCGATAAAATGCCCTGATCGAGATTGTATCCCGTTCTCGTTGCTTCTGGGATCTACGAAGAGTTCATTGTTCGCGGGTAAGTAAAGGAAAAATCCACAAAAAAAATTAAATTGAAGAAGGGGAAATTCCTTTTCACACAAAGATTCTGGATGTTTTTCTTAAAAATTACAACATTTTTCTTCTATTTTGTTTTCTGGGTTTATTTTTTAATAACACAATATAAATTCTTTAACAATATAAAATTATGGTGTACAGAAATTTTCATTTCTTTTTAAATATAGTAACAATTTTTCCTCTGAATGCTCAGAGCTAATCGTTTCTTCAGGCCGATTAGTGTAAAAATTCGGTGACTCAAAAAACAAAATGCACCCAAATACGACGCGACGAACGTTTTACCACGAGGGTGGTAAATCAACAGCCCAAAATTGATGCCACCGATACCCCTGAACCCACCCCACCCTCTCCACCCTCCCCATCCTCCCCAGTCTCGATTGCAACCGTTGTTTATTTTTATGAATGGTTTTATGGTAGTCGTGAAGTACGGCGCGAAAAAGGAGCCGGTGTGCTTCTGTGTGCGTGTTTGTAGCAGAGTTCTCCAACCTTTTGTTTGGAAAGCCTAGTTTAAATCCTTCGCATCGAGGACAAACAAATCAGCACGTGGCGAGAAGGGGGAGAAACGAAAGATGTTTAGTTAGTTTTTATTTTATTTGCGATCGTCGGTGGCTTTAGCACAACCCCATTCACCCACTAATAACCACAAACAATGCGTACACGTGGGGATGTAGCGTATTTTGTTGACACTTGTGTCGCGAAGTTTCGCACATATTTCCGATCCCCCGGTCCGTTTTAGGCTGTCGAGGTATTACAAATTTCAAACACTTCCGTCTCCTTGGTGCTGCAACGCGGCCTGGTTGCTTTGCTCGGTACAACCGCCATCCAGAGTGGTCCTCCCTTGGGTGTTTGTTATGGTAACCGGGATGGTGTTTGGTTTTGTGCTTCCCCACTCGAAACGGGGAACTGTTTGGCGGGATTGGAAGGGGGCCACGGTATTGCATTCTTATCTAGAGCGCACCTTCCGGAAGGCCTTTCCGAGCCGACACCGAAGTAGGTGTGGAAAGTGTCCGTGGCAGGCGCGTGTTGTTCCCGGAGTTGTTATTCCCGCGCTCGTGCCTGTTCGGGTGCACTTGGGCTGTTGGATTGTCCGTCGGGGTCCGTGGCCCGTGGTGGAGAGAAGAAAATGCACTCCCTGCTTCGGGAAATACGCGCCGGCCTGTCCCGGGAACGGTCGTGCCATCGGTCGATGAGGAATTAGGTTAGCTCGCAGGCAGAAGAGGCCAGAAGGCAACCCGGAGGCCATCGCCGATTGTTTCGTCGTGTTTGCTCGAAATCGCGGCCATCAGGAGTCAGATTTACCCACGACGGGCCAACTGTTGTGGTTGTGTTTTTCGGTTTTTACTCTGTTAAAGTTTGCCTCAGACAAGGTGTCGACGTTACAGCGGCTTTCAGCAAGTGCTCTCGACTGTTATTAGGGTCAGGTGCGCACTAGGAGCAGGTACTCGGGAAGAACTTGACTTGAAAGAACCTTCCGCCGAAAACAGGTGACAGGTTGAGTTAAATGATAAGCTGCAAATAAAACTAAAACCTATAATGGTTGTGGTTCGGTGTTGCACTTCGGATCCATCGTAAAATAAAGTTCCCGTTTGGAAGGTCGGCAAGGAATGTGCATCCCAAACTTGTGAACCAGTTGCAGTTTCGCCGGTCGATTGATTGGATTTTTACTATGTACTCGTTAAACGATTAAAGTGAATTCACTTGTTCTGCTTTTTGTCGGTGCGTTGGAAGTATGTGGTAAATGTCGTAAGCTCCTCTGACATCTTATGCGAGTGTTGTGAAGTGAGTGAAGGAAGGCAAGATAAACACAAGGGGCCACCAAAGTTCCTCGGGAACGACCTTGTATGTTGCGTCTTGTCCCACTGTTGATCCGGTTATACTTCAAAACCCCCTCCAAGGTGGAATGTGCTGAGGGCGAAAAAACAACCATGTTGCGTCGCGGACAGCACCAAATATGGCAACATCGTTGTCGCTTGATCTTCGTCGCCGTCGTCGCCGTCATCTGTGCAATTTCGCCGCCTTTAAACGAGCCTCAACTGGAACGTGGACCTGCTGTGCGTTTTTACCGCTAATTCCATCGATGGAAGACATCGCCACCGGGCCATACTTTTAACCACTAGGGAGCCCTTCGTGCCAGGGAGAAAAAGGCTTCACTTCGCTAGCGGCGTCCCCAGGAGGGCATCTGTGAACATGAACAACTTCCAGCGACTCAGCTTGTATAAGTATGTGTTCGGTGTTTTGTTTCGTTTTGGTACAAAACTTCACCCGAGCTTGAATCAAAGGGGGGAATATTTATGGAAAAATAACACTTTAAAAGCGTCTTATGCCACCTGGTACTTGTGTGTGTGTGCGTGGTTTTGTTAGCATATTTGACAGTAGGTTCACTGAGCAATTTTGCGCATGAATCATGCATGTACCCCCGGGATGGATTTATGAGCCCCAAAAACTATACGAAGTCTAAAGCCTCTTGTGCGAAACCACTTTCTATCTTTCTCTTTTTTTTCTATCTTTTTGCCTTCCATCTTTTTATCCTTCTCCTGCACGCTCGTGATCTCCTTTTTTGCCATCAGACGGGGCCGGCCTTGCCAGATTTGGATGAAATCCACAAACGGCTCACTCGTTTCCACGGTGGGCTTGCGAAGGACGTTTTGGGCTCAAAAGCGAACCTTATAAAGCCATCAACAGCTGGTTACCATCCCCGCCGGAGCTGAGCTTGAGGTGGCTTAGCTTTAGTTGATTGTGGTCGGAGTTTCTGTTTGGGGTTTGCCGTTCGATGGATCGTTTTAAATTTGAACAAAAATAAAATTTGAGATATAATGCCCAAAACGCCATAACTATTGATTTAGATGGCTTTATCTATTACAGTTTAGGCTATGTTTATTTGGATATAAATAACTAATATACCAATTCAACTATTTCACAAAAGCCGAGTCTTTTGAGAAAAAAGAGCATAAAATAACAGTATAAAATAGAATGCCTCCAAAAATATGTTCTTCCCTTAACGACGAAATGTTTCCCTTTATATCAAAATAAATGTATGTTTTTAAATTACGGTAATATTTTTTTGCATGAGGTTTGGGAATGCTATATACAAATAAAATTGAATGTTAAATTTATTGCTGTTCTGTTTCCTATAAAATAGCGCCATTTAGAGGGATCTAAAAAATGTTTTCAACCAAAATGGTTGTTTAATTAAAAATGATATCACTAGTTTCCTAATGAAATGTTCTTGTCTTCCTATTAACTATCGCCCAACCACCTCTTGCGTAATCCTGCAAGACTTTTTAATAGAGTTCTTTTTTTGTTGCCTCACTGCAATTCTTCCGAATGTCTTTCTATTCAAACTCAATTAAACATTTTCCCTTTATCTGGCCAAACAATCGTGAACCGTTCGTCGGCGGCATTGCACATGGCGAGAACCACAATATGACAGTAATGTTGACGGTCTACCAATCGCTATGTCGTGACCTGAATTAACCTGTCCCCGGCTGTGCCGTAGCCGGTGGAGGGAATAAAGAATATGCCCAGCGCCCCGGAAGGAAGCTCCCCATTTCGTACGCCTTACAAACGGAAAGGCAAACGCCAAACCGCACACCTTCCCAGTGGAGGTTTTATTTTCTCTCCTAAAGGAAGTAGATGTTATTGATGGTGGTGGTGGTGGTGGAGGTGTAATTGTTGCTTGGAGCAGTTTCTTTCAAGACTTGTTGTTTGTAGGGAAAAAAGGATGTGCAAGACGTTGGTTGCCGAGGATGAGGGTACGGTTGTTTGTAACGGCTTCCTGACGGCCCGTCATTTACATGGATCACGCGCAAAGGGGAGGTATGAGCGAGAGGGACGGATGGGAAACTAAAAGTACAACGGTG
>KE524947.1:252735-316149 GCA_000441895.2 Anopheles sinensis | reverse complement strand
GAAGGATATCAAGCAATACTGTGCAGTGTTGAACGTGTTTCGACCCAGATGTGTCGAGGTTTTGTCTCCTAGTCCGGTGACATTTTGTGGTGAAACTGTTTACCAGAGCAAAGAAGAAGCACGTGCCGGACAAGATGAGAATCCGGGAGCAGTTGGCACGTGAAATTGTCGACCCGAATTCTTGCCTCAGTCAAAACATCATCATCAAGGAGATGGTGTTACAACACAAGGAGAAAATGTAATGATGAAAAGTTGAAAAGTTGGAAGTGCTTATCCGCTTTTGCAAAGTTGCTTAAAAACTACCGTTTTTTTTATAAACAAGAATCATATCCTTTTTGTTTTCTAACGTCTTATGATGCGATTTATGTTACAAAAAGTGTGGATAGGTATTCTACATTCCAAAAAAATCACTTTATAATGATACATACGATTCTAAAACCATCGGATCCCTTTATACACAGGAAGTATACCACCAATACCGTACAGGACTAATCGAATCAAATTTATTGCCCATTATGGGGACAGGCTTTTGACCCGGGGAGAGGGTACTGTTTTGTTTAACAACCGACAACGGGGTTACTTTCCTATTCCATACTCCACATTCCAGGCCCCGTGCGGAAGTTTTTCATAATTCACTCAATCCGCCTATCGGTTTGCGATAGAAGCATTGAAAGGGTGGTATCAAATGCTATGGGACATTAAGAGTTATGAATTGATTATGAATTTTTCGATAACGCTAGAGCGGTGGGAGAAAGGGGTGAACCCTGGGGTTTGTGGGTTATTCCTACCGGAACTTCGTTACTAACGTGCACATTTTTTTCTCTCTATGGTTTATTTATACTTGCAGGCGGAAACTAAACGGGTACTCTAGTTTGGATTTATTCGTTATGCCTATAACCGACAAGCCGCGATTAAATCACTCACAAAAGTAAGTATAGCGGTGAGCTACCACCGTTCGTAATGGGGATAAAAAGAATGGTTTTATGTTCAAACTGGTCCCGTTTCAAAGGGGGACGACGGACGAGAATCGTTCGAAAACTCATATAATAAGTCATTAAAATCAATCCCTCACGTCAGAAAAGGGGTTGCATCCGTATCTGAGTGCAAGTTTTCTTGAACTCGTTTTTAGCTTTACATTTCCTTTGAGTTACTGGAAAAATGTTTATTTTTATTTTCATTTCGTAGGCATAGTTTTCTTTTGCATTGATAAATTAGCTTCCTCAAAGAACTGTCTGGTTTACGCCATCTTTTGCACAACTCTCCAACTAACTGTTTGTATGTACTTTGTTTCGTTGTTTTAGTGCCAAAAAAATCACACCGATCACGCCCAATCCGTGGGTCACTGGAGGTCCACCGGGAGGCAAAGACGCTGTACTAGTGTTTCGGACACACGCGCTGTCACCCGTGGCTTCGGAAAGCGGCGCCGGAGATCTTTCTCCCAGTGGCAGCCCAGTGGCGGAACCATCTACAGACTCCACTGCCTCGAACGTATCCACCAATGCCACCTCGAACGGAGGATCGACGCGTCTGAAACGAGGCTCCGTCGGTGGTGAACTGAAGAGTGGCCATAAGCCGTCACCCACTGCCACGAACACACCATCGCCACTGCCGAAGAATTTCAACGTTCAGCGGAAGACGCGAGGCAGCGTACCGAGCCGAAGCAGCACCACTACCAGCAACGAGGACGAAGAAGAGGAAGGAGATGAGGGGGAAGAGGAGGGCGATGAGGATGACGATGAGGCGGACGATCGGGAGAACGCGCACGATCGTCATGACGGAGCCGGCGACGATGACGATGATGATGACGATGATGTTGAGGGGACGGGAGAGGAAGGGGACGAGGATGACGAGGAGGAGACGGATAATGGGGTAACCTCGCAGGACGAGGTAAGCCCAGCGAAGGCGAAGAAGGGTACGAAGGGGGCGGATGGATCGTCCCGCTCGAACCAGTCGAAAAAGCGACAGCTCGAATCGTCCTCCTCGTCCAGCTCGCTCAGTAACGCCTCGATGACGAGCGTCAAGGGTAGCTCCGGGGATGAGATGCCGGACGCGGACATGCCGACGTCCAAGTCCGAACCATCGCTGGCCGTTGGAAGTAGTACGATGTCGGACAAGAAGACACTGGTCGGGGGACACCGGAAGTGCAAGGAAGAGAACAAGGAGAACCAACAGGCGGTAACGAAGACGGAGATGCCGGCGGCGCAGCTGAACATCTGCTACAAGTTTATCAACACCGAAACGCGGCTGCTTCGGAAGATTCTAAACGCACACGGGATGGCCGAGAGTGGGCCGGAGTGTAACGATTTCAATCTGCTCTGGACAGGCATCCACCTGAAGCCGGATATCCTGCGAAATTTAGCTCCGTACCAGCGCGTGAATCATTTTCCTCGGTAAGAATCGGTATACACTCTTGTACGGTCGTCAATTAAACGTCGTTTTGAATAACTATTACATTAATTGTTTATTAACTGTGTGTTATTTTAGATCCTATGAGCTGACGCGCAAAGATCGCCTGTACAAGAACATCGAACGCATGCAGCATTTGCGGGGCTATAAGCATTTCGACATCGTACCGCAATCGTTTCTGTTACCGCAGGACTACAAGGAGCTGATCGCGGCCCACAACAAATGTCGCGGACCGTGGATCGTGAAGCCGGTCGCATCCAGTCGAGGTCGTGGCATTTTCATAGTAAATTCGGTTAGTATAAACGGCCGCCTTCGTTTTACTGGTCACTAATTATTTGTTTCTTTCTTTTGGAACTATTCGACGTGGAACCTTCCGTGGCGCAACCCGTACAGCCGGATCAGATATCGTCGTTCGAGCAGGTCGTGGTGGCCAAGTACATCTCCGATCCGCTCTGCATCGATGGGCACAAGTGTGACATTCGCATCTACGTCGCGGTCACCTCGTTCGATCCGCTCATCATCTACATCTACGAGGAGGGTCTGGTCCGGCTGGCGACGGTAAAGTACGACCGGACGGCGGAGAACCTGTGGAACCCGTGCATGCACCTGTGCAACTACAGCATCAACAAGTACCACACCGACTACATCCGGTCGAGCAACGCGGGCGAGGAGGACGTCGGGCACAAGTGGACGCTGAGTGCGCTGTTGAGGCACCTCCGCAGCCAGGGTTGCAACACCGAGCAGCTGATGCTCGCGATCGAGGACCTGATCATCAAGGCGATCTTCTCCTGCACGCAGCCGATCGTGTCCGCGTGCCGGATGTTCGTGCCGCACACCGGCAACTGCTTCGAGCTGTACGGCTTCGACATCCTGATCGACGATGTGCTGAAACCGTGGCTGCTGGAGGTAAACCTCTCGCCCTCCCTCGGCTGCGACACGCCGCTCGACACCAAGGTGAAGGCCTCGATGCTGACCGACCTGCTCACGATGGTGGGCATCCCGGCGATCAGTCCGCTGCAGAAGGCCTGCTACGACAGCAAGGGCCAGAAGATCCGCAACCTCTCGACACCGTACCGGCGCGTTAATTCGGCCGATTTCGTTCACACCGCTGGTCGGAAGGATGCCGGAGGCGGTGGTGGTGGTGGAACGGGAGGCCCCGGTGGTGCGCAACAGGGGAGCAAAGGGGACGGTGGGAAGCTGCAAACGACACTCAGTGCGTTGACGGCCGAGGAGCTTAAGATCGTACGCTTTGCCCGCTCGCAGTACGAACGGCGGGGTGGATTCGTGCGGATCTTCCCCACGAGCGACAGTATGACCCGGTACGGTTCCCTGCTGGATCCGGTCACCGGCATTCCGACGTCGGCCATCACCTCGTCGAGCAGTGGCACCTACCTAATGATCATACCGCACAACTACAATCAGATGCTGCACGCGCAACTTTTCCCGCCCGGCAGCGAAACGGAGAACCGCATCGTGCACCGGATTCAAAAGTACGAGCGTGCCCTAGAGAGTTCGCTCCCGATTACGATCGGACCGAAGCACGCCGCCCCGAAGTGTCTGGACGAGGCGAAGCGGTTGCGGCTGCAGGTGCGCAAGCTGATCGAGAACGGGCACGAGATGAGCATCCTGCAGGCACGGCGCGCCTTCGGTTACTACCTCGAGTACATCCTGAAGCGCCTTTCGTCCGAACCGAAGCACAGCCACGAGGAGCTGATCATGAAGTTTCTCTACCGCGTCGGGGCGCACATGAAAACGCCGTTCTTCTTTCGCAACTTCGGCAACAAGGCGCTCGGCAAGGATCGGGGCGCCATGGTGGCCAAGCAGCTCGGCGACTACCTGCACCTGTACAACAAGGAAACGGAAGCGTACGTCGACGTGTTCGACATCGTCGGTATGCTCCCGATCAAGCTGTTCGACGACTTCCTGCAGCAGGCAAGTGAAGCCGATCTCGAGTCGGTGCTGACGTTGCACACCAACCTCACGCAGCAGATGCCATTCCTATACACCGGTTGCTCCACCAGCGTACCACCAGCGCCGCCCATTCCCGTCGGGGCGCACGGTTTCCTCAAGGCACTGCCATCCATGGCACCAGGCGGTGCCAACAAGGAACTGATCCGGCTCGATCCTTTCTACCGGCGTGTGGAGAGTCGTCTACCACTTGGAGCACGCACTTCCGGTCTACCCGAATCCACCTCCCGCGTTGGTGTAGGTGAATCGAAAAGTTCCGCGCGCCTTTCACCGATGAAAAAGAAACCCCCGATTGGAAGCATGGTAAAATCTTCTCGCGAACGGGAGCAACGATCAAACTGGCTTTACTAAAACGTGCGGGGAGGGCTTAGGGGACGATAGGAGCGGTTTATTTATTTGATACTCGTTACGTTTTAGTTGCTAAATTTTAGTTGCATAAGTTCTGTCAATATTTTTGTTAGGGAATCCGTTTTTTTTTCCTTTGTTTTGCTCCAAGCTATTTGTATACGTTTTCTGTTAAATTATGTCCTTTAAATGTTTGTGTGTGTTAAAATGCTTCGTGTGGATCATTTGTTTGCTAGTATCATTATTATGTATATTATCCACGCAAATTGGGCGTTTTTTTTGTGTACGGCATCTAACGATACTCGTGTTCAGCGTAAAACCGATCCTAGAACCGACTAATCAAGGGTATTACTAATAATCCCATCGTGGATGGTCGTTTTAAACCAGTTAAATCCCGATAGTTCCATAAGAGTTGTTTTGTACGATAAATTATAGTCAATTCTTTTCATATCGGTTAAGATGGAAACATTTTCGTTTGTCGGTTTTGTACTTACAGACGTTGGCGCAACGCTGCACTATGTTGCTAGAACTGTTTCCCGAAAAGCCTAAAAAAGCTGTTTCATTTTCCATTCGAAATGTGCGTTTCCTGTTAGGTGGATTTCTGTAGCTCCGAAATGGCCGATTCGATTTCCGAACCGAAGATATATGCGTGTGTGTTTCTTACACACAGAACCGTTCTTCTTCTCCTCCATTTCTCTATCTTTCTCGTGGAAATTCTAGTCATTTATTCCAAAAACAAATTACAAATCTCATTGACAAAAATTCAATTTTGATGTAATTGTGATCGACAGAAGGTTCAAGTGGCTGAAGAAATAGGCAGCTTTCAAACCAAAATAGGAGCGAATGTAAAGCGATACGAATACTGCAACGCATGACCTTTCGATTGTGATATGAGAAAATAACGGAGACATTGGTTGCCGATAAGGTCGGGCCATACTAAATCGATAAAAAGAAACCGGGTAGGATCTGGTGTGAGGACACAAAGAGAACTATTGCAAACCAAAACCCCGATAAACATTAACGCGAATCCGTCAAATATGAAACGAAATCAAGTGCTTTTTCCCTTTTACTCGCGCGTAGATTTTTCACAAGTTTTTAGCGAAATTAGGGGGATAAATTAAGAAAATGAAAACAAAAATAACCGGTACAGAAATGCAGCAAATTGGTAGGATGGTGGCAGGATTATGTACAAGGCCGTACGATAAGCGTAATTTTACCGTAAGAAAATGGAACAGAACAGGCGTTTAGGAGAGTTAACTTTTCTAGTCTTTGCTTGTTATCCGATTGAAATTTATCATTACCCAGGAGAAGTAATAGTAAAAGATTTAAATCGAAGAGATTCCCCAACTTCCGACTCATGCTGCTTACAGCAAACCAGTTCAACCACTTCATTCCAACTTACATCTTCCTATTCCTGAATATATTGAAGAAGCAAACAGATCGATCGTCGAGACGGCGACTGACAGGCTTAGAAAACGATTATAAAATGAAATTCCCGCCAGTGCGAAAGGTTTATTTTCAACAAACCCAACCAGTTTCCGCTTAACATTTACTATGGCTCGAAACGAAGCTGCCACAGCGACAAGATTTTACGGAAGGGTGAAGCATAAGCCTACCAACAGTAGGACGAGATAAGTTAGAGTTAATCAATCGCGTACGAACCGACGCGGTTCACTGATTTCACAATCATATACCACAAGTTTAGTCGTAAGTATCGCTAGGCTTTCGAGATTGGGCCGCCGTGGCAGTTACACGCACACGTAACTTGTTGCTTTTAGGGTAACATCTAAGGCGGACAATTATGCACAAATTTTACAGCTCTTATCAAACGATTAATGGAAGTGAAAGGAAAAGAACATCACAGTGATACATTCAATATTTAAAAGAAAAATATATATAGCATCTAAAACAAAAAACAAAACCCACACACACTACCAAAACAACGCACGCACACGCGAACGTCATATTGTTATAAGCGTATTTATTAGATCAGGCAAAAAATCCAAAGCACAACCGAACCTTTTTAAGAGTCCACCACATCAAATCCTGAGCGGTGTGTAGCGGCTAAGATAGGAACAGTTTGATTTGTGATAGTCAGCTTACTTATTGTTTCTTTTTTAAATAACCATCCAGGCAATTCATTAAAGTTATCCATAAAAGACGCATAAAACTTCAAGAAAACAGGGTTTTCTAATCAATTAGTTTATCAAGGAAAAAAAATCTAAAATATTACGCAACATTTTCAATCTCAATCGGAGTGGAAAAAGTGGAGTTTTACGGAAGATTCTACTACTCGAGTTTTTATGCCTAGAAGCCTAAATAGAACAGACACAAAACAACAATTCCTAACGAGTCAGAAATTTGTAAAATTTCAAAACTTCAAATCCTTCAATTTGCAAAATGATGAATGAGCGAAATAAATGAAAAATGCGAAAACTTACTTTCTATGCTGCGTTCGGTTGTTGAAATTAGGCACAACAGATGTTTGTATGTAAATGAAGTTTAATTTTGTTTCCTTTTCTTTTTGTGATTTATACCCACCGAATTGCCCTAGCTTGATCTCTCTACGATAGCGTCATAACCTTTTCCGTCCATCAATCTCTCGTTTTCGGAAGACGTCGCAAAGAAAAAAAGAAAAAGAAACACCGACATGGAAATAATATCATACCGCCCCCACCAAATTTTCTCCACAGATGTCGTTTTAATTGAATTCGTCTCAGCTGTTTTTGGCGCAATCTTGCAAATCGCTCCCGGAAACATGTGGTCAGCAGCAACGCCACAGCAAAAACACATCTCACTAGGGTTTAATTGAAAAAACTTTTCCTTCTCTCTCGTGAGTACTTGATCCCGGCGCTTTGTTTGTGGCTGTCAGCCGGTCCAATCGGACGAGCTTTTCCTTCATTTATTAAAATAGCTAATCGCTCGGCAGAGACCCCCTTTTTCCTCCCCAACGTTCACTTCGTAGAACTTTTTGCCGCCATGAAAACCAAAAATCCAAGTCTGGCTTTCGGCCTCCTTTGGCGCCGACGCAGGAACACTCTGGATCGCGCTCTTCGCGACCGCTCGCGCCTTTTTCTCATCGACGAGCGTCAACTCCATGGGATGCCGGAAAAAACATTCGTACCGATATTCGCGCGGCACTCGCAAGACGGCAGGTTACGTCGTGGTACGTACGGCTTCCGTCAGTGCTGAGCGACTCCTGATCCGCGTCGGTTGGTCGGATCCGCACAGATCCGCACACGTACGGCAAACATTGGCTGGCAAAGGCTGGCCAGGAAAGAATCACCGGAAGCAGCGAGACCGTACATCCGCCAGAGGACGGCGTGTGCAATTGTGTGTGGCATTGGCGAGCGTCTGGCGGAAACGTGCCGAGCCGACACTGCTGGACTCGCTCCGCTGGTGGCAAAATTGAACAAGTGGTTTGTGAGGCTTCGTTAGATAAACTCTCGCCAGCAGAACGGGAAAAGAAGTGCACTCTGGCTGAAGTGTGAGTGTTGTTTCGTCTGTGCTTCGCCTACCATCATCAACCTGCCCGTGGCCATCGGTGAATGTTTTGTTGCCATCTTTGTGCAAGCTCGTCGAGAAAGTAGCTACATCGAACCTTTAATAATAAAGCACAAGCTAGATACAGGGGGAAACCAACCTTTGCTGTCAATCACAAATCGTGCCTATTCTCTTTTCGGTGGGGGAGAGAAAATTCATCCCAAATATAAACAAACCTGCGAGTAAAGACCTTGGGAACCACCTTAATCGGATTCAAGTGCGTTGCGGTTTTATGAAAGTTCTTGGTCGTACAAGGACAGACGGGTGATTGGATGCGGTCTAATAATAAACTAACCTCGAATGTTTATGGTCGATCCAGAGTATCATACTCTACTTGATCTAGTATTCATCGAGCTCAACTCATCGTGTTCATATGATTGTCCCATTGCAAAACCCTTTCTGAGCGTTTTCGATGGTGAAAAGCTCCCAGCTCCTAAGGGAATGTTAGCGTTGTGGAGTTGGCAAATTGGAAAACGATGTTAGATGTTGTAAAATTCTGCCACTGATGACATAATCACCTGTCAAACAATTTTCCACCGCTGCTAACCTTTCTCGTGGGAAATCGGGGTGCCAGTGGTTGTTGTGTTTGTGGCGAGACGGCCTGCCTGTAAACCTGCTGAGTGCTCTCCAGTGGTTTGCCGTTGAGCGCAAGGTTTCCGTCCGTACCGTACCGATTTTCCGAAGCGAAATACATGGCTTTCTTGTTGTCTTCGTTTTTTTTCTTAAACGACCAACTCGACATTGATTATTTGCACGTCACCGATAACGACGGTGGCACACACATACATCGCTTCGGAACCAGCGTAGTAGCCAGTGGCAACGGGGAACGCAGCCACGATTGGAAAACCGGTTCGACGGATGACAGTTGCGTACGGTGGTGTTTGTGATTTATAAGAGGATGTAAATCGTTCTCGCACTTCATCCTTCGGCTTCAGCAGTGCTTCCCTTTTTCGTTTGGTCTGATGAGTGATCTAGCTTGGCACCAAGACAAGAGGGCGGTCCGCGGTGGGAGGTGCGGATGTTTGGAAAACTCCCACCAAAACAGGGGGTCGGCACATGACGAGCGCAAGAGAGATAAACCAGATGGCCATCGTAGGGGTCGGGAGAGGGGACGGTGCAGTGTAACGTACGTTGAAGATGTTTACCAAATCGGAAAGATGTTTTCCCGTCCGGTCCCGCCATTTTTCCGGGGTTTCCGATTTTTTCGATCGAATCGAATCCATATTCGCGCGCGCAACCGAATCGCATAGGAGTGACATGTAAATATGGACTGATTGAAACTTTACACGCATTCCCGCCTGGTACGCGATTGGAACGATTTTTCCAACGCCGATGGAGGCGCCTGGTGGCGTGTCGATGGAGGCGCCTGGTGGCGTGTAGAAAAAAACAACAAAAAAACGAGGTCTCGGGTGGGTGGGAAACAAATCAGACGATCATGTTTTTCCAGTGATTTGTTTCTCAACGTGCCGAAATTGCGTGGCCTCTTAGTGTTTTTCTTTGCCAATCGGTTTAATTTGAAGTATAAATTTACCCCCATAGTGCGTGCTCGTCATTCGCCCCCGAATTACACCCGAGCTGATTATTTATTCACTTGCTTAACACCGTTTTACAGCCATCCCCTCAGCTCTTGGTTTGACGACAGGCACTTCCACCATCCAATCCTACGAAGTGACTTGCGGACAAGAGGATAGGAAAAAACCAGAACTTGCCACCGTTAAAATTGTCAATTCCCACCGAGAATTTCCCACCCGCGAAGGAAGTGTGTGGTGTTACACTGTTTTTTTTTTAACTACCACCTCAACGTTGACACGGCACGCACACAATCGCCGCGTAATCAGTCACGCACGGTAGGCAAAACCGAAGGATCAGTAAAGACGAAGTGAAGGAGGAAGAAATTGTCCCAGCACACGTTGTCGCGTGTCGCGTGAGGTTTGTTGGTGGAAATGAGTGGCCTCGTCGGGTGAGTGAGTGAGAACCCCCCCACGACTCGGGTGGTGTGAAGTTGTGCGAGCGAGCTTTCCATTTGCCCCGTGCCATGTGCTTTTGTTTACGGCCCACGTGCTTCGCTGGAAAGTCGCCATCTGCTCCGTTCGGTTCCGTGACGTCACGGTCGTCCTCGTGAGAAAGTATAGGAGAAGCCAGTAGCTGTAAGGCGGCGTGTAGCAGCGATGGTCCAGCCACCACCAGCGAAACGGGCACTTTGGGAATGTGCAGCGCCGAGTGAGATTAGTTTGTTTTGCTCGCCGTACGGTGGTGGTCGTCGCTTGGTCGCGTGCCCCAGCGGTCATTAGCGTTTCCGAGGCGTTTTGGTGCGTGAACGGTTGGTGTTGGTAGGGTGTTTGCGAGTCCGTTTGTGCAGCGTGCTTCGGTTGCCCTACTCGGAGTGATACGGTTTGTCCCACCCGCGTGTGTGGGAAGGTGTGAATTGCATCGGCACGCGCACATGACCGGCGAAGCAATGACAGCCCGTGGAGCCGGTGCGGGTGTCGGTGCCGGGAGGGCACCGCATCTGCAGCCCCCGCACGCCAACCATCCCCTGCAGGCGCTCCGGACCGACGACATTGAGGTGCAGGTGATCGAGCAAGGCATCGAACTGTGCAGCAGTAGCGAGCGAAAGGTAAGTCCCGTCGGGCTCCGATGATGCACCCTCGTTTATCATTCATCCTGTCGAAATTCTGGGACGATAGTCCGCCAAAGAAAAATAACACGCCGTGACACACGGGATGCTCATTAATGTCAAACATCAATCAAACGGAATCAATCCGTTCCCGGGCCGTTCCCACGCCGCGGGACACCGACCAGCGTCCTGCGTGAATCCTTATACCGCCCAAAACCGTTGCCAAACTCATTTTTCTTCCATCTAATCGAATCGTACCTCCATGTTCCGTCAGCACGCCCCGCATTTTGGGATTGGCCTCATTTTATGGTTCAGTGTCCAGTGGGCCAGTTATGTAATCGGTTTTCGGTGTGATTTATTTTATTCGCCCGAGGAAATAAACCATCCTCCGCGGCGCAAATCCATGACGGGAGCTGAAGAAGGATGGCAAAGAAAATTGTTTTCCTCCGACGAAAGATTGACAGCCAGAGTTGGAGTTGTGGGGCAATATTTTTCTTTGGCGCGTAGTAAAATTTATTGATTTGAACTGGGAACACATTACTTTAAACTGTGAAACAGGGTCTGTTTAAAGTTTCTTCCTCCCGAAAAACTCCCATGTAGCATATCAACATTAAAAGAGAAAAAAATTCCCTCCGTGAGGCAATGGAAAGACAACATTCACAGAGGGAAAATAAAATCCTCCTCCTTGGGGCGGCCTTCTGCGACACATTATCCCAATAGATTGCCCAATTGCGAACTCATCCATAAGCAAACGATAATTTTCCCTCCCATCATGGCCCCAGCAATAATAATCTTGGGTATTGGTCACGGTGTGCGGCAATTGGAAATTGGTTCCATCAAGTGTACCAAATGGACCATGAGAGCCGGAAGTCCCACGTAGAATCATCAACTGCCATGTGACGCAGCAAGTCACTATGTGGGCCGTAGGACTCGATTACATTATCTGCCGGGGAGCAAAGAAGGAAAACGAAACGTACCAGTCAGCAGCGGCGGAAGAAATTCCAACCGTAATTGAGCGCTTCCCTGCGATTTATTGCAATGATCTAGAACGGATGGATACACTTGCCTTTTTCCTCGGCATTTTCCAAGCATGCGAAACCGGTGCGGAACGAAACGAGCAAGTTGTGCAAAGTCCTTACGGTGGCCTCATGAAATATTTACCCACTATGGAAAGTGAAATCTTTACGAGGTAAATTTTAACCATCAACATTAGCAAGTGAAAATTTTATGCACTTTCCGTCCCTTTTTTTTGGGGGGGAAATTTTGCAAGCGTCAAACGATGGCATACGTTCGGTGACTCACAAATTGTTGGTATTTTCCTTTTCTCTCCAAGGGATTTAGTTGGAGTATTAGCCTCGCTTCCTCGTCCCAAACAAAGTTCGGGCAGTGAAATACCTTTAAGCAAATGAAGTAGCCATAAAATGGAAACGATTACGGGACGATCTTTGTCCTAGTGCTTAATAATGGCCTAACTTTTAATATGTCGTTAATTCCTTCTCTCGTTCTCTATACTTTCCATTTCCTTTCCCTTTGCACGGTACGTTGTTTTCTTTATTTTCCTCCGTTCGAGGTGAGCTTAGCAGGGTTTAGTTTTCCTTTTTCGCGATCGGCCGATAATCTTTGGCTCGAAAAGTAAATAAGGTTTCCCATTTATTTATAGTTTAATTGGCAGTTTAGTGGTCCTCGGACGGACGACGAAAACTTTACTTTGCTTTATCTAAGCACTTTGGCTATTTTCGGCTGTGGTCAGAGGGCCCCTTCTTCGCACATCGGGTGATGAAGTTTCCACTTTATTGTTTCGTTATTTCCACTTTCATTCACTTTCCGCGTTTGGAGGCCATTTTCTCACCTCCTTTTTTCTTGTTGCCATTTTTATCTGCCCCAATCCGTCCTCTGCCGGCTGCGTTGCATTATTCAACCAACCGTACGATAGAGCTTAAGTAATTTACACCTTTCCGCATCGATCGGCCATCGGGTGTGAGTGTGTGTGTGTGTGTGCGCGAAGCGAAGGACGAAGAATCTTCTCTGTCACTTCGATGGGAACGTTAAGCAGGGAACGATACAGAACGATGTGTGTTTGAGTGTTTTTTTTCGTATGCGATATGGTTTCAACCCGCTTACTCTGGACAAAGCACTTTAAACCCTTTGCCATTGGGGGGGAAACGCTCAAGACGGATCCCGGATGGAGGCGCCTGGTGGTTCACGCAAGCAATTTTCCTTCGGGCCGATCTTGCAAAAACCAACACTCGGGAGGCAATGGGAACGAGTTCAGTGAGCGATAAAAAAGGGCGGGAAAGTGGATGAGCAGCCCTCGGAACAGGGAGGACGACCACACGAAGGGGTCCATGTGGAGGGGTTGTATGTGAACGCACGTAATTTATGATTGCACAACATTAAATAAGTAACGAACATTCTGCTGCGCTTAACGATGGAGTTGTGCCAAAGGGAGAAGCTGGATAAGTGAAGCCCATGGCCTCGCTGGCAGCGCCGATGCGTTCCCATAAGGGTTTGGATTTAAGACCACCGAATCACAGAATACACACTCACACAGTTTGTGCCGTGGAGAGCAAATGTCGGATGCCAGCTTTCCCGTACCGGCGAGCCCAGTATGTGCCGAATGCATTGCTAGCGGAACAAGCATAGAGATTGTTCCAGCGATTATCCACTTATGCGGACGGTTGTATTTCGGACGCATTTAATTACGCCACTATTTGCCGGGTGGATTCAATTAACTGAAATGTCTCCTTGTCTGCTTTCGTTTTTCCATATCGAAAAGAAATTTCCCATGCTTGCAACGCACTCTAACGATCTCTCTTAAGCCGACCTACGCAGCACATTTCGAGAAGCAATGCGATACAGATCATTATCATGTAAATTAAGAAACCATGCTTCAGTTATGAAACTGGAGGGTTTTCACCGTCTTCAACCCTCCTCTTTCGAATTATTGGATATTCGGCCTCGGTTGTCCATCGTCGGGCGAGTTGTTGACATCACCAAAAAGGGAACATGCCATCGAAAAAGAACGAAACTTTCTTAAAGAGGCATCTCTTCATGGTTGTCATCCTGCACAGAAGGATAAAGAACTGAAACCGGGCATTTTTTTTCAAGTACTCTTCCCCCAACTCCTTGTTCCGGTGTCCTTCGGCTCACTCGAGTGGCTCCAGGTCCTCGAAAAAGTGTATTCTCGCAAGTGGAAGTATTGATCGAATGCCGACGCAACGTAATTTATTGTCATCTTGAAAGGGAGTATTACGTTAGGATGAGAAGCCCCATTGGAAGGCAATACACCGAGGCGTGCTGGAGGAAACACTGGTCCAAAACACACTCCTCCGTACTGACGTAAACAAAAACACCGCAAGCTTCCTTGGCTTTGCTTGGCTCAAAGGCATTTGTTCAAAGTGTTCGAACACCCGGGCCACAGCTCTATCCATCTTGACACTCTTCTGGTCGAACTTTCTTCATTAGCCGGGAGTTTCTTCCGTGTCAGCACCGTTCGGTGAATAGTTTAGCATAGTTTGCCCCGCTAAGGGAGGGTATGTTTGCTGGAGGCTGAGTTTTTGGGGGCGGACGTGAGGTGGTTGATTGATCGTTAGCAAACTCAAAGTTACTTGTTTAGTGGTGCAATGTTTATTACCCTGCTTCACGTTGGCCCGAATACGTGAGTGTGTGTTTGAGCGAGGGCCAGAAGCAAAACTTGGCTTGTCATGCAGGGAAATATGGTTTCTGGCAGCTTCATTTGCTTGCTTGTCAGGGAGAAGGTGATATCGTTTCCATGTGTTCTTTCTTCTAGTTGTGATATGGATTTTAAAGAAACTGTTGAAGCTATTTTGGGTGTCAACCTGTTAGATTTTTTATTATTGTTATATGGAATTAATGTTGGAAAACAGTTTTTTGGGATAAAAGAATACATCATCAATGAAAGCTTCTACGATTCTTTATAGTCATGCACAAATCATTCAGAACAACATCCTCTATTTTGCCGCCGGGAAATTACTCCACTTCATCGTCAAAACCAGTCTTGATTCAACCACTGAATCCCATAACTCCGCGAATTTGTTCGTCGCAACGTCTTGGGCAATGTTGGGGATGTGGCGAAAAGAAGAAAAACCTTCTCCATTGTGATGAGCGCGTCCTAAAACCACCGAGACAATAATTTGATGAGCATTTCATTCGACGTAAACTAGTTTATGCCTCCTTCTCGTCATTCCCTTGATCCAACAACCAGCCAAAAGGCTACCGAACGTGACCTGTGGAGGCCTGGGCATAATCGGAGCGAATTGTCGTAAATCATTCATCACTCATTACCCGATCGCTCGTCAATGTTTACGTGCACTGCAACGCAAACAGCTAATAAAACGGGGCTCCCATCGGGCCGAACACGAGTTGTGTGCGTTACGGTACGGAGGGGAGCATGGTGTATGCAATTATCCTCCGCCTTTTCCACCGTTCTTCGTGCTCGGCAGCCAAGTTTTCCGATCAGTAACGGTTCCATTCTGGGCCCATTTGGCCACAAGCGCACTTAGCACCGAAATTGCATGTTATTTTCCGAAACTACGTACACGTGTTTGTAGGGCAAATACATTAAAGCTAATAGATTTGTGTTTGTTTTCGTAATAAAATCACTTTTGGTAAATGTGCGCTCTCAGCGAAGCCGTAAATCGGGTTATCATAATTTTGGCAATGGTTTGGTTAACCTTGTTGTGCAGATTTTATAACTCGTTCAAGTATTCTTCGGGGTTTATCTAAATGGAGTGGATTGAAACAACATTTTTTTTATATAAATGAGAAAAAGAGGGAAATTTCATTCCATCTATCAAACAAACTCAATCAAGGTGAAATAATGGAAACTGACTGGTTCTTCTCTGTAGCTCATTCTGGCTGTTTTCTATGTTAGGAGAATGCTTTTTCTGTACAATAAAAATCTACGTGCTTGACGGAAACAATGAAATCAGTAAAAAACTTTTACCAAGTTGCTAAGAAAATCTTTAGTTTCTAAAAGTGAACAGGTAGAAACCTATCACAAAACACCTTCGAAAAGGTTTTATTATATTCTCATTAAAAGCAGCTTTATTTCAAATATTTTAGATTTTTAATATAGAAGTCGTTTATCTAATATTACAATCATTAAAAATTGAACGAGTAACAGATAAAAAAGACCTTAGGAAAACATTCAATTGAAACCTGGAAAAAGATACCTTTCAAAAAGCGACGTTTCCAATAACAACACTGCAACAATGCTTTTAATATTTGCTACTCTTGATGGAACTGAGCATTCGTTTTAGTGTTGTACAAATTGTTTCTTTCGTACGGTGTGAAAGAAGTCAAATCAAGATGTTCCAAAACCGAACACAATGGAAAATGGAAATTTGAAACGAATCATTTATTCGCTACAGTCATGCTTCAGTTGGTCGAGTGTGAAAGAAGGCTCCGATTGTAGGCTCCATATTGCTTGCTCCACGCTGGCGAATACGCCTATGATCATTTTTTAACACACTCTGCATCATTTATCACGTCGGGAAAATATGACGGGAGGCAGAAGCATTTGGTTTTTGTTCCCGAACGGATGATTCTTCCCTATCGATGCAGGGACTGGAGGCCATGAAATTTGAATAGATACAAAAAAAAACGATACACAATACAACAGTGACAATTCTCTCTCCTAGCCCCCGCAGTCCATTCTCCCCCTTCTCCTCATAGCATGACCTAAATAGGGAACATATCTTCGGACGGCAGCAAAATTCGTTCCGCTTCAGCAAAAGTCCTGCCTCCGTTTACTATCGCTCGGTGAATTGGGTTAAGGGAGCGAATCGATCGACCGTACCGCCGCAACTGGCGTCGATTTTTGCTTTCCTCAAACCACCCCACACTGGTCCTTCGCTGGAGGGCTGATAAGAAATGGAAATTGTGCCAAATCGAAATGGCAAACGAAAACCCGTCCGCCTCGTCGTCCATTCTCCTTTCCCGGTGCAACATCAACTCCACTTCCGGGAATGTCAAATGCACGGTGATCGCTTCATATCTCCACCCGTCCGAAAGCAAACGGTACGGTTTTGGTTATAGACGGACGGACAGCTGGTTACGGTAGAATGCAACACGCTGTGATGCACGGTAGCGCAACCATCACGTACTCGACGTGTACGACATTGTTCCGGTCGTGACGGGCTGGTTGCAAGTTGAAGGACCTGCTAAAGGGAGAATGCATCCTAACAAATGCCATTAAATTATTCACATGCCAAATACTCGTGCTCGCTCGGGCGGCGCAGATAAGGCGGTGAGAGATAGGGCAGTAGTTTATCGTGCCGTAGTTAGCAGTTAGCCGGAAGTGGGAACGGAACGCTGGCAGTTCCTTAATAATGCACTTTAAGTCTAGAAGCACTGCTAAGGGTGCATGGGGTGTGTGTGGTGGCAGGAAGTTTCTTGATTGCGTACAATCATACGATGTGCATTCGAGCTGTAGTACGTGAGCAGCATATCTATTCGAATGTGTTATAACATTTGAGGTTTGAACTGAATTATAAAATTGTATAAATTTATATGAAACAATTGAATTTGTACAAAAAACATTCAACTTGAAGTGTTCTAAAGGTAGAATATGTAATAAAATCTGTTCAAAAACCCAGTTCAAAAATAAACCTGAATGTCTAAACCCTCTCATCATTCCTTTTTTACGCCTCATGTATATTAAACAAACAAATATTGAAACACAATACTTACCGTCATTACGTCAGCACAGGATAATAATCCTGTTGCTACGATCCCCCATCGTTACCATCAATCATCCATCGTTCGCCGTGTTCACAGAGGCAGAAGGTGCAGCAACTAGAACTAGAAAAAAAGTTCTCTTCCGGTTGCACTGCACGGCCGTGCTCTGACACACAACATACGCATTCGCGAGAACCCTCTTTACCTCAACCCAGCGTTGGTTTGAAATTTGGCAACAATTTTCCAGACTTTCAATGTAAAGCATATTTCCGCTGCGCCATGCTGGGATTTTTTTTTGTCCGTTAGGGAAATGGGGGATACATGATTTCCTACAGGATATTCCATCGATCGATGCCAAAAAGGAATATACTGCCAACAATTGTAAAAGGATTGGAACAAAAAACTCAATTAGTGAGTTGCAAATTGAACGCGCATGGTAAATCCGCACTAATAGATATTCGATTCATTTTGTTGGGAAATGGAAGAGGGAATGCTGTGAAAACGTGAGCGAAAGGTTTTTCATGCAATCAGTGAAATTGAATCTATTTCCAATAACACTGATGGCTTTCAAAGTCAGTTGGAATGGGTTTCCTTCCAGGAAAGTTATTTATAATACAATCAGCAAAAATATGTATTTTTGTTTTGAAAAACTCCTTTATTCAAGCTAACGAAGTAATGAAAACCCAGCGTTGAAAATAATGGTAGGAAATCTGTGTAAATTTAAATTACAAATAAGAAAAAAAATATTAAATACTGCAAAAAGAAAGCACTACAAAGCGAAAAAGAAAATGTTATGAACGAAATCGAAAGTATCCTTCAGCCCGATTTTCCACCTCCAAATTGAGCAGCCTGAAGAACTTACAATGGACTTACAGCATACGTCATCGACAGGTTGACTTTCAATCAGCCGGTTCGGAGCAGTAAGAAACGGCCCTTGACACTTTTCCCCCTAACCTTGACGAGGCGAAACGAAAAGGTACAAACTGGGACAATTTCGGTGGAGCACAAGTTTTCCCACACGGCGCGTGGCCTTGTTTCGTGCCGTTTCACTTTGAGCTGACATTTGCCCGATCAAGTCTCCCTTCCCTCGTGTATGCATATTTTAAAATCCAATTAGATACCGAGCACCAGCTCGGAGGAGGACTAAAAGACCTCTTCACTTTGACCGTGACGTGGACGAAGGGTTTAATTCTTTCTGTTTCCTTTTCGTTTGTGCAAAACGCTTTTCTTCCACTTTTAAAGAGTAACGCAAACAGTGGCACGCCCGCAAGCGGTGGAAATTCGAAGCCCTTGGCGAACGCCAACCGAGGTCGCACCGGAGCACACTCTTCGGCTTCCGGCACCGGCACCACGTCCCTTGGGGGTTCCACGTCGGCGGCAGTAGGTGCCCAGGGAGGAGCGGCACCCGGATCCCGGATAGCATCGCTGAAGAACCCGGTCGGGTGGGTTTGCTGTGCGCCCTGCATCTGGCTGCGCAGTTCGTCGGCCGTCCACAAGATGGCGATCACGGCCGCAACCCTACTGGTGACGTCGCTTCTGGTCGCCTCGCCGATCCTGTTCCTCATCTCGGCCGCCCCGTCCCAGCTGCCCCGGGACTGCTTCACCGCCGACGAGGATGACTGCCATCCGACGCCAGCCCCGCCGCCCGTGTGTGGGGATCCGATCTGCCGTGCGGCCGCCATCAGCGTCTCGTCCCGGATGAACTGGGACGTGGAGCCGTGCCGGGAGTTCAAGAACTACAGCTGCTCCACGATGGAGGGCAGCCTGCGGGCGGTCAAGAGTGCACAAGAGATAGCGGACACTCAGATGCAACGTAAGTCATACGTACTCTACTGGAACCAAACTCATGCCCTTCGGAATGCAGCAATAAAGTGGCAGACTGTTCTCTTCTCCCATTTATTATTTATCAAAACGTTGACATAGGAGCTTCCATAAATCATATTTTTAATTCTTTTTTAGTATGCTCTAAAAATGAAAATTTATTCTATTCATAACCGTAAATCTGTCCTTTTCTATATTAGGTACTTGCCCTTATTGTATAGAAATTCATGATTAAAACATGAAAAGTTTCTAGGTACAGGTTGGCCTCGCCTTACGTTACCTTATGGTACAGAAGTTTATGTTTCCTATGTTTCCTACCCGGCTGACAATATAGTCATGCTTTCTCGTTTTGTTGTTAACAATTGTCGATAAGATAGAACGGGAAAGCATAACGACTTAATCACTCGGGTAAGTTTAAAGTATCTACTCAAGACTTCCGTCTCTAAAATCATGTTCAAATCTTTTGTCATACGAATTGCATTAAATCGTATAAGTAAAGAACAAAGTACCTAGCTTCGAATGATTTGTCAAACGACGTGAACCGAGGTCGATGTAAACCGGGGCCACCCTGTATGATTATAGTATTCCTCTTATCTAGAGGGTTCTAATATCCAGAGAGCTTCGTTACTTCTTCTTATGTGGCTCAACATCCCCAAGTGGGACTAGGTCTCTCTCCGTAGAGAGTTACTGTGACCGAAGGACGGTAAATTATAGATCGGTGGTCAGCCGTTCGTAATACCGGGGGGTGCCAGACTCGGGATTCGAACCCACACCTATGGCGTGGTGTTTTCTAGCGCTACCGCTGCGCCATGGGCACCCCCTTCGTTACTACGTATGTTTTAAATGTTAAAAATGCACCAAAACACATTCTGTAGTACGATTAAAGCTGTGGTAGAAAATGTTATTCAATTTATGAAACTTGTTTTGGCCTCTTCTAGAGCTACTCTCCCTCAACACCACTAGTGGGATCTTCCGGAAACTTGGCCGACTCTATGGGAGCTGCCTGCGGCAAGAGTTGAACGACACCAGCATAAAGCGTCGCCTGGACCAACTCGGTGGCTACCTGCACATCGGTTCGGTCGGTCCGCAGAGTCTTTCCCCGTTGGTGGTGAAGATCCAAGCGATTGGACCGTTGCCGCTGGTCGGCATCTACTACGATCTGAGCTACGGCCGGAAACCACAGACACTGCTGATCATCGATGGACCAAACACACCACCGAACATACTTGAGGTATCGCGAGGTCTTTGAGCTAAAACTTCCCCCGAGTCGCCGTTATAGCGCCATTCGTGTGTCGTTCCAGAACCCTGTCCGGTGGAATGGCCCTCGAGCGCCACCGTACGATGTGGACGACGTGCCGGAGCTACTGGACGAACTAATCAATACCTTCCTGCCGCTAGGGTTGAGCGCCGACCAGCGGCTGTCGGAGCGGAATCTTATTTCTGGCTTCATTCGTGAACTGAACGAGGTAATAAATTCCGTCGGCCTCACCTCGAGGGAACCAGGTGTTTGGGAGCTTTGTGGGGCTTTGGGGAGCGATATTTGTTTTATTTTTACGAATCGATAGAGACATCGTTAAGGTGGCAGAATGTGGTCGCGTATCTGATGTTTTTTCTTCGTTTTTCTTGAACTCCCGCACATTCCGTAGATTCGGCGAAATTACGTCCAGAAGGATTTCATTAGCAGCTACGTGTTAAACAATGTGACAGCGCTCGCGAACGCGCATCCTTTCGTAAGTTGCACTGTGAGTTCGCTCCCTATTCCAGCTACCTTCAACCTCTCGCCTTATCTTCCAGTTTCCCTGGCAGGAGCTAGTGCCCGGCAACTGGTCCGGGCCGATAGTGATCCGCAGCCCGGAATATCTGCGCCAGCTGCGTAAGCTGCTCCTTATGTACCAAAACCGGGTGATCCACAACTCGCTGCTGATGCTGTTCGCCCTCAATACGCTACCGCCGGGTCGGCCGTCACCACTCGTGTGCACCCGTGCCACCAACTGGGCCCTGCCGGAGGTCACCGCGGCCCTGTTCGTCGCCCAGTACAGCGAGGAGGTCATCCGGCACGCGATCCATCGGGTGAGCGAGCTATTTTTGGGCACCTGCGCCTGTTTTAGAAGTTCAAACAAGGTGGCCGCCCCGCAAATCAATGATTCATGCCCCGGTCTCCGGTCAAAATCGTCTGCTGGAACATAACGTAATAGTTTCCCGCATGCGATTGGCTTCGATCCGTTTCGGGGCGTCGTTTTTCTTTATTTTTGTACTCGACCATGGAAAAGGTCCTTTCCCGCGTTCGCTTAAGGACGATATGGCGTGCGCCCGGGCGATTGTTGCTGTGGCTCTGTTAACCGGCAATCAATGGTGAATTAAAGTGCTGTTTCATATTTGTAATGGCCCGTTTCAATGTCAAGAACAGTGTGGAGGCGTTTCTTTGAAAAAAACAACCTTCTCCTGATGGTGGAGGAATATTATATTTTTGGAAAAATATTATCTTGTTCAATCAGTAAATCTAAGGTGCCTCAGACAATAGACAATATTCAAATTTATTTGTGATCAATTCCAACGCTGTCCGTAGCCATTGAATATGGCCTTATTTTAGTCGAATAAACAACACGTCAGCCTGAGTTTACCGTAATGTCCGCCTTCAGGTGGTAAATAGACGGTAAAAGCGAGAGCAACAGCCGAAATATTCTCTCCCCAGTGGCATGATTTATGCATGTTCCCGTGCCACCAGCATGATAACATCGTTACTCATCCGCTATGTAACATGCGTTTAAACGGTAATTTACGATCTCCGACCTCGGCAACCGGGTACGACACCACCACATGCAGCTGCCATAAATCGTTGGCGATGTAATTTTCTGATACGCCGCAATATCTGCAGGCGAATTGATTTACCGTCGATCATTGAAGCAAATCCAAAATGAAAAAGAAGAAAATTTTCTCAAGCTTCCCCCCATCCCCGGATTAGAGACTAATTTTGAAGCTAATTCGTTTTATTCTTACGACTACTCTTCATCTGCAGACGGAGGAAATGTTCGAAAACATGAAGCAACATCTGAAACGGGCACCATCGCTTCGAGGTGCGGCCCTGGTGCGATTGTCGCAGCTGAAGGTACAGGCTAAGGTTTGGCCCACGCTCTTCAATCGAACGGAAATCGCCTCGGTCTTGGACGAGGTAAGGCGGTTTTGATACGTAGCTTCACAAAAAAGGGAAAGAAATCGTTAAAAATCTGCTTATTTCCAGATCGAGATCAGTTCGGACAATTGGTTCGAAAATGTGCTGAAAATTTACGAAATCAACAACAATCGCACGAGGGAGATCAATTTCACCGTCGAATCTTCCCAGACAGCGTATGTACTAAACTCTTTTGAGTTATCTATTTTTCTTTCGAATATTTATTTAGTGTTGGTCACGTTATAGTTTATAATTTTGTGTATTATTATACGTTAAGTTTAACCAACTTTGGATTCTTCTCAAGTCAATCATTTTTGTTCATACCTTTCTTAAGTCCTTGTACATTTTTCAAAGCATTTTCCCAAAGGCTCAATTTGAATCGACTAATAGCTATCTCCATTTTTTCAGGTACGCCTATCCCCAAATATCGAAGGTATTCTACGACACGCTGTCCCATTCGATTGTGGTGCCGCTGTCCGTAATCCTGGTGCCATACTTCAACCCGGTGCTTCCACCGTACCTGCACTACGCCTCACTGGGCACTACGCTCGCCAAGGAGATCCTCCGGTCGATCACGAAGGCGTTCGAAACGAAGATTATGCAGTGCGTACCGAGCGCGGTCAGTGTCTTCTCCAACACCAGCCGGATGGAGTTGCTCATACACTCAGGTGGGCTGCAGATTGCCTACCACACGCTCCTGTCACTGTCCGGCCCGATCAAGGGCATGAATCGGCTGCTAGGGCTAAGCCTAACGCCTCCGCAGATCTTCTTCCTCGTGTCCGCTCAGCAGCTATGCGCTGAGTCCGATTACAGCGGAGTGGATGTCAACTCGAGTGATTTCGATGAGATGTAAGCACCTGGCACCAACCGGTTCCTATGATGTCGCTAATCGCTAATCTCTTCCTTGTTTTGCAGTCTTACCTGGCTTATCTCACAGGGTGGCAGCGCGTCCGACGTCTTTCAGTGTCACTCGGCGACCAAGCTAAGTTACCAGAAAAACTGCGACATATGGTAGAACCACCCAACAAGTATTGAGACGAAGAAGCAAAACGCCACTTCGTACGACACGCGACAGAACTGACCAGAGTCAACTCGTAAAAGTTCTAGTGATAATGAAAGGAGCAATCTTTGGTAGAAAGTAAGATTTAAATCGAACAAAATGGAGACGAAACGGTTTTAGAATAAGCTCGGCAAACCGACGTTTATAGTTCCGAAAGGCTTTAGAGATGAAAAAATGATCTGAAAACAAAGTATGAAAAACAAAACCAAAAAAAAAAACACATAGGGTAAAACAAATTAAACTAAAACTAATAAATCAACGCCGTGATAGCAGCTTGTAAGTGTGCGTTACTAGTCACTTTTATTTGCTGTGTTAGTTTTAATGTAACGTTGTTGAGGATTTGCAGTTGGAAGGAAGGCGAACGTACAAAGGAGGAGGAAAAAAGTTGTCTATTTACGTTGCAGCTTAATGTTGAAGAGAAATGTTATGCCGCTTTATGTAAATTATCCTTCCATGCTTGAATGATATAAGAAGCGCTCGGAGCGTGTTGTATGGAAATAAGAAATAAGTCAATTAAGTTCTCCTATTTCCGTGCGCTAGCGTTTGCGCACGTGGATTAATAAAGGTCGTGAGTTACTCGTTAAACGAAACCCAATTAATTAGGCGGTTTAGCCAAAACTAGCAGTTTCTCGAAAAAGTCAGCCATAAAACCAGTTTAGAGGTTCGATTGCGATTGCGTGCAAAATAGTGTCGAAATATATCGGTTCTATCGACAAAAGGCAGCCTGTTACAGAGAGTTTGTTAGCAATGCATTAGCCGCAAAAAAGCATTAAGCGTTGAATGGTTGAGAGAGTCGACTAGTCCCGAGACAATATTTCCACCACCGAAGCACGAATGTTTGGAGCGTGTGTTTGTGCGTGGAGCGAATCCAAAGTGAGAATTGATGTAAGGCACGTTTTGCAAAAAAGGAAGATCCTTTATACGTTTTCCTTCAAGCCGAACGGATAGAAAACAATTATGCTAAGGAAAAATAGAAGAGCTCTTCAACACACGAACCTAGTTGTTGGAGCACTGACGAATGAATGAAACAGTATTGTTACTACCACTGATGTAATCTAGCGTTGTGCATTAGGTATTATGAGTTTTGTTACAATTTTCAATGTGTATAGTGTTGAACGGACGGGAAGGTTGTAGTCCGTCGTAGTGAATTAGTGCCGGTTCTACTTAGAGCTGCTAGTGTGAAGAAATGTATTTACAACGGTGAAACAGTGGGTAAAAACGAAAAGCAACATACATCCAAAAGGTGTGGAAAGTCAAAGATAAATACACAGAATCATAGCAAAGATGAACAACCGAGAGATCAATTTACACACGTCCTAAAATTTTAAGCCGACATAGGATTAGTTGAGCAGTGGATGCTATAGGTGACGTTCACCCTCATGGAATTGAGCGAGCAGAGCATTTTGATTTTACGAATGATCGGAGGAGAGTTGGTAAAAAAGAACGCAAATCGTGGATCAAGAAATCTTAAACTAATGATGCTGGGAAAAACCAATATCGCACCTAGAACTTTACAAAATGTGTAGTGGAAGCGAAGGATATCACGAGAAGTATTTGTAGTGTGTCTAGTAGAACCTCCGAAGCAGATTACCACCACGTAGTAACTCCTAGGGTGGACGCAGAGTATTTGCAAAAAAGCAGAAGTGTACCTTAAAATATTAAAACAAAAAAACAAAAACAAAATATATCCCTAAGAACTGATAGCGACGATGGGCGAAACGTTTAAGCTCGGTTGTACTACCCAAAATTCAATTCAATCCAATTGTATCGAGTGATAGCGCCGGGAGATGAGTTCATTTTACCACAGACCACTTTTAGAACAAGTCCTGCGAATAAAAAACAATAGTCGAAACAAGCAAAGATAGTGCCGGTTTAGTATTCGATGAGTGTTGCATTTAAAATGCGATTTAAACCAAGTCATTGCTAACTTTTCAAATTTCATCCAACAAATCATACAACACTCCATACTGAACGGCTTAAAATGATTCATTCAAGAAGTTGTTGAATGTTTCCTTTTTTAAAATCGAAACAAAATGATTACTTTAGGCTATCGCAAACCTACCACAATCGACTGTATCCATTTTACGACACAATTCCCACTGAGAGCTTAACGACAATTATGGCAGAAATCACTGTCCGTACTCGAGGTAGCCGTTTTCTCGGAACGATCGCAGGGGCGCGTCAAATTAGAATAAAAAGTAATGAAAGTGCAAGCGTCGAAGCGTTAGTTTCGGAATCACAGAACTAGCCGTATAGCAAAGTACTACGTAGCAATCGTTAGGAAAATGGTGCCAAACGTATAGGAAGATGAAAAAATATTAATGAACCCCCCCCAAAGTCCTAGGAACACTGTGTGAATGTTAGCGTGTAAAGAAATCCTGTGTAGGAAAATCTTTAGCGGAACCTCCGCCACGTGCGAGGTTCCCTGACGAATCCAGCGGTACCCCCCAGATTGTTGATAAAATTCCATTTTGTCGGCGACAGATTTGTTGACCTGTCAAATTGGTAACACTGAGATAGAAAATAGCAATAAATAAAATAACGTTCGAGAAAAGAAAGATTTGGGCTTTAAAAGTTTAGAAAAAGTATTCATCACCAGGTGAGTTTAAACAATTGATTTTAATCACCTTTATGTTTCTTATTAAATAGTTCCAGTTCGTGTGAATCCACATTTATCAGACTGATACTTTACTATAACTTTCAATTCGAATAATTATTTTCTTCCAACCATGTTCAAAACCTATTACATCGAGCCACAATTTGTTGTTCAGTTTTTCTGCGCGAACTTCTCTAATCCATCACGAAACAGCTTGACAAAAGTTTTCCTGATTCTATTCACACTTGAGTGCACGCCTTCATCCATCGTTCGAAAATGAAAGTCGCTCCATCAATCACGAACACACCTTGGCTGCTCCTCCCCCCCGGGGTGCCCCGGCCGGGTCAATAGCACAATGATTTAATTGGCGAGAATTAATGCAACATTTAAAATTTGTCATCGAACGGAAGAGCGAATCTCCCACCGATCAATCAATGGCGCTAATCCCCGGCAAATTGGCAGTCGGGCCCCGGTCGGTCGCCAATCAGTGGTGACTGTCAATCAACCAGCAATCATGACGATGACGATGATGGCGATGATGAGTGATAAATTAATTTCGCACTGATTGACTCTCCACCGTGCTAAGGATCACAGTAGCCATCGGCGGGCAGTTAGAAGATGGTGGAAGCGAATCTGACGTAAGCTCGCGCTGAATTTGAACGGAGGACGAAGCCAACCAGCCATCCGTGAGGTTTCTCAGCGGCAAAAAGTGCTAACTCAATTAAAGCACCGTAATCCTTGGTATTTATTGGTGCAATCGAGCGTTATCGCAAGGATCACGGTTTGAGACGATTGAGAAGATTCAGGTAACAGCTTGGCATTCTTAATCTGTCTTCGTCTATTTTTTCTCAGTTGCTTTAATGTGCGGTTTAGACAAAGAATTCAATATCCACCAAATTTTTAAGCGGCAGTGAAGTGCTTAAAACAAAACACCCACATAACGATTTTGAAGAGTTTAATAAATCCACATTGGTAGAATGGAATTTACTCTTTCAGTGGTTGATTGCACTACGTGTGGTTCTTTACCTTTGTGAGCTCTCAGCGTGATTCCAACCTCGACATGAACCATGCATCATGATTTATTTTCCATAAATCAGGACACGTTACATTGAGTGCATTTTAAAAGCTTTTCAACTCATCCCACCCTTGTGTGTTTTTCATGCTGTTTACTTTTCATAAAGCTCACCTTCCTCCTCCACCAAATGCAAGTACCTTCCGATTTCGCTCAGGTTTTGTTGGGATACATCATCGCAAGTATGAAAGTGTTCATTTTAAATAAAACGGACGTGCGAAACGAGAGCGGAAGTGTAATTTATTCATCGGATTTCGAAGCAATGGAAAATTGATTAATACCTGCCCCTTGTTTGGATAGCAGATCTGTTTATGGATTGGTAATAATAATGGTTGCAATGTCACGTTTTCTTATTTATTTTATTTTAACTATCAAGTGACATTGTCGCAATTGCACTTCCCGCGTATTCAGAACTATCCTCGTGCGTCATATTACAAATAAGTTATTTATTTTTCTTTATATCTTGCGGTTTTTCTGTTGCAAATTAGTAATTTTTCTATATTTCGGTTTGGTGATTTTCGTTTGAAAATTTAGTTCCGGCTGACTTGGACGTTTCTCGAAAAATATCTCTTGCCAAGCAAGAATAAACCATGTTTCAGTTCGTCTGGAACTATCTTATGTTGATGCTATTTCTCGGTGAGTTTTATTTGTGACTTTAGTTTAAATTATATAATTTTATGCTTCTTTTGATGGTTTTAGATATTTTACCTCAGTAAATTTCAAATAGGGCGAACGGAAACACCTCCATGTAATGATTTGATACATTTAATCCCCTATTCCGAGACCTGTACCAACTAATGACAGTATTCACAAGAGGCTTAGGCTTCTTTCATTCCCTAATCTGAATGCCGTTCATCGTTATCTTGCCGGAGGATGATCTTGGGCGTATAAATTTGCTCGGTTCCATTTTATTGCTTCTAACAACCATTTTTGGGTTCATTAACAGGCGCTCTGAAGGCGGCTCTCTCCCTGCGTTGGCCCACGATCGGCGAGTGGAGATACGACGATTTACACCCATCCCTTCGGTACCATGATTCACCCAGGTAGGTACGTGCCACAGCCTTCGGCGTTTGGGTGCTTACTAGAAAGAGCCCTAGAAGAGCGGGTTCATAATTCTTGTCCAAATATTTAAACCCTTCCGACGAAACCCCGACCCAAAGCGACTGACCCGGCATATAAGCATGGGTTAGTTGGGTTTAAATGTCGTTTATTTTGGAATTGACCATACACACCAATGCTCATCTACACCCGCAGAGTGAAGCAGTTGGCGGTGAATTTGGTGTTCTTTCTTGTGTATCCCTTCATTCTGCTTTGGCGCTGGTATCGGTCGAGCGAGTGGACCGCCTGGACGGATGTGGAAAAGGACCTCTTTGAGCAGCACGTCGAGCTGGGTGAAGACGAACTATTGCGCCGTGGTTCACTGCGGGGTCGTATGATCATCCAGAAGGAAATCGTTGTCTCTCCGGCCGCCGCCACCGAGGAGAACGTGCCCTTCGAAAGATATGAAAGGGCCGAAGAGGAGTTTGTTGAGACCGGTACGGTTTATTCAAACAGTGGAGCTGAACTGCACGACGAAGAAATGCCGCTGAACCTTTCCAAGGGAAATGAAATGAACTTTCATGCGGAATATGAGGCTCTTAACAGGAAGGAATCATACGCACCAACGGAGAACGATGAAGAAGACATTGCAAATGAGGAGCCTGATGAAGGTGAAGAAGTGCCTTTGATTGTGCCCTCATCAGAAACGCAACATTAAACCAACCTTAGTAGTGCTGAAGTAACGATTAAGAAATGTTGAACGGTTAGTTTTAGTCCTCAAACTCACAGCTGAAGAAGTGTGTTGTAAGATAAAATTAAAATACTTATTACGATAAGGTAAACAAATAGTTTAACATCACAAATGTTATTTGATAATTGAAGAATGGATGTGTTTTTTATTTCTATTAAACTTGTTGAGTTTCTTTGAACACATAATAAATTTGAACAAACAACTGCACCCGCTTTGATGATTTAGTCAGGAAACAGTATAAATCTTGGCGTTCCAAAAATAACAAGCACCAACCGGATCGGATCGTGCAGTTCCAACCGACGAGCCAGCAGCAAAAAGGAAGAACACAACATCAACCTCCCCCGCCGAACCGACGTCGGAACAGCTGACAGTCGAAGTGCTGCACAGTTCGCCGGCAATCTCCGCCTGCGATCGGAGAGTCATTATGTTTTCTCAACTGATGGATGAAGCCGGCCGCAGGAAAACGGTTGACTCATAAATGGGAAAATATTTTGAAACAACATCTCATCGCGCTCGATTCTGGGCGTGCGGTGGCGGGTGGTTTTAAAATTATAACCCGCCCGTATGGCACACACACACACACCTCACCCGGCCAGTCATCCGACTCAGGCGGGAATGCTATTTTCGATACTGTCATCCGTAAGCCACCCGCCATCGTGATACTCCGGGCGGAAAATGTGATTTTCGGCTGTGGTATGTCGATGCTGGTGACTATATGGCATTCCCTGGCTTTCGTTTATTCAAGCCGGGAGACCGAAGAAAGCGTCGTAGAATATATTAATTCGTTTTCTTCTCCGGTTCACAAAATGTGGTTTACTTTATGTGACAGGGCCCCAAGGACGGGCCCGCCTGCCGTAACCCAATATCGCAGCCAATTTCCGAAGCATAATGATAACAACGGAAAGACGGATCGGTGCAATCGGCGCAATGCCATTAAGCCCGCCCCGGAACCCGGTTCCGATGCGTCCGCGGTGCCTTTGTCGAGAGGCTTTAAAAGGAAATGCCCGAAACCGAAGGCCGGGCCGGCGTGTGAATAACAACACTTTGAGCATGAAAAATTTATGATGTCGCTTCAACGGGGGCCATGTTGCACAACGACGGATGGAAATGAGGATGGATGGGTAAGAGAGAAGGATGGAGAAGCTGCAGTCGAACGGCCCGATGCGTTTCCAAGGGGGTAGGGTAGGTCGTCGGTGAGGAGAGTGGGTGAAGGTTTATTGGTTTCTTTTTATGAAGTTTTGTTCTCTTTTCACGATGCCATTGGATGCTGCAGCATGTGCTCTTGTTTTGCTCCTTGGCAGCTTCGGTGAAGGCGAACTGGAGAGAGTAGGCGGAACGAATGATGAAGATTGCACCCCGGGCAATGGCGCAATCCGCAGTCCGTCCGGAGAAAGATTGAAGATCGTTTGGCATAATAAAAATTGTTTACATCACAAAATAGGTGATTCATTGACTGAAATTTCCATGACTTAATTCCACCACCAGGAGGATTTTTGGCCCCGTATGTGAGGAGGGACAATGGAGGAGCCGATATAATGACGAGCTCTATGAGTTGTACGGAGACCTCACAGTCGTGCAACGAATTAGACTCGCCAGGCTCCGGTGGGCTGGTCATGTCATGCGAATGGCACCGGACGACCCAGCCCGTAAAGTCCTTTTAGGCTGTCCCGAAGGACAGAGGAGGCGTGGTAGGCCTAAATTGAGATGGAAGGATGGCGTAGACGAAGCCGCCAGAATAGCCGGGATACGGAATTGGACCACTGTGGCGAGCGACCGTGAGCGGTTTCGGATGGAGCTTCGTCAGGCCAAGACCGCTCAGCGGTTGTAGCGCCACCTAAGTAAGTAAGTAAGTAATTCCACCTTTTTTAAAAGACATATTTCCCGTATTTACCATACGGGGTGAAAGAATCTTAGGTTGAACAATATATATTTCATGTATAATGTACCTGTTTGTATTAGGTTACATACATTCTGTCAAATAAGTACCCGGAAATTCTCATTTTAAATTTTCCCTCTGAGAATATAAAAAAAAAAAATCCCAGGTTGGCACAACTGTCAGCCACTATTTTTTGAATTGGCTCCGCGTGACTTTTTCCTGTTTCCAAAACACAAATTACCACTTTTTGGAACCCGTTTTGAGAGCATTTAAGACATCAAAACTAAATTCTTTGGAAGAAGTGTATTGCCACAAAAGGGGCCTATTTAGAAGGTAACATAATAAATTTAGATGATTGATAAGTTGTCTAAAATTTACTATGGGTAATTATTAACTTGCTTTGTCGATCGATTAAATTCAAACCCACCAAGAATGAATGTGTTTTAGAATGTAGTGCCTTCGTCCAACGAACATAAGCTGCATCGGGTCTGGATTTGCTTGGACTTCGCCCACCATCGTGGGTTTCGCCTCGACATCTTTCGCGGGCTCAAGATGATGGTACATAATGGGAAAAACACTCTTGAGGAATGCCACGGGTCAAGCACGTCAAGTGGGTTGACACGCGGGAGTGAAATGCAGGCACAACGAGGAAACCAGATACGAGAAGCCGTGCTGCTCCCGTTTTCTCAATAGCGACTGTGAATGGGTGTGTGTGTTTATGTGGGTATGTGGGGTAACCGGACATTTTCTCCGCGGCACGGCCACAAGGGGGAGTTTTACAGCATCCCCACGCGATCGCTTTCTCGGAAGACGGGATGCGCACAATCGCTCTCCAACGATCTCTGTCTCCTTTTCTCTCTCTCGTTATCTCGCTATCCCAGTCTGTATCCTGCTTTGAGCTGGAAAATAAACTCATCTTCCTGCCGTCAGCAGCATCTCAGCCCGCGGATGCTTTGTTTTCGTTCGCTTTCGCTCACTCGCGTTCCGTTTTCTCTTTCGTGCTTCCGGTGCAGCTCCACGCCGATGCCATGCTCTCGCGTTGACAACGCGGCGCCAGCGAGGCCGGATCGAGCCTTGGAGGGCGCCTGTTCGAACCGTCCAAGACGTTAACTAAAACGAAGGAAAGAGTGAGAGGGCATTTCGCCTCCCCAAACATAAACTAGAGAATGCACGCTGATCGAGAGCGAACGCAGATTTTTAATGCGCGCGTGGAGATCGCGCGGATCCCGCGAGAGCAATAAGTCGGCCATGATTGCCAGTGTATTGCCATTAACAAACCGGCGGGTTCTCTCCAGCGAGTGAGTGCGCGCATTCACCTCACGCCTGCGATCGCGATGCTGCGGCTCGAAAAGGTTCCGTCCGCTTTTTTCTCTCCGGCGGACCTCCTCCATCACCTCCCCGACCATGTGGTCGAGATGAAGGAATCCACCGTGGGGGGGTATCGACCGGTAGGGCCGGGGAGGGGGGTGTTGCTTTCGTCGGAATCGAATCTCGAAAATTTTTCTCTTTTTATGCTCAGTATCGGTGCACCGTTGCCTTAGTATTGCGACGATCTTTACTTGCGATCGATGCGCGCGCGCTCTCGCACGTTTTCTCCCTTGGTGTGTTGACGCGGTTCGCGGTTTTTGGATCGCGGTTTCGGGCTCCGGACGACCACAACAACGCGCCACAGTGGATAACGACTACGACGAAAGGAAAAAGGAGTTTAAAAGTAGAAGAGGGGGACAAAAAAACACAACATCAACCCCACATTACACCGCGCGCGCCCAAGATCTGCAAACGTAAACGCGAAAAGGCCTAGGGGACGAGGCAGGCAAGGCAAAATTAAAGAAAAGAAACACCCAGGCCAGCACAGTGTACCCCGCATACGTCCAACGTCCAGACGTGTCCGCGACATTCGTTCGGTTCCATCACTTTTCGAGTCGGTAGTGAACGCAGCGTTTTGTTTTTGTTCGCGGTGTGTATCACCTCTTTTTTCCCTCTTGGAATTCCTACGTTTCGTGTGTGTGGAATCTGCCGTTTTCGCGGGTGATATTTACGTGCCCCGCCAGTTTTGGTTTCTGGAAGGAGACGATCCTTCGGTGACCTCATTCTGGATGGTCCCATCCCATCGAGCGGAAAAAAAGGGTCAAATAAAATCGCACATGCGCGCACACCCTTCCGCTCAGCTGTGTGCGATCAGTGACAGAGACGTGTCCCGCGTTCCCAGTGTGTGCAGAGTGACATCCGCCGGTTCCCCGGAGGATCCGGGTACGGGTTTGATATGCGATATCATCGGGTGTGTTTTTCCAGTGTGGCACTTTGCCCATCCCAGTGATCGTGTGATCGTGAGTGAGCTGCGATTTTTACCGCAAACCTAGTAGGAAGCGCAAAATCCGCTGGTGCGCGAGAAAAAGACGTCCCCGTACGCGGTGAAAAGTTAGTGTACCTGAAGGGAAAACCCGTCCGACCCCGAGGAAGGGAGTAATAATAGTGTCAACGGGGAGAAGTGTGGGCACAAGTGTGTACCTGTGTTTGTGTGTTTGTGTGTGCCTACGAGTAGCACAGGAGGGGGGAAGGCGGGAAAAACAGGTTTTTCCTAACGTCTAAGCTAAGCCTCCTAACATCGATCCCAAGTGCCGGGGAGATTCGTTGTGGTGTATTATTATTTCGTGCCTTTTTTTTGTAGTTGTTGTTGTATAAATCATTATTGCGAAGTTGCCAATCGCCGTTCTTCAGCAGCGGGTCGGCTAGAAACGACCCATACGAGCCGATCCGGAGAAGTCGAGCCGCTGCGACGTAGAAAACGTGACCGTGAAACGTCAGACCGTGCCCCCGAACAGGTAAAGTTGTTGTTCCAGCATGTTCCAGCTTCCTGCCACAAAAAAACCAAACCGCTGGGAAGAAAAAGGCATATCGTGTTAGGTCATAGTTGAGCACGACAGTCGTTAGGTGATAGTCTCCAAATGTCTAACGTGTCTGTCAAACTCAAAATGGAATATCGGTCTGTCAAACGGGGAGCATACAGATATCGAACCCAAGGTGGAGCATCGACCTGTGCGGAGGACCGAAAAGGTCACACAACATAGAGCTAAGGTCCACCAAAGCTATCGAATGTCTGCAGAGCCCCCCCGGAGTGAAAGGGGATTGAAATCAATCACCTCTTCGATCGTTCAATCACTCGATCTCGGTGTCCTTTGCAGATGCGTATGACGGTGGCTCGTTGGTTGCAACCTTGCCGTGTGCCGCCAGGCGTGATCAAAATTGACAACGAATGTTGCAGACCTGCAGGGTCTGACCCGGCATAAAATAGCGAACCTTCTGCGCCCAAGGTAAACCACCCTGGAAGGCATGTTCAACATTTTGTTTTCTTGCCCCGTTTGTTGGCCGTTGTTCTTCCTTCCAAATCCCTCGCAGCCGGTCGCAAATGAATGAAGTTGTAGGCTTGTGGGTACCCCTGGAGCCCGGAAAGGAGCCGACGGTGGGAATGCGAAAATTCCCATTACTCGGTAGCGAGCGTATGCGCGATCGTACATAATTTGTATCCAAGCGGCGAGGAATTCGAATCAATCCGTTCATATAATAACTGCACCCAAGCGGTAGCGGTAGCCTTCAGCACATGCCTTTCGAGTCTTCTTCTCACGGGCGTCGCGGGTTTAGGTTTGATGAGGAACTCGAACCGCCGGCCCCGAAATAGTCCCGTTAGGACTCAAACAAGAGAAAAGGGCCGAGCCCGGGACTTCGGGAAGGCAGAGCTAAAATTAACCTCCCTGGAGTGTACGAAGTGCAGGGAACGTCCGGGCGGGGACGGCTTCCCGGATTCCTTCCACAAGCTAACCTTACAAATCACCCGAAAAGTATTCTGTGGATGCTGTGGGGTGTCTTCTGGGATACGTACACAGGGCGTACTACATCTTCATGGCGTACGGCCGATAGGTTCAAGTGGGTTGGCTTCATCGGATTGCGCCGCTACCCGGTTTGGAGAAGTGATGCAACCATTAACATTGCGTTCGCTGGCAGCTGCTCGAGTGTGTGGGACGGGGCCATCAACCAATTTCTTATAGGATGAGAAACAGCATCTTGGAAATTTGTTACTCTACGCTTCGCCGTACTCACCCTCACGTACTCCCCAAGGGGTGGATTAGAACGCGAATGGTTGCCCTATCGCGTACAGGGAATCGGCGTGCGCCGTTTTCAACGCTCTCGAGCGGACATTATCGCATTAAGTCCACAAATTCAAAGTGCCCCTAGGGCCGCCGCCAAGGGATCAACGGCTCCGTTGGAGACGATAACTCGATCAAGCGCACGTGGAACGAGAACCCTCCAAATATAACGAAGTCACCAACCTCTCGGCGGATTGCGTCGCAGTTAGCAGTGCAACGGTGCAACCGATCCATCCAGTCATCTTCCCTCCATCGACACACGGTACATTAAAACGAGATTTGAAAATGGTAATTATATGCCTATATTTAACCAGAGCCCCCTTCTCGGCCCGACGGCACACCGGTTCTCCCACTGCCAATGCCTCTCGTACCGGGGGAAATCAAAGCCGTGAACACATGTAACGTCTCTCCTTCGGGAAGATCGTACCGTCCTTCCATGATCCAAGGCGACATCCAAACCCCGGTGCCTGGTACCGGAATGGAGCAGCAATGCTTGGCGTGTTCTGGCACCGACGACGGCGATGATGGTTGGTTCAATCATGCAGCTCGGTGGATACCGAGCGACATGATATTCATTAACAGCTTCATCCGGTTGCTAGCGCCTTCGTCTGAAGTTGGACACAATCCGCTCCTTAATGGACGCCTCCAGTGAAGCGTATGTTTTCTTACGCATTTCTGGGACGAGGGGGTCCCAAACCCCCCAGGTAAAGATTATCGTGCACTCGCACGGATCAGGTCGGATACATTTGTCCCGGCTGTCGTACTTCCGCCAGATCTTGTCCTGTCTTGCTGTCTTGTACTTGACTGTCGTTTGAATGTTGTTTGTGCCATAAAAATTAACCCACCAGACACGGGAGGACCTGCTTCTAACCTGCTAAAGTGTCCCATATGAACCAGGCGGCTTCGGCCGGGGAGAACTTGTGTGTACGTGCGAGTTTGTGTGTGTGATACGTACGTTCGTGCGTTGGCATCGTTCAACCGGAACCGGTCTCCGGCTTCAAGCGGGGCTCGATGTCGCGGTTAGGCTTGATTGTGGAATTAGTCTTGTCAATTATCTGCCCCGTTTTAACCTCCACCCGATCCGTCCTCGTCGGAAGAGACAATGTCAAACTGTCATTTGGACTCGTACGATCTCGCGGACGTCCCTCGTTGGCATGCAAATGACGCGCGGGGAATGCCAGGCGGCCATTCAAATCACAGCTGCTAATTATTGATATGAGCTGCAGGCTCCATCTTGCATTGCGCGCAAAAAAGAAAAGGAAAACGTCTCTGGATGAGGCAAAAGACCGCGAACTTTGTCGTCGTCAGTGGGCGGCTACATAACCCGGTGGATAATGATCTGAAGGCATTGCACATCTCCCTGATCAACTAAATTAGTGTTATTGAAGGTCGTAAACGGAGAAGAGACATGCTCATTGTCGGTGCTCTTAAGTTGATTGTGGGTGAAAATGATTACTAGTGTGGAGCGTGACCCCAAAACGCGTTTCGCATTTTAGTTAGTGTTTTATTTTATTTCTATTTTTATTTTTTATACTTAATTTAAAAACTTCTGTATCTTATATAGTAGGGTTACTTTGGATAAATAAAAGAAGGTTTTCATGTATTTTTGGTTTCGAAAAAACTATTTTCTTATTAATTCTACAAGTGTGATTGACAACCTCAAAATATGATTCCACTATCATCATGCAGCATTCACGATCGCGTGGTAAAAATGCACCTCACAAATTCCCCTGTCGGAAGAAAAAAAGAAATGAAAAACCCTCACCCTTTGCCTCGATCAGGGGGTCATTATCTTTCACTTCGAACCGAAGCCAGATACTTTTTCCCTTGGCTCCCCTGCATGGAATTGATGCGAGTGGTGGGATGATGGAACGAACGGTTCGGAAAATCAAAACCATGACTGTTCCAGTCGAGGGCACATTTTCCCTTTCTTTGTAACGGTGTTGAACTATCCGCCGGGGTTCCGAATGGCGATGGCGTGTGAAGTAGCCCGGTGGATTGATTGACGTTTTCGTTCGTTCGCGCCAACCGTTTCTTCGTTTCAACAACTTTCATCTTAAGCTGCTGGCGAACGGTTTGGCCGGCTGCCCGCCTGTTTGGAGATTCAATCAATCAAACCTACGCGGACGGCATTCGTTGTATAATGAAGTGTGTAATTTAATTTTCGCCTGCCTCGTGGCGGTGCGGTCCCCGCGATGTGGTAATAATCCATCGGTCAACTAGAAACAATGTATGACTACACATAATGGAATAAACATAAATTGCCATCCATATCCCTAACAGTAGTATTTACTTAATTTCAATGCAATTTTAAATGCCATGAATTGAATAAAACATTTTTGAACGATAGCTCTCAATTCTTTCTCTTTCGCGTTTCAAAACTTACAAAAAATAAAATAACCTAAGTTTATCATTTCAACACAAGATTTTTTAAAGGTGTGTGCAAATGAAATACAGCAAAAGGACGTTATCTCGATTTCCATTAAATGGCTAATAAAGGCAAGCCATCGGGAATCGGATATCGCAATGATCGAGTTCATATTTCCATGGAGAAACGAAATCCAAACGTCCTCAGAATGAAGAAGAATACCCCAGGCATTTTGAATAAAAACACAACAACTGGGATATAATGCATCAACAAAATAAGAAAACAAGAAATGCTTATTGTGACTTTTAACGTTACGATCTGTTTTTCTGTATTTGTCGATTAACTTCGTGCATAACTTTATCGTTCAATTTTGCAACACTCTTTCTATATTTGACACGGAACACGGAATTTTCAGTAGAAGTTGTTTACATTGCGTTCCATCCAGGAATAACATGTGTCCATTTTAGTAAAAAAAACAGTTTATTTGAAAAACTTTGTGCTTGTCAACCGACGTTTTGGATTAATTTGTCCGCGACCGCATCGTGTTTTGCTTGAAAACGTTTTACTGAGAGCAAACTGACTTACGCTCTCTGTCAAAGCTGTCATCTCTCGTAAACAACGCATTTGTCAATGTGTAGGTAGCTGTCCGAACCGGTTATGAACCGGTTTACAGTACGGTTGGTAAGGTTTCATACAAAATGTGGGGATTTCGAATGTGTGTGTTGATTTCGTTACACACACTGTTACTTTATTTACAGTGTATACATGCGGTGACGTAAAGTCAACCGGTTTGAAACGGTTATAGAGCATCGAAAGGTTGGCCCGTTTGTATGGCTCGGATGGGAATTTAGCATAGCAAGTCCGGTTTTCGAAGCATTAACCATAGTGGGAGCGAGAACGCCAATCCCACGGTTTGCGAGCGAGAGAGAGAGAGAGAGAGAGAGTGCGCACTCTCCTTGGCGCGTTGTGTGCGTGCTCGAGCGAGTCAACGTACACGATCGTCGTGGTGTGCCGCTGCTCTGCTGCTACCACTGAAAACTTGTTCGAATGCGAAAAAGAGGTTGAATTTCCGTCGGACGCTACAGCTCGCTTTCTGGTCGAAGCTTCCACTGCAGCCTGTGCGTGTCGCTCCATAGTGGTTTTTGGGAAGTGTTCTGTGCTAAATTTGTGCCCGCCGAGCCTCGGGTGCATTAAGTACGCGTCCTGCAGCAGCAGCAAGCGCGTTGTTTCGTGGCGGTGCGTCGGTGATGAAATTGCACTATTCGCGTCGGAAAGTGGGCAGACTGGCAACAGCCATTTGAGCATCTCATTCGCGGATACGTGTGCCAAGCAGGACAAGGACTCTTCCTTGCGGAATGACTCGCGCTGGTGTCCTTACCGTCGTGAAATAACAGCATCCGGAGCAGTGAACTCCGTCTTTGACGCCACCAGCACCCCGCTGCACCGGGACTCTTCGCTGGCACAAGCACGCTCGAGAGCGAAAGAGAGGGGGAGCAAATGAAAGCGATACAGAGATAGGGACAGAAAGAGAACGAGCATAACCGCACCGTCCCGCTGCCGTCTTTATCGTGGCGCTGCTTGTGTTTCTTTTTAGTTTTTGGTGTTTGACGTTTACTGTTTCGGAGCACAAATAAAACAAACGCGGAAAACTCCTGCATAGCGCCGCTGCCTGTGACGGAACAATAGCAACCCGCTTCACCGGACGCGCTGTAACCCCCTTTCTACCCGCCCGCCCGCTTCGTAACGACCCTCACCTCCCGAAGGGCTCTATCTAGTAGGCGTTTGTTTATCGTGCGTGTGGTTTTCGGATTAAAGCAGGCTTGTTTTTTAAAGGCTCCCCGGTGGTTCTCCTAAAGATCCCAAACACCTCATTGTGCCCCACAATCGTTCGCCTGTTCGCTCTTGTGTGTGTCCCTGTGTTGGTGTGCTGGGCGCCTCTGTGTACGTGTGCCGTGCTTGTGTGTGTATGCGGAATTTTCCACCATTAGCGTCGTCGTGCAATTTTTTAACTCCAGCGCCAGCCAGAATAGGGTGTCTGTCGCGTGCTTGTTTGGCCTTTTTGTGAAATTGTGAACGAAGCGTGCCCGCTAAAGTGCCACAGCACATCCTTGCCGTTGGCAGCGGAAGCATCATCCTCAACAACCCGTGTTCCGGCCGGCAGCAGAAACGCACAAGCAGCGAACGACGACGGAAGCTGGTCGAACCCTGAAGCGAACACCGAAACGACCATAAGCCGACCGACGACCACCCGGTGAATGGTAAGTAAAAACCCCATCACGTTTCTTGTGGGATTTTCCCGTTTTCCGCGCGTTGCCATCAATCTGCGAGGGGACGGAAACCGATCGTGGGTTGGCCGTAAATATGTATTGCATCCTGTGGGCTCTTTCAGGATGCAAAAGCGAAAGAAATGTCAAGAAAGAAGCCACAACGTATGGTGGTGTTGCGGTAAAATATTGCAGCCTGCAAAAGGGGACGGTTTCCGTGCGGCAGATAAACAGCTGAAAAGCGATCGGGAGTATGTTTTGAAAAGACGCTAGACGTGGTAGACAGGTGGTGGAGAGACGGGAGCGAGACGAGAAGAGGCAGAGTAAACATGCGGCTGGCGGCGGGAGCCGACCAGAAGGAAGCCCCATCAGGTGTATGTACGTTGTTTCCATGGGGTTGGAGGAAGACGATGTGAAAGGTCATGGTGCGCATAGCGAAGGGCTACCGGCGGAAGGTGGTTCGGACGGCGGCAACTCGTTGTCAGCAATGTATTGCATTGGTTGGATGGTTTCCACCGCCTTTGAGCACTCCGATCCAAGGGTTTTTCTTGTTTGATGGCGACGAACGCAGCAAACCGTGAATTGCTGAAGCAGCCGTCGTCATCGTTCGGTGAAACTGGCAACCCTGAAGCAAGCGGACAGTCCTGGTGGTTGAAAAAGGATGGAAACTCAACATTGTTTCTCTCTATCTCGCTCAAACCACCACCAAACCGAGCTCCTCTTTTATGCTGCTCGTTAGTGCTTCGTAGGGAATGAAGGGAAAAAAGGGCAATGGCAAGAGTGAAGGGCTGCTTATTCGAACAGCTCACGTACTGCTTACGTATCGGTGTAAGTGCGACTGCCAAACCTCTCTCTACACAAGCGTAAAAGAGAGATTTGTATCTTAGGGTTAACCCTTGGATGACAGGGACCCGTAGGTAGGTATGTTGAGAAACTGAATTTAGAAAACATCGAAAAGATTCGCTATATTCTTCCTATTCTCTCTGTAACAGTATTCTTGAACTCGGCCCATAACCTCGACGGCGTGGGTTCGAATCCCATCCGAGACTGGGCGCTCCCCTGTCTCTGTACAAGAGGACTGACTATCCACGAACATAAAGAAAAAGTCTTGTAAGCCCTTAATGGGCAGGCATGACCAAAGAGGTCGTTACGCCAAGAAGAAGTATTCTTCAATGTTGAAAATTATGAGAGCATTACTAACAAAAACACCAAATAGTTTATTTAATAGCCCGTGGCAGCTGTGCGGTTCTGCCGTATAGAGAAGAATCAGATGAGGACACTCTGAGAAAGACGCTGGATAGAAAAAGAACACTTGAAGGGTCCGCGACAGCCGAGCGGGTACGTCGGTTAGAAAATCAACCCACAAGCGCCGAGCCACTCCCTCGACGGTGTGGGTTCGAATCCCAATCTAGATCGGACCCTTACCTTTACGAGAGGAATGACTATCCATGTACATAAAGAAAAAGAAGTCTATTTACGCCAAGAAGAGGACACGCTCTTCGTGGTCTGGAACCCCAGCAGAGACCTTACCCCTTACGAGAAGTCTGACCACATTCAAAGATTTCAAGACAAAATTAAATAATTTAATATTTCATTTAAAAAGGGCGCGTTTGCCCCTATTCCTTTACGTTTGGCCAGCATACTCTCTTTCCTTCGATGCACTCTCTTTCTTTCTGTACGCGGATATGCATACACGAAATGCATTTGCAGTATGATCGGACTTTAACCAGCTGACGGCGTTTACAGAACTTCTAAATACGATACGACTTCTAAACCGTTACGGCTTTTGAACCCCGTATGGGGTCTCAAAGTGTTAATAACGTGCTTATGTTGATCTAGAAAGGGAATATATAATCTCATGCGACTCTCGCTGCCTTGATAGTCTTAAACCAAAAATTTTCCGCATATGGATGTGTTTTGAATTCGAAACAAATATATTTTATTCTGTAAAGTCTGCCTAAACCAAACCGCGCAATTGGCACTTGAGGGTTAATACAATTGAATGCGCTCGTTTGGAACACCACGACCGAGCCACACAGAATGGCGTGAGCAAGGGAGATATTAAAAGTTAAGCCTCCCAACATGCCCCTTGCGTGCGAAAGGGATGGCAATACGCGAGATTGCGCTGCTTCGCTGGCACGGCGCGGAGTTGTTGGCCTTCGCGTTTCACGTCTGCTTCGATCCGCTCGCGACCGCGTTCCTCGGCGGAATGGAAGAGCGAAACAAAATGGAACGAACCGAAGCATAGGCACAGGAGGATGAAATGACAGCGAAGAACAAAAATATGCTGCGATGCGTATGTTTTATTCACGGGCGGCGAATGATCGATCGTACCTCTCTTCTGTGCTTTGTGTTGTGCTGCCGTCAGTGGCTTTTATTTCGCGGTTGAATATTATACTAGGAATTTTCGGGGAGATTATTCAGGATATTGGATTACATTCGCAAAAAGGTATGACTAGGCTGACCGCCCATTCTTTTTAAAGTTTTTCTTGTTTTTGACGTTTTTAATTCCAGTCAGTGATTTAACAAAATATTTTTAAAAACAATTTAAAAATCAAAACAATGAAGATTTCTTATCTTATTTTACCAAGGCACTTGTAATATTTTTGTCAAATTTTATTGTTTTCTTCACCTGGAAAACGTGTACAAATTGCATTTGAAGTTGGTTGCATCTGGCATTGAAAATGCTGGCAAAAGGAACAATACAATTGCGCCCACCCGGCGTAAACACATCTCACCCGAGCAGATAATCAACAAATAACAAACGCTACGGTGTGGGCACGACGTCGAGGATGGCTGTTGCAGGTCGTCTCGAGAAAGACTGAAACAAACGATCGTTTGTTGTCATGCCATTGACAACCATCTGCGCCCGCCAGGCCCACTTTTGCCGATGATAATAATAATAATAACAATAACAATGACGGGAGGAGTATGCTCCTCGCGGTTGTCTTCTGAGTTCGCGGGAACAACAGACGGCAAAAGAAATGCACGCACAGGTAGTTGCAAGCCTTTGATGTCTTGAAGAAAACCGGTACCACTCATGCACACATTCATACCTGGTGGTAAGAAGGTGGATGACGATCTTTTGCACGAACGCTTGAATTAGAGTCATTTTCCACACATTTTTTGCAAAAGCCGGCAAACTGGCGAACCGCAATCCTAACGTCAACTCTAATGTGGACGTGACACGCACGGAGCGAGTGAAGGGAACATTCATCCGCGTCGAGTCATCGCACGGAGATGGCAAATGATGGATGGATAATATTTCAAGCCGACGGATTGAGCCGACGACGACCCGTTCGAGCAGAGAGAGGATGTAAGCTGCCGGTCGCCGTAAGTCCATCGTCGACGGGGCTTCGACGCAGCTGTAAATGGATATCTTTGCTTCACGATCGCGTCGTATTTCTTTTCCCAACTGCTGCTCGATCGCCCACTTTTTCCCTCGGGTATGTTTGCACCCCTGGCTTTTCATGGTGGTGGTCATTTTATAGGGGTAAAGAGGACACACGGTCTCTCTACACACTCTGGTGTTTGTTTGCGTTTTCCTCTACTGCGCTAGCGCAGCAGCCGTGCTGTCAATGTGTTGTGTTTCCCTCTCCGGCCGACAACAACGACGATGATGATGCCGATGATGATGATGGCGGTGACCGGTTTTCTTTTTCGGGAAACCCATACACAGCAAGGCAGCAAGCAGGGAACGAGCGAACAAGATTCCTGTTCGGGCTATCCGACACTCTTCTTTGGTTCCCTTTTTCCTTCGCATGAAAAATTGCCCTTTTTTAGTGCGGCAATCCCCTGTCGCTTCATCTTCGTCACGTACTGTGTGTGATGCAGAAGGACGGCTCGGACGGTGGGTTTTCACCCCATGGACAAATGTTGAAACATATTGCCAGCGTGTGTCGGTCCTTTCCGGGGCTTCGAGATGATTTGCAAAATGCACAAAAGTTTGACAAAACGGCGTGTAACGGTTTTTTTAAATAAATTTTAATTTGCATCCAAATGAGGTTTTGCGTGTACGCATTTTATATTCATGAAAACCGGTGGCAGAAACGTTTTGTTTTTGAAATCTTTTATAGAGAAAGGTTCACTCGTGGTTGTCCTTCATTGGTGCATTTTTCTGAACCTTTTCAAAACATAACTCTTTTCTGGTTCGGTTTTGGATTGCACTTGCCCTACTTTCGACGCGGAACTTATCGTTTGAAAATAGGCTTGTTAAGAATCAAAGGCAAACCAAAGCAAAAACCTGCCACAGCCAACCCTTCGTGTTGCTCATTCAATTCACTTCGAGCAGCTTGTTTGCAGAACAGTTCAACAAAATTCAGCATCATTTCAAGAAGAGCCGGGCTCTATTGAGTTTTCATCTCCGCCCTGCGCCCTCAAAAACAAACGCAAGACCACAACAAACCACCGCAATCGTTGTGAAGTGAGCCTTACAACAATAAACAATTCATTACTGCTCTCCACAGCCGGCATTGAGTCGAGCTTTTTCTGCAGTGTTTCCCCAGGACGACTTTCCCGGCAAGTGTACACACTTCACCGGTACATAATCGTTCGGTTTCGATAGTGGTTGTGCTTTTTTACCGCACTCTGGTACATTTTCTCTCGGTTGAAATGATCCTTTTACTAATTGAGCCGTAAGTAGAGTATACATGACCATGGGGTTTACCACCACACACACACATACATTCAACATGAATGGATCCAACTTTGTTTGAACTCTGGAAAAAGTATGAACAAGAAAACGGTTTGTCTTTACGGATGAAATGCATATTTGTTCTCATGTTCTGCTCAATTGATGAAAAGCCTTTACTTTTTGTTCTTGTAAAGCTGCCTTTCAGAACAGTAAAAGTTTCTTTCTCTACCTAAAGTGCTTAGGAAAACCAGTTCCGATTGAAAAAGCGTACGTATTTGGATAGATTGAATGCCGGATATTTGTACAGCAAGCTGCTTCTTTAAGCTCACTTTACTAAGATGAAAAATGGAAGAGCAGAAAGATGTCTTACTCTGTTTTCCTTAGCATGATCCGGTCGCACTTTCGTTTGTGCCGCTTTGTGATGGTTTTGAATATCTTATTTTTACCAATATTGTCCTGGAAGCGACTGAATGGAACAAAGTTTGACCTTGCCGTCGGCAACCAGAGCTTGAGAAAAAGAGGAAAAACCGGAATGAAGCTCCATTTTGCTATAATGTTTTCTCAATGGATTTCTTTTTCGTTACCGTCCCGAACTTCGCCTCAATGTCGTAACATTGAAAATATAGCCGGAAAAAAAGATCAGAAAAAATCATAAAAATAATATCCCTGCCAATTCCAGAAATATTATGCGCAGGTTTTCAATATAAAACTGTTTGCCTAGTGGGGGTGCGGAATTTTGTAGATCAAGGACGCCGCAGGGACAGTTGTAAAAAACGGCAGACGAGAGTATTTGAGCATTTCTGAATGGCCCTTTACATTTCCTTCTGCTTTTTTGTTTTTTTTTTTTGGTTTGTGCAGGTGAAATCTTTCAATGATCAGTAGATAGCGAAATGGAACGGAACCATCGGCGGCCCCGTTGACCGTCAAACGTCAGCCCGTATCGCAGATTCATCAGCATGTCAAGCGCTTTTCTCATTTCCGTTTGCCAACCACCATCCCGGCGCGTATTTCACTTGGCCGTGCTGCATTTTCCTTCATCGGGAAATGGAATCTTTCGATGCGGGAGTGGTACTTACCGTACCTGAAAGATAGGTGGTAAAAATACGTACACTGCCGTCTTTTGGAAGCCAGACGACTTCTGATCGTAATTCATTAAATTGAACGAAATGTGTGAACTCATTTACCATTAAAGAAGTGAGATGTTTTTCTTTTAAATTATTGCAGATACAGTTTATTGAGTTTTGAAAAGGGATATAAATAAGTATCGAAATAAGAAATATAACTTTTGAGTACTCTTGAAAAGTTACGACCCTGCAAAGGAAGTGTCTTCATCACAACATAATTTCACCAAGTACGAAACTGACTTCCTCCGTTGATGCGTATAGTTATTCTTTGAACGTCTCAACGTTACAGCATCTTCTTCAATCTCAAGTGGAAAGAGATGTGTCTTTGTACTTCCATTTTTTCCACTAGGTTTTCCCTGCTCCTATAACTCGATCAATAGTGGTCTACTCTTCATCAAGACCGTACCCACCGGGAGTTCATTTCGAATGCTTCGAAGCGACTAGTTCTTCCGTTCGTGTGAGTGTACGTCAGAATAAACGTTGATGCCTCGAGTTCGTCGACACCAGCGTGTTGGTGAAGACCAGCATGATTTATTTTGCCTGCAACAAATCGAATTTGTGCACCTTATTATCGTCTTGCCCGTAGAGTGTTTCCCTCCCGGGGCCCACCGGAGGCGACGGCCAACTTTTATCCCTTCGTCGAATTGGCTCATTTTTCTTCCTTTTCCATCGCTGTCTGTTCGGGGTTTTCCTTCAAGGAGCTCGCACACACACACACACACACGATCACCGAAGATCAAGGACCCCCGGTAGCTGTCGTCCCGGTGACCTTTCGCTGGAAAAAGGCGCCTTGAGCGGAAAAAGCGCACATCCTTCTTACTAAAGCCCTCGTGAGCTTTTCCACCCTCGCGGGAGTATGGCGTCTTCTCCGTTTCAGGGCTTGAAAAATGGTCTCCTGGATGGACTATTCTTAATTGATTAGATTGAAGCGCCTGATAGTGTGGTCCACTGCTACGTGTGTGTGTGTGTGTGTTGGTGTGCCTTGTGTACTTCTCCAGTCTGGTTTGACGACGTCGTTGACGATGCTAGCTCCCGACTGAAGTAATGGAAGTTTTAAGCAGCGAATCAATTAAGATTAGCTTCCTCCCGTTTCGTGTACCTGTGTGTGTGTGTCTATGTGCCTTTGCCAAAGTCTCCGAGCAGCAGGAAAAACGATTTTCTTAACGCACTCTGTTGTGAGGTAGACTAAGTTTAATTTACATTCATTTGTGACTTTCAACGTTAGGTTTATTCCACTTTGTCCTTTACTTTTTCTTTAAAATCGGCAAACATATTCAAAGAAATTGAAACATTAAACGATGGTTATGGAGGGCGTCATGTTACCCTCGTCGACATCTATGAGTTTTTGTCCTACCAGCACTCATTAGAGCGCGGTCATGGGCGGGCAAAATAATTTCCATCGGCCCAAGATGAAAATGCTAATTAGGGCCCCCGAACCTAATGACACTTTGACCGTGTATCTTCGATGGGATCTACTATAAATTTGCGGTCAGGGCAACGGTTGGCTCTTTCTTGTAGGCTGTTGTTTAACGATCTTCAGATATTTGTTGTACCCCGACGAAAATGGCCCGAGCGGGCAAAGTACAACGCTCCTTCGATGAAGGTCACAAAGAATCTTCGATTTTCGGTCGATTCGAAGAAGATGTGTACTAAGGGGACACATCCCTGCCGATCGGCTGTTTGGTTCATAGTTTTACTGCTTTTAGTGAACCCTTTGCTCAGTGTAAACTTGTGTTTTTTTGTTGATTTTTAGAATCCTTTAAAAACTTTTAAGTCTCCTTTGCTTGCTGAACCCCAAAAGAGGGCCGGGAGGATTAAGGCTTGGTTTCAGTTCAAAATGGGCTCGTTTTCCGTGTAGGAAACCCTTACTTTGACCCAAAATATATCGAGTGTTTCTCAAAAAAATTCGATTTCTTTTTGTTTGTGTGTCGTAGTTTTGGTTCCAGCTTTTTACAAAAGCACTCACTTCGGCTTTTTTAGCTGGTAAACATCTTCGTAAATAACGCACATGTGATGGATGATGCCTCTCTTCGGGGTGAATGAATTTTAAAGTACTTCGAAAGTAATCTTATCAATCCTCATTTCAATTTCGGCCGAGGTCGTTGTTCATCGCAATGCAGAGAAGTGTAGTGCCTTCAAGCATGTGCAGCTCGAGGAAAGCGAGTGATTTTCCACAATAACGGTTTGGCTTTGGTTCCTTTGGGAACGTTTTCTTTTTTTTTAAGTGGGCCAAGCTGAAGGAAACGAGAACACGGGACACAACAATGTCGTCTTCTGCCGCCCTTGTCTAGGGAAACACACACACATTGGGATGGGGCTGAACAACATTTATTTATTACTAGCGTTATTACTTTATGGAGGGATCGTGTCTGATTTATCTTCGTATTTTATTTACGTTTTCACGAAAGTCTGCACATCGGGTCGGGGCTTGCAAGAGGATCGGGAGAGAACAGCACATAAAGGTTGAAGGAAAACAGTACGACAGTTGCGAAGGTGCGCCCACAATGGCGGCCGGAGGCTATTCTTGGGCGTATGGTGTACGGTTTATTTCGTTGGAATTGTATTTCCGACGTATCTTCCCATTACATGTGGGCCATTATGATCGAAACATACTGTCCTGTTGGTCGGTAGACGAGGAGGGACGTGTACGTGTGGTCGTGTTGAAGTGAACTCGTTATCCTTTTTCATGAAGGTTTTTCCTTCATGGACAAAAAAAGTCATACCAAGCGCCTTCTTGGGGTGGGCGGTGGAGTTGGTGTAGGCTTTTCTACGAATTTCGGCAAAGAACATCGTTTGGGACGGCTAATGGAGGGGATGCTAAGGCGCGAAAGGTCAAGGGCAGCGGTGGCGTTTTGCGTCAAGACAGTTATTCCAATAATAATATTCATAAACAACACTTAACGCGTTTGTTTTCCCTCCCCCCGCTTTTCCTGCCCGCTTGAAGGAAAAAAAGAAGATTTGAACAAGCTCTGGTGTCCATTTCACGTCTCTGCCCTTTTGAATCCATCGGCGAATCTTTCAATCGTACCAAAACCAACTGCAGTTTCCATCGCTGCAAGTGACGTTCGGGAACGAGATGTTAATCACATTCAAGATGAAGTCTTGAAAAGAGGCAATATCTGCTATCGACAACGAAGAAGAATGGAACGTGATAGAGAAATTTACAACCAGCAAAATATGACTTCCTTCCTTCCACTGCGGTTGTGTCCCTCTGCTTTCTCTTTTCATGCCAAGGTCATATTGAATTCCTAGGATGCCCTTTTCCTTTTTTTTATTTGTGAATTTTTGTGCCACGTGTCGCATCGGTAGGCAGACCGAAGACGAAGAAAGCGGCATCATCTCGTTGTTATCGTCGTCGCGATCAATTTCTGTGCCGCCTAGAAAGAGAGAGAGGAGAGAGTGGTGGTTGGAGGAGCCAGGGTGGAAAATGCCTCCCAACCAAACCCCGTCGTAAAGAAAGGCGAAATGGTTGATAATAAAATATTATGATGTCTTGATTTTGTAATTTCTTGTCGCTCGTCGCCTTCGTGTGGGGAAGGGTGCGAGAAGGTGGGTGGTGTTGGTTCTGCGGCTGACCGTGTTTTTCTCAATCGGACCAGCTTATTTCCCAGCTGTTGTCCGTTGCGATGGGCACACGTGTGTGTTTGTCTCGAAAAATGTTTTCCTTTCTTAAATGTGTTCGGTTTTTATGTTCGCCTTTATTTCGGGCGAGTGAAACAAAAAATATGGATGTAATTGTCGCCATCCACAGTCCATCTGCTTGCTTATAAGCTCGTAAGATATTGTTATTTATAACGTTGCGTCGAAGTGTCGGTTGGAGTTGATATTTTTCTTTTAAATTTCGTAAGGAACTTGTGATCGAATTGGTTTGATTTTGGTTCGATATGGATGTTTCATTAGTTACCTCATGCAATTAATTTTACTATCGTGTCAATCAATTACTCACCTGATTAAATACCTCATAAAATTGGTCATAGATGAACCATTGCGAAGGGAAGAAAAAAAACCTCCAAAAATGCCAAGCTTTTCATAAACCAAGAAAACTATCGAACTATCGAAGGCGAATCAATTTCCTTGCTCATAAAATTTTCTACTCAATTTGGTCCGATTACATGGACCATGTTCGAGTACGGTTTTCACTTTCAGTTCCTTCGTTACCACACCTTCCTCGAAACCCCATTGCCAGCAGCAGCTTCTACCGATCGTCTTCTCCTGCAAGGGACAACTAGCAACTGATTGCTTCCTCCATCTTCATTTTCCGTGGAAAACCCCCCACATCTCGTGCATCGCTGACATTGTTCACACCTTTTTCTTCACTTTCGCCGGTTGGCTTAATTTTACGAGCAAACAAAAAATGCAATTGAGAGAAGCAAAGCAGGAAAAATCTGTGCTACTTGCAAAGTCCCGCCACTCCGGGGGTTTTTTTTTGGGTGGAATATGTAGAAAGGAAAAGTATCACATACATTTCCCTGGCGTACCTTTTTTCCTTCTTCTAAGGCGGCCCTCCCCTCCCCCTAGCGTCCTGATTTACGGCTGCAAGTAAGTAACTGCGGGTCGCTTTTCGCTTCCACAGAAGGCGGAAGGTAATGGAAGGTCAATGTTGCTTCCCCTGGGGGTTGGAGTGTGGGAGGGGTCATAAAATGACTAAATCCTCCTGCTGCGAAAAAGAGAAAACACACACACAAAAGAAGGATGGTAAGCTTCTGGTCGGCAAGATTTGTGCCTAGAATTTGATCCTTCTTTTTATTTTCGCTCCACGCTCGAAGTAAATTTGTAATGCGAGCCGGGGAGAGATTGTTCGGTCGTTGTTTTCGTTTTCCCTCGCTCAAGAAGACTCGTTTGGTTGTGGAGGCTGTCGCCGAATGGATGGCGTTGGTCTTGTGTTGGTTTTTCTTTTTTACCACGAAGCTTTACCACGTGCAAGACACTTCCGTTGGCGTATATGTATTTATTTTTCTTTCGAAAAATCTCGTCTCGGACCCGTTTTGAAGCCAAGCGGAGCTTTTTTTTCGTTTTCCTTTTTTCTCTCTGTCGAGCATTTGTCAGTCAGTTTCAAGTTCCCCCGGGGGCGAGTGGGTGGGGAATGGAAAAGTTTTTCCTCCCTCCCAACAACGTGGGGTGGGAGGGAGGTAGAGTGCGTAATCGGATACGGGGTCGCATGGGGTCGGGTGTGTATTATTTTTTCCTTCCCTTTTGGAAGCAGCTTCCCGGTGCTGCAGCAGTACATAAAGCATGATTTATGCCAATTCGTACTTTCCCCTCCCTCTCCTTTAGCTCTCCCCCCGGGGTCACATCCCACCGGTGCACGGATTTTGAACGTCACACGCATAAATGACAAATGGTTCTCCGGTGTGGAAACTTGAAGCCCTCGAGCGAACTGCTTCGGCAAACAACAATGTCCTGTTATATCTTTTTTTTCTATTAATTCTTTGTCCACCAAGAAAGACAACAGTGCGTGCGGGGGTTGTGGGGGCCGTTTGGAGCTTTTCCATGATGCATGATTAAAGTACCGTGGGCTTCTTCTTGGGGTATGAGATGATGTTAAATTTGTTTTCCGAGCTCGCCTCTGGGCAAGTTTGTGGTCTTATTTTTAGCTCGATAGGAAAAGTTCTATCCTGCTGAATGTACCTTCCAATGGGTGAGGAGGAAAAAATTCGCGCCGTCAGCTTCAATTGTTGGTAAATTTTTACGCTGCGATGTTAATTTCATTCCATCGCTAGGAAAATCTCACGAGTGTTCGCGCGTGAACAAAATAAATGTTTTCTGGTCGAAGTTTTCCAACTGCGTTTGGAAGGAAAATTTACGCGCACGGGGTTCGGTTGGCAAAGTTTCCGAACTGAGCCAACATATTTCATAGGTGTGTGTGCGTTGTGGTTGCACGTTTTCCATGGTACTGGATCTTGGTTATGGTTGAAAAATATTCATAAGGAAGACACGAAAACCGAAGGAAATGGCTCAAGGGAACAGCGGAGAGAGGCGAGGCGCAAATTGTTTGGTGTGTGATGTATTTGCGACATCCGAGTGGGGACTTGATCGTATTCATTTTCGTCCCCGTCTGTGGGATGGGGATTCTTGGCGGTGTTGTGAGTTGGTCGTCCCGTTGAGAAAACGCTTCTTATGAGACGTACACACTACACCACGAGTTGTCGTTCGCTTGTCATTTCCCACCGGAAAATGGCGGTGAAAATTTATAGTCTGGAAATTGTCTTGCGCCACACATTCCTTCCTCCCGAGTTCCGTTCACGTTGGCGCTGCACGCGCTTCTGCTGTGCTATTTTCTAACCTCCGTCTCGAACTTTTTCAGCTCCATTTTTTTTCTTCCTCAACTGTCTTGAAACGCAAGCGTATTACTGTTTACGATCCCCAGGAGGAAGCAGCGGGTGTCAAGGCGATGTCAGAGAGCGTTGGCTGATGTTTGTCATCCAATAAAACCGCCACCGATGTGTTGTTGTACGATATCGCCGTTTTTGTAGCCATCATCCTCCCTTGGGTTCGAGAACGGAAAATATTGATCACCCCTCATCGATAGTCAATTAAGTTTTGATGCAAATTTATTGACCCCGTTTTGGTGGTCTGCATTTTGTCTTTTTGGTTGGCAATCGCGCAATATGTTTTGTTTTCCTTTTGTCAGTTATTTGATTTGTTGATTTATGGTTGCGAACAAAATGCGGTTAAAGTGAGTTATAAATCGTTTAGCTCTAAACTTGTCTCGTGCGCGAAATTTGATTACTCGCAGGCCACTTCCAAACTTTCAGGTGAATAGAAATCCAAAAATATAATGCTATTTGAAGTTCACTTTTATTGCATACTTCCTGCACCACTTTTAAGAAAATATAATTTTTTCGATTCAATTTAGTTTCAATAAAAGCACGGTTCGTTTCAGGCCATAAAGATTCTTGGCTTTGGATGCCAATCGCATCTGGTGAAACTCTTTTTCTATCTTTTCCACCCTAGTGAAGCCTTCTGAACACCGGCGATTTGTAGTGCAAAGCCTGTGCCAGATGTAAGAGATTAACAAGGATGAACGTTGAAACACCTTACACTGCTGTTCCATATGGAAATTGTAGACTTTCCCAACGCCATCGAAGTGCATCGAGGCGTATTCGGATAGAACTAACGAAACGCTTCTGTTGATTTTAATTTCGCACAAACCTCTCGCCCTGTTGTGTGCTCCTCGAGCTATTTCATAGAATCGACACCTATGAGCGCAACATATTCCGCACCGAGGATTGCATGCTCTCGACGTTGGTTCTGCTAAAGGTAGGTGAAACTTTTAATGTTGCCGATGGAAGCAGATTAGGCACGGATCAGACAGCAGGTCCTCGCTACGCCGAGCCCGATCCTCTGTGTGTTGCTCCACAAGTCTTGGTATGGAAGTGTTATGCGATAATCCTCGTACATCGGAGGGTTGTGTGCTTTTTAGTAGGAACCGTCTGGCTTTCATCACCTTGAGTTTCACCTTCAGGATTTATCCTTTTGCCATGTATTCGACTAGAAATACTTTCTATATTGCACCGACTTCGGTAAGTCTAAAAGTCCAATCCAACATATTGTTGAAGGTTCTTGCCAAGTACCCGAGCAGCAAAGCGCTCGAATTCGTTCCCCGCTATGCATTATCAATAAACCGACGAGCTAACAGAGCTTCCTGGCATGATTTACGGTTACGGCCGAAGGTTGGAAATCGTCCGGGAAAACCTCTCGCACAACTCATCCTTGAAACGTCGCTCGTGTGTATGTTTGCCATTGACTTGTTCCACGGCTGGATGCGCTGCGGCGATGGACTATCAATCCGGGAAAATAAAACTCTCATGTGTCGGATTTATACGCTACGGAGCGACCCGCTTTTTGCTCCCGACTGTCGATCTTCATAAATTGGCTTGCGCCGGGAACGTGGCTTCGCGAAAAGGAACCGACGGAAAGGATATACACGGCAAGGTAGAATGTTGTTTTAACGGTATCGAAACACATAAAAATAAATCGCGTAAATCCGGGGGAAAGTCGAGAGAGAGAAAGCGAGTGAAAGAGGGAGGCTGGGCAGCATGTTGAGGCCGACACGGTCATTCCACCCCTTTTTTCCATCCTGTGACGACAAACAAAACCAGCGAAAAACATTGTTTCCTCGATTGTGCTACGAGAGTACGTGCTTGGTACGAGGGTCGAAAACTTTTAAGTGGACCTATGTTTACAAAGTGAATGTTCGGAATGTGCTACCATCGCTCCAAGCTGGAGGAGCTCGACATTTTAGTGCTTGTTGTGCTTCATTTGTAACATTTCGCGTTTTATTTATTATTTATTTGTTTTAAAATATTTCAGAATATATTTTCCATTGGTAGAGTGAACATTTTATTTATGTTCTTGAACATAATCCTTGTTGAAAAAGGATTCGATTTTTTCTACATTTTGCCATTGAGTTCTCTTGGAAATTGTTCGCAAAAGGCTCGCTTACTTAGGATTCATTTGTGAAATCTACAATTGTTGTTGAGTGTATGTCGTCGTTTCGACATTGATGTATTTTATTTACCAGTTTTCAATATCTTATATTTCAATATCTTATATTTTACGATAGACGATTCAACTTGCATTGGTTTGTTTCAAATGCCTTCTGGAATGGGTTTGTAGTGCTGGTTGTAAATTCTCTCCCGACTTCACAGCTTCATCAATGTGTTTCATTTTATATTTTCCAAGCGAAGTCCAAATATCGTACCCACCGACAAAGATGCTCGCAAAATGGCGTGAGAACTTTCTACCACTCCAATTTCCTCCAGTGTTTCCGTTTCGAGCCGAAGACGAAGCGCAATAAAGAATTCAACTTCTTCTGGCGCCCCGAGTGCAATCTTCGGGGCGATCGAGCGGAAAACAGGTAATGCTAGAAATTGCATTTTATGTTTCTCGTGACTAAAAAGAAACAAAATAAAAATGCACTTCGAACGAGCTTGTTTTGGTTGGTGGACGCGCGAGTTGTCGAAGCCATCAGTACCAATCCCCTTTCCCCCCTTAACACCTCCGCACCCTCATATGAACCGGTAGCAGCAGCATTCTGGGTCGGCCTCATGAATGTTTCATTGTTGTTGAAAAGTTTATGCTTCAATTCACGGGCAGAAGCTGCGGTGGGGCGGAAGGGATGGGGCGCGTGGGGTACATAAATATACCTTGCACTTCAAAACTCGTCTCGTCGACTCCTTCGCGGACGACCGGCGGCGTGGTGTTTGGCGTGTGGTTCGTGTACAACATGGGAAACATGTGTTTCTCATTCTGCTGTGTTTCATGTTTCGGGCGCAGAAATGCTAATGGGGCGGCTCCCCCGAAAATAAGGAGCAACAACAAAGTAAAAGGAAAGGAAAATACCCTATCGACGGGCGCGCGCGCGCTTGTGCTGGTGATTGAATCGGTTGGAAAATTTCAACAACAAAACAAGAAAGGTGGGTAAAATAGAAAACTGAAGAAAACGAGAATTTTCTTATTTCTAGGTCACAAGGGCAAGAGCACGTCGGGAGATGGTCCCAATCTGTAGCTGTGTGTTGGTGTCGATAATCTTTGGCAGCATCTGCGTGTGCCGGTTCGGTTCGATTTTTCACCCGGTCTAACGGGGTTTTCCCGACAGAACAACTGACTGGCAATGCAGTTAGATTGCTGTATTCTTTCTCGTCTTAGATTTCATCTCTATTTCTTCCGTCTCTTGGTTGTTTACCAAACCCACGCTCGTTCCATTCTAGTGCTACCGGATCTGGAACTATCTTTATGTTCTCCGCACACAGTTTCCACACGGAGCAGGAAAAAAGGCACATCATTGCACTCGTCGTCGCGATATGGTGGACGGAAAATGAGATCCGCTTCGCGTAAAAGACCTTAATGACCGTAATGGTGTTTCCACATCCGTCCATCAAGCACCGGCGGTCGTTCCTTTTGCTCCGCCGACTAACCGGAAAACCAGCACCGCCGCGCCCACTTCAGTGCAGATGGAAAACTACGGAGCAATTATTTCCCCGATGCGCTCTTCAGATCGCACACTTCAAGAATAATGGAGTCGCTTGGGTTCGTGCGTTTGGGGGAAAACGGGGCTACAAGGAAAAGCGGGAAGGAAAGCAGCTCATCCAATGGGCAGACAGGCGGACAGACGGTCACGGACGGGAAAAAACACAAGTTGAACACTAGTTGGACGTTGAAGTGCTCTTACATTCATGTATGTAGCATTGGTGGGAAAAATGGTGGAACACTACTGGCATGTTCCGTGCAGGGAAAAAATGACAACGGTGTGAGGTGGCCACCACACACACACACACATACACACAAGATACAACAATGGGGGCCTCTTCGATGACGACGAAGAATGCAGCCGGGTTTGCGGGGAGAATTCGACATTCCAGACGGTCCAAGGCGGTTTATGCTTCGCGAAAACGAAACTCGAAACGAACGCTGCTATCTATAATTAGGGAGAGGAGAAAGTTGTCCGTCCGTGTGTCGTGTTACGTGGAAAATCGTCCCACCCTTCCCTCCGCTCCCAATTCACCGGCATTGCCCTCGAAAGAGATCGTTTGTGCTGGCCGTTGAGTTGTACTTTTCGAAAGTAAACACTCATCATCATCACCAACGTTTTCCCTCTGTATTGGTGGAAGTATTGTTTTTCGACACTTGGCCCGATTGTGTGCTCTTGCATGGTAACACACAGCTTCGGTTGTATTTTTGATGCCGATAGATGATGTGCCGCGTTCGTAACAACCATCATCTCACTGTCGGGTGCATAAGGGAAAAGGGGGTAAATAAGAAACAGTAAACCACATTGTCACTGCACAGTCAGTCGCGCTCATGGAAAACCGAATTTCGAACACCTGGTGGTTGATGGAGTGGAAAAACACAACCCTGGACAACAGCAATTTCCATGTCTGACACACTAAACACCGCACGTTTCTTTCATCCAATTGTGGTGTCGTTTGGTAATTTAGTAATTTGACACGTTCGAAATTGGGGTTTTCACACCATTTTCGTTGCTTCACGGAGTTGCTGGTGTAACAGCCGTTTAGGTGGGTTGGTTGTGCAACCGTATAAAAAAGAAAGGATTTCATTCAAAACACATGCATGTGATCAAAAATGTTACATTTTTGCATGTTGTTTGGTGTTACCCAATTGAAGTTCATCTGTTATGCCATGGTATAAGACCTGGATTTGATCCCAAATCCTGGATCATCAGGATCCAGATTCAGCATTGTGATGCAGATCTCTTGGGATAAATAGTCCTGCTTCAGGTCTCTTCTAGGATCCAGAGCCAGAGTTCGGATTCTGTCTTGTTTTAAATCCGAAATTGGGATCTGGATCTATGATCTGTCCACTGTCACCGCAAGGACTAGGATCGGATACGAAAGATTGATCCCAAAATGGATCCGAATCTGCCGGATCGAGTCTTAACTGTGCTCCTAGTTAGTTAGTTTTTCATCTGTAATAGGTACAGTTTGCTCATGGCTGCAAAATAATTTTCCAAAATTTACCATGCACGAACCCTGCATGATTGAAATCAATTGGGAGAAAATATGGACGCAATCACTCGTGTAAAGACACAACGGAGCAGCATGTGGTCCAGGACTTGGAACTTGTTCTCCTCCAGGGCAAGAAAGAAACTTACGCTCCGGAAACTGTTTTATCTTTTCGTCCCAGTATCTCATCCTGCTCATCCGGCCGACTGCAGAACGATAGCCTCCGGAACCGTTCGGTTGCATTATTGTATGCAAATTGTCTTTGTTCTTCACCTTCATCTTTCACCGGGAAAATGGTCGGTTCGTATCGGTCGATGGAGGCTTTCTTTTCCCGACTGTCGTTGTATCCAATAAAGCTCGCCATCTCTGGGTATGATGCATCCAGGTTTCGTCCTACGGTTCGGAATGATTAAAGTTGTTAGCATAATCTCCAATCGATTGACGTCCGATAAAGTCCTTCCCTAAGGGAGATATATGGATGCAGTTAGTTGAAGATGGCGCTCGGAGGAGATTTTAATTGATATTGATGGGTTCGACGTCGAGCATCGCTGGAAAGAGGAAAACATTCAAACGATCTTAAGCAACGCTGAGTTTATTTTGTTGTTGTTGATGTATCAAACTGTAAAAGCAGAAAACGTTCCCATTATCCAATGGAAAATGGGGAACATTCTGCCAAAGAAAATCCACTTCTATGTACAAAAAGTAATACAGATAGTAATCAAACACCGAACCAAAGATCAACTACTAAATGATAATTCTACACTCAGTTCGATTACGTGAAAGCTACACAAGAGGCTCCTGGTGAGTTTTCGGAAGCTGGAAAAACTTTTGTTAAAGTAAATACCGCTTGGTGCGGCGGAATAAGCGAAAATTTGCACGAGCAAACGATGATCCGTTCGATGTCGTTGATTCAACCGGTGGAAAAGTTGTTCCAAGCGAGTTGAATTTAGTGACGTAAAAAGTCATCAGTGTTGGCTGGAAATGTGAGAGAAAAGTTGTGCGATTTTTGCTTTTCGTTTTTTCTGCTCTGCTTTACTGGATTCCTGCCTTACGTCGCGTATCAATCTTTGCATTATATGGTCCTTCCCGGCGGTTCAAGCTTATTGTATGCATGGGGTGGGTATTTGTGTGTGAGTGTGATTGTACGGCTCCGTAATCTCGTGCTAGCTTAAGGGAATATAAAATACTTTCCAAGGCAAGATTATCCATCAACAGACAAGAAACTTTCCATCACGGTTGCAAAAGTGCCCTCCTCCTACCCGGTGAAACGGAGAAGTGTGTGTGTGTGAGTCCGTGTGGGACGGGGGAAAAGCGCCCGAACCAATATGCTTTACCGAGCGCAGAACTTTTTCACCGAAGCGAAACGGGAAGATGATCGATCGGTGGAAAGCCTTATCCGTATCGCTGCTTCCCACCCTCCGGCGTTCTTTCTCTAAAATCCTAAGGAAACCGTTCGTTTACATTTTTACATCCAATCTCTACCCACCTTATTCTTTTTATTTTACGTTCTTCAACTACTACCTGCCATCGGCGGCGGTGCGAGTCCAGGCCCGATAGTGTTCCATTCATGCAGACGGTGCTGCCATTCATCTTTGTGCATCTCGCACATTTTGTAGATAAACTTTCCCGCTACCGCTTCGAAGGGTGGAAACTTTTCAATTCTGCACAAGTTTTAACGGAATTCAATTATACCGAACCTTATTGATTGTTACACTTATGAGCGAGGAGAGATGAACGATATATATCAGGCGTACTGCCGGTTCCGCTTGTGTGCGCCTGAGACCAACGAAAATCTCCTAAAGCACTCGAAGTACTTTTTTGTTTTCTTCTACGGAGCATACATTTTCCACATTGTCTTTGCGTAATCAGAGCCACGTTTTCTTGGTACGTTGGGAGGATGTGCATGACGGTGTATTTGAATGTAAGCGTTGGATTTCCATCCTGCGGTATCCATTTTCCGCTGGAAAGGTATACGTTAGTGGAACTATAAACGATTTTTCCTAACAAGGATGCAAGTAAGGAACCATCTGGTTTAAAACTAATCATTTGGAGACTTGTTTTTCTTTCACTTTAATAATTTGAGAGTTTCATCCTTCTTAAATGTAAAATTGTAATGGTTTTTCTGTCGGTCTAATTTTATGTTAATCATAAATAGAAGAAAGTTATTTGCGCAAAAGGTCATCCTTGCATCATCGTCTGAATTAAACTTTTCCTCGATGATAAATGGCCCTTTTCCTGTCTCGATCTCTGACAAGTCGGCACGTCCTCCTCTCAGCATAACTCGCTCACCAACCGGAGGACGGCTTTTAATTTATGCCATTTAGCACCAATTAACGGCAGATGCTGCCCGCTGTCAATGTGTCACGAGCCGGCGGTGGGTTTCTTTAAATCCGTCCTGACGATGGACACACGCAGAACATTGTCCATCACATCCGGCCGCCATCATCGTAAGGTCGTGTGTATGTCGTACCGCAATCATTCACTCGCCGTCGTCATTGTCGTCGTCGTCCCGTGTGGGTGTTTTATGGCACCTTCCTCCGAGTCGGTTTTCATCGTCCAGGCGTCAGCGTCACAGCACTCCCAATCTGCTGTGACACTGTCGGTGTTTCCCCTCAAAAAACACGTCGTTCTCAACACCGGAGGCTGCACATAATGCCATGTTTGCTGTCCTCCCAGCAAAAGCACATTAGAACGAAGGAGGATTGCTTTTTCCGTACATTGGAGGCCAGCTTTCCAGTGGAAAACCGCGCCCGAACGTAGAAAAGGTTGTGCAAGTGAGCAAATGCACTAGGCCTCGGTCGGATGGGGTTAGCAACTAATTGCTCTGTCTCTTTGCCACGATGGCACGACGTTCGTCAGGAGAGATGCGAACGAGCGAATGTAGGCCCGGTACCGTTTATGCTCCATTTGAGTGGAGGTTCATTTCAGCGTCGATGTATTTCACTTGGTGCAGTTCCGAGCTTTTCCTCTAATGCGTTCTGTGTTCTCTTCGTGACTGCTCGTCTTCCGGGGCCGATTATTTCTTCCGTAAATGTTCGCACGTTTCCCCAAAGTGCAGCCCTTCGATTGTGGGCAACTGGTGGCTTAAACCTACTGTTCATTTTAGGTACGACTCGACCTACTTACTTTCTATTTAAGAGTGTCTCATTTCGACCAATCGAGTACCGTACTAAGGCTTACTGTCGAGACCTCTTTCATACCTCGTGTCTTGTATTGTATAAAGCCTCATGATAATTATCTGTTCGTTGCATTGAGCAATGCCATTCTTCCATGCCAGAAGACATATCGACATGCCATTGATTCCAAACATGAAATATACAGATCTTTAAAGATCTGGATCTAAATCCCATGAAATTTGAATTTTGATTCTGGATCTGGATCCAGATCGCAAGACCCCGAATAAAGTACCACGAACTCTACTAATACTCAAGTTTGAATGAAGTAATTAATTTTTAATGAAAAACAATAGTAAAATTAATAATTCAATATTTTTGATGAAATTTATTTGGAGCAAACATAAAACATTCTTGTTAAATTGTCCTAAAAGTATTTCAAATCTCTTAAGAAGAAAAAATGTAATCGTAAAATTTGGGTTCAAATATGCTCCTTCCAAATAAAACCACCCGAATTTGAGCGGATATTGCTCATAACGAAAGAAGTTATTAACATTCCACGAAACACTCAACGCCAGAATTATTCCATAACTAGTGCGTGTGTCATCCATTCGGCAAACTCGTTCGAAAGCACCAGTAGCGTAATAAAGTTTTCTCCCGTCGACAACTACTACTCTCGGCACAAATAATTTCGCTTCGGTGGTTAAAATTTTCTCGTCATCATTATCATCATGATTATTACAGCCATCGTCATCATCTCCCACACACTGCTCCAATTTTCTGCAGTTCTTTTCCAGCTGCCGTTCCTTTTTATGCCGCTCCAAAGCTGAACTTTGTAGCTCGCAACAAAAAATAATATTATGTTAGTCCTGGGACTGAGTGTTTCCCGCCTCTTCATCTCGTGTTTTATGTTGAATGCTCCAATGGGGATCCCTTTTTTTGTGTGCACTCACTCGACTGCCCAGTCAAGCGTGTATGCGTGCGTGCGTGCGTCGGTTTGAGGTAAAGTGGGTGGTGATGTTATTTTACTGCCGGAAGCGGTGGTCCTTTGTGGATTTGCTCGATGGGATTATGTTGCAAGTTTTTGAAGCATTGTATTTGTGCTACGCTGCTGTTGCTACTGCTTTCAGTTTGTTGCTGTTTGAGTGGCCTTTTTTGCTAATTTTCTATCCCTTCTAACTGTTGTCTGTTTTTGTTCGATCTCATTGATTTACTCGTGTTGCTGATTCTGGGCGAGAAAATGTGTTAACGATGGCGATCATTCGGTTAAACGGCAAGGGCAACCCGAGACACCTTTCCTGGGGGGCGTTGAAAGCAATGAAGTGGAAAGAAAAAGTCGGGTTAAATGCAAAAGTGGAAGGCGCTAGAGCTTGTATTAGCAATCGATAAAAAGTGTGTCATAACCATAAAATTGAATAGAGCCTTTTTTTTGGGAGGGAGGATGGTAATTTTGTCCTTTTTCACGGTTGAATTGCACCGGATGGGCTGGAACACGATATCTAACCGAATGGGTGGTGTGTGTGCGTTGGTGCGTGTGTGGTCGAATGCAGGAAAGTGTAAAAAAGGGGTCGCCCGATACGCTGTAGAAAACGTGTGTACCACTTTCCTTCCACTCGGTGTCCTTGTCGACGATTACTTCTTTTACCTCCTAACACAAGGATCAGATTCATCGTTCACTCGTTTTCCCCCATTTTTCCCTTAGTGAAAGCTGCACGGGAAAAAGAATAAAAATGCCCGTGGGCAGGACTACATTATCGCAACAGCTACATTCCGTAGCCCGTGAAGTTAAAAAAGATACTGGAAAATACTTCCCACGTGCGTTTCACTCAAGGACACACACTTACATACCGATGGTGTGGCTTAATCTCACCACATGCCCTGAAAAAGAAGAAAAAGGTTTAATAAAAATATGCCAACCATGCCCATATTGTACGATAATGGCAGCGATTGGCAGAGAAAAGGAGGTTGTTGTGGTGTATCACGTGTTTCATCGTATCTCGATGCCAACGGTGTCGATTGTTGTACATCAGAAAACCTGATGGCCGGAACTCTTGCGAGATGGAAAATCATGTGCCAGTGGTTTTTCCACGAGCATCGGTTTTTCCCGCTGCGTTGGCGAGTAAACATGATAAAAATAACATATGCTTCCCAACCGAACCCACATAATTGCCGCCACTGTTTGCCTGGACTTGTTGAAGGTGAAGGTACGTTTCGGATATTATTCCTTCCGCAACCCCCACACCGTCCGAGAGTCATTCATCCATCCGGGCAATCGAGAAAATTCTGAGAAATCTTCCACCAAGTTGGATGAAATTTTAGATGCCCTGCAGCTTGTTGCTGGTATATGGAGCCGTTCAGAAGGCTGTAGTGTTTGTCCATACTGCCATACTGTACATCGGAAGCGTGCGGATGGCGTACGGAAACCCGAACTTCCTAATCCCAAATTTCGTTTGTACTGTTTTCTCAACCATCAATCCTGGGGTTCGAGAAACAATGCTCTCCTGTTCGGTTGGGGGCTACAGATCGCTGCGGAAGTATCGATACGCATACAGACGAAGTAGAGTCAGTATGGTTTTCCCATTTCCTGTATGCTTTCGTTTATTTTTAGCCTTGATTAACTTTCCCTGTACTAACATTAAATTGCTTCCTGCTTGCCGGTAGCAGTTTCTAAGATAAGTTCTTAAATACACTGCAATACGCCAGTTTTTTCTGGCGTTTGTTTTTTTGAACAAAATTTTGGTGATATTTTGCATCGCGTTATTTGTTTAATCTGATTAACTTTGGAAAAACAACTAGTGTGAAAAGGAAATTAAATGTACCGGAACGTCTGACATCTTTGCTTTTTAAGATTCTTTCTCTGCCCTTTTCTCCATGAGAAAGAAAATGGTTTCCAAGTTTTGTCATTGTTTGGTCGAAGAAAAAAGGACACCGAAACAAGACAATACAACAAATGTTTATGATAATTTTCTTCTTTGCACGTGTTTCGAGTTTCGCTTTAAAAAAATGCCGTTTTGTTTTCGGAAAGTCGTTGGACTCACGCGGGCGAGAAAAGTGTCAAGCGAAAAAGGATATTTACCGAAAGTGCACGAAGCGGCGATGAGCGAGTGGCCAGAGAAGATGACATTTCCACGACCCTCTCCCCCCCTCCTCCCAAGCACGGTCAAAGATGGCAAAACACATAATAATGCGGTGGAAAGTGGTGGAACAAAAGTTAATTCCATCGCCAAACAAGGCGCACAACAACGAACAACTTTTCTTTTGCGTTACCTGAACGTTCGTTCTTCTGCGTGAAAACTCTTCGTTACGGTTCGGGGAGTCGGTGTAGTGGGGGGGGAGGGGAG
>KE524947.1:200858-252715 GCA_000441895.2 Anopheles sinensis | reverse complement strand
GGGGGGAGGGGAGCGTAAGGAGTGGGTTGTTGGGTCAAACATACCACTCGAATAATGTTTTCGTCTAGCGTATTCCGTACGGTTGCACGCAAGAGGTGTAAACAAAATCAAAGCCCGGGCCGGAATTTTTCGAGAGTTTTGTTTTTCCCACCATCTTGTCATGATGGAGCCTGTTGGGTTTTGCTTTTGTCACGGGCACATTTCTTTGTTTTTGTTTAACGCCCTTCATCCTAGCGTGGATAATAAATAGGAATCGCGAAGCAACGTCTCGGGATGCTTTGAACTCTCGAATACTCGAGACGGAAAACATTCTCCTATCACCAAGGACTCGAAACTTTTCCGAGCGCGTAGGCGTTGGAATGCGTGATAAGGTTAAGCTGAGTGAAAAAAAGAAGTTCATTAGGCGAAATAAAAGAGATTCAAACTGAACTGAATCGCGGTAAATTGTTTGAGAAGAAGAGGATTCATGTAATTTAAAGTTATTATATTTCAACTCTTGTTAGTGATGCATTGGTTTTATGTATTGTTGCTCGCGTGGAATTTTTATTCTCATGTTTTATCACTTTTTACTTTATTTCTAATTTATGAATTGCTTAAATATTCCAAAAAGCTGCATTTAATTAGTAACAGGCTGCGTACAGTTTTAAGTCAACAAATAAACTTAAATATAACAGATTTTGTTTAAATCATTCCCACTACTCTCTTGTGCTATCCACAAATCTATGGCATGATTTCTCGATGGCAATCTCACTGTTGATGAAAAGCATCTTCCGGGGCGTTCCATTCAAACCACTTCGTATCGACTTACATCCCTCGGGATGGGAAGCGGTTTTGTTTTATTTTCTTCGCAAGAAATGTAAACGAGAAACGTATCCCACTGAACCACGGAGTCGAATTCTTTACGAAAGACTCGTAACACTTCCGTGTAGAGAAGGGAAAACTGATACGATCCTACATCTGGGCGCGCTTTTCCTTCGCCAAGTGCATCGAGGGGGTGCATCCATCCGGCTGCAGTTCGGATGCAGTTGTGTGCACGCGAAAGTTGCGCCACCAGTCGTTGCGAAATCCTGGTGAAAAGTGGTGAGGAAAATGCGCAGAGTATGTGTGTGTGTGTGTGTATGCCAATGTCTACTGGTACGTCCAGCTGTCATGTCCACGATGTGGTGTGTTGTGTGATGCCACATCGGAGTGCCAACTGCACACGACGGATGAATGTTGTTTCCGTTCGCATTTTCTTTGCTTCTTTTTGTGATAGTGTATATTTCACAATCACGTGTTCCAATCCCGCCCCTCCTCACCGCCTTCCCTTTGGCCACCGGGATTCATATGATGGAAGATGAATATATCATCCGCAGCAAAGTGTGTTGCGATATGTGTGACTTTCTGCGCGCTGGCTAAGGAAATTTTGAAAAACACTACAAAACGAAGCTAAAATGCGACGAAATACGTATGACATGATGGGAGGAGCTGCTACATCCTTTTTCACATACCGGAAGGAAGGTGATGAGCTGAATATTCCCGGATTGCCTCGGAGCAGAGCGCAGAGGGGACTTATACCGGTGCAATTTGTTTGCCGTTGGTGGTGCTGGTGGCAAACAGTATTTTACGTTTCACCATTTGTCGCCATGGTGTTTCGTTCGCCAAATTGCATTGGAAATCATTTCCAGTGTAATTGAAGTTTCCCACTGCATTGTCTCCATATTTGTGTGTGTGCTTGTAACATTTCGAGTTTTGCGATTGTATGCACAAAAGTCGAGCGTATTTTTAATGTTTGCTAAATAAACAATATTTGCTGTTGAAAACACATCTTCAAATTGCATATTTTTCCAGGTTCTTTGTTTCGTTTTAAAAGTGTCCCTTTCCCATCAAAATGGCGCGTGCAAACATGTAAACGAAAAGCCAACGTTCCTTGTGGCGTGATGGAACAAGATTTATTTATGCTTCGTTCTTCGTTCCGTTTTCTCCTCCGAACCGATGGTGGAATGCAAATCGTACCGGTTTTGGGGTGTGAGTGAAGTGGGGGAGAAAAAAAGAGCCGTGTGAAAAGTTGCTGCAAGTCGAATAATAAACAAAGCACCGAAGAAAATTCGACAAATTGTCCGAACGTTTAATTTAACCTCCGACAAACTTAACAATCAAAATCCTTCCCTCCGTGCCGCGGGTTGTTGTTTCGTTGCTTCCGTGATTAAATGAATCTTTGGCGCGTCGCCGCTTTCCTTTCCGTTCCGTTCCGTATTCCCGTAAATCCATCTCTCCTGTGTACCGGCAGCCTTGGGTTATTTTCTTTCACTCCGGCTGGAATGCCGAAGACGATTTTCGATATCCATTGCTGCCTTCCTGCTCTCCAGGGTGGGACTGGAATGTTGCGCAATTTTTCTTATGCTTTTGCTCGGCCCTCATCTCTCGACGGATTTTCGGAACCATTATTTTACCATTGCCCGTGATCCGGTCAATTCGTCAATGACGAAGATGAATGGATTGCCGTGCCGTTCGTTTCCCATTTTCCCCACTCCAACTTCCGGCGTAAACGTAAGAAACACCAAAGCGATCATTTAAGGGGTCAACGGGAGAGAAAACGGTTGGGTTCGGCGGTGGGCTGGGAATTAGTAAGTTAATCTTTTTGCCCGCGAATTGTGCCCACCGGAAATCTTGAGGCCGCTCGAGGCGGGAAATAACTTTTCCCAGCGGCTCGGGCAGCATCTTCGCTCTCTGTGGATGGGAAGAAAATGCGAACGATTCTGTTCAATTTTCCGCTCGAAATGAAGATTGCTCAATATATTCTGCTTGGCCGAGCAAGAAAGTGGTGTTTTTGGTTTCGAAGTGGGTACCGCATTGGTCAATTGCATTAGGATTACTTATTAGGAACCGATAAGATAACGGGAAGGATTTTAATTCAATACTTTGGTGAATTTGTTGATTATCAAAACGTTTAATTGAATCGAATCAATCAGTATTAAACGGTGAAAATCTGTAGGAAAAATGACTCGCAAATCCAACGAACCTCCTTCCAGGAAATTGCAAATGTAAATTCACCTCCGCCAAGAATAATTGTCCTCTCGTTACTCGGTTTCCGGCCCGGATTCCTGCCCGGGATTGGTGCGCGTTATCTATTATTGCAAAACCGAACCCCCAAACCATGTAGCACTGCAGTAAAATAAACTCGAGGACCAAAACCAAATAGAATGCACTTCCTGGCGCTCTTCCTGGTTGGTGTTCTCTCGTTCACTATCTCTCTGCTAGATGCCCGGTGCGTTTACATGCAAGCATGGGCCACGATATAATACCGCCTAGGTTTGATTTATAAAATGATTCGAATCGCGGCACGGAATTAGGCACGCATTGGTCATACATTATTTACGAACGTTATCGCACTAAGCCGCGTCGGCTCGCCGTTAGTTTCGAACGAGGACAGATATCCGTTAGGTGGTGTGGGTTGGGTGGGTTGGTTTGATTTTTAATGTCGCAACATCGCTGCACTCCGAACCTTTTGTATGGTGGACGCTTATGGGGGAAGTGTCCACCGGTTGTTTTATTTCGGTTGCGTTTCCCGCATGATGCAACCGTGTTTTCGCGAGCCTTTTTTTTGGCACCAACCCTCGGCACTGCATCTCTCGACCATTATGCCCATCTCCAAGCTCGCCCCCTCCCTCTGCACCATTTTCAACACACCCTCACACAACGTCCGGAATTTTTGCAGCATGTGAAAACACCTGGATTTAACCCGGTTAAGAACGAATGCCGAGCCCCCGTCGGAGCCGTTTCCGAGCAATCTATCAGACTTTATGGTCCGGCTCTCGGGCCGTGCTGGAAGCTATTTCCCGTATAGATTTAGTGTTACGGTGTCATGAATATTTACCTCGGCTTCCTGTGCCCACGAGTCTACCCCCTCCTTGCTGCGGCAAAGGTCCTTCGAAACACACGGATGCTCATTTGGCCCCGGGACATGTGGACACCTATCGACAGCTTTACCCATGTGTGTGTTTGTGTCACATCCGTTTATTGTTCGGAGCTTACCTTCCGTACGATCGTCGGCTGGAGGTTTGAGCCTTACTCTATGACCTTCCGTCAATAGTTGGCATGAATTGTGACTATGTTTGCGCTCTCCTCTAGCGAGTGTTCAGTCATCGATTTCCAGAAAGAAAAGGACTTTAAGGATCTCTCTTTCCCTGTTACTCTTTTGGTCCAGAATCAGAAAGGATACCTTGAACCAGAGACTCGTGTTGGGTGATTCATGGGTCTTACGATATCAAAAATTGACTGCCTGCCTACCAGGCTTGGTCTAGAAGAAGAATGGTCTCGTTCTACAAAAGCGTGTACATGAGAATAATGCAAAACTGGATTTAATCTCCCCCCATTGAATATTGTATATTGTGTTTGGACGAGATATGAACACACGTAATACCATATGGTTAAGGCTTAAGGTTTTGATTTATGCAACTCTTGCACCGTTTGTGACATGCACATTTCCCATTCTGTGGCCCCTTAATCAAACAAGTTGCAGATCGGTTATTTTTATTTACCCTGAAATGGAAGTCTTGCTCGTCATCGTTTGGAATAAAAATCACAGTAAACATAAAAGTGGATTTTTCTACTGTGCTCGATTTCCTCCCTATCATTAATGCCATTTTGTAACATTTAATATTCATTGTCACGGAGAGAAGCGTCCTTAGAAAAGGGAAACCACCACCGGGAGAGCAATTTTCTCGCCCGGTCTACACTTTCATTACGTTGTTTTTGGGGTAAAGGGCGTCGTAACCGGTAGTGCTTGACCGTGGCCATGGTTGGCAGGTAAGTCTCCGCTACCTGTCTGCCGGTGGTGGCCTGTTGTGCCTTCCACCATAGACACGTTACTGGATCTGGTCTGGTCTGGTGTCGGTGGAAGTGTATGAATAAATTATGAAGTAATGCATAATGAACAACTCACTTTCTTCCATGAGGTGGAGAACGGCACACTTGTTCATGCCTTTTTTTGTCGGCTCCTTTGCGATGATGATGAAAATGGAGTGAATTTGTTGTTGACCAGTGGCTTTTGATGGCATTTAAATGTTCCCGGGCGTCGCATAAAGCAGGAGTAACGATGCTAATCGTAAAAGTGGAAATCACTAAGCACTGAGGGGGGTTTTTTTTAATGCTCTCCGTTCACCGCGACGAGAGGTGTACGGAAAAAGGTCGTCTATTTGACTGCTCACGTCAAGTGTCATCGTCGGGAGGACACAGACAAATGACCTTCGTCTCGCTTCGTTTTAAATGGTACTTGAAGGCAAAACGAGGGCTTCCGAATGAATCCGGCCGGGTGAGATATTATTTTCGAGATGGACATTCTTTGGTGCGAAACTCCAGAAAGAAGGAAGCAGAGAGAGTAGGTCATTTAATTGTTATTCATCATTTCCCGACTGAATGTTAAAATCGGTCGCCCAAAGATTGATGTCAGCGCTCGGAGAGGAAGGCACTTTGCCATCCTTAAGTTCTCCGGCCACATAAAGAGCTTTCCCACCCTCACTCATCTCAACTCGAGCGACTCTGCTAATGAAGCTTTTTTCCCTCCCTCCCATCTTTCTTTTGCAGCGCAAAAATGGCCGTCGTCAAGGATAGTGCGACGTTCTTCCAGCACGGCAACTCGGCCCAGTTCGAGTACGTGCTCGGGCTGTACAAGCAGGCCCTGAAGCTGAAGGCGGAAACGCGCGGCAACGACAAGAAGGCGGAGAAGCTGATGCGCCTCGAGGAGTGGTACCAGAACGAGCTGCCGAAGCTGATCAAGAAGCGGGGCCGGGACGCGCACCTGCTGCACGAGGAGCTGGTGCAGACGATGGAGTGGAAGCAGACGCGCGGCAAGTTCTACCCGCAGCTCTCGTATCTGATCAAAATCAACACACCCCGGGCGGTGGTGATGGAGACGAAGAAAGCGTTCCGCAAGCTGCCGAACCTCGAGCAGGCACTGAATGCCCTCTCGAACCTGAAGGGTGTCGGCATCACGATGGCGTCGGCATTGCTGGCCGCGGCGGCCCCCGAGAGCGCCCCGTTCATGGCGGACGAGTGCCTGATGGCGATTCCGGACATCGAGGGTATCGACTATACGGCGAAGGAGTATCTGAAGTTTGTCAAACACATCCAGCAGACGATGGAGCGTCTCAATCTCGAGGTGGAGAGCAACGGGGCAGCGGCCGACCTGGCCACGGAAGACTCCAGCGCCAGTGCGCCCGATGATGATGCGGATGCTGCGGCGGCGGATAGCAACAGCAACGGCGCGGCAGACACAACCACAGCCCCAGCAGCGACAGAGGAAACCCCGGCCGAAGCAACCACCACCACCACCTCCACCACTGGCAGCAAAGCGTCGAAGGGAGCGGAAGCGGCTGCGAACGGTACCTCGGAACCGAAGGCCAAGAAATGGTCGGCCCACTCGGTGGAGCTCGCCCTGTGGACGTACTACGTTCTGTTCGATCAGCGACCGGAGCTGCTCGGTGGTATGCCAGGGACAAACAATGGGACCGCGGCCACACAGAACGGTGTGGGTGACGAGGAGGAGGAGGACGACGACGAGGAGGACAAGAGTGGTGAGGAGGAGGAAAACGAAAATGGCACCGTGGAGGACGAGGGTGATAACGATGAGAACTCGCGCAACGCCGTCATGGAATCGTCCGAATCGGAAAGCAACGAAGCGGGCGGTGGGGGTGGTGTGGTGGTAGCGAACGGGAAACCAGCACCTCTTGTGCAAGCAGGAGAGGGGGAAGCGTCCGCAAAGGATGCCACCGATAGCAGCAGCAGCAGCAGCAACAGTGCCGAAGCTGTCAAACCCGAGGCCACTAAACCTGCCGAACAAACCAACAATGGTACTGGCGTTGACAACGCCTCAGAAATACCTCCCGTCTCCAGTGCGGCAGCAGAAGACGCTACGGTAAAGTCATCCGGCGAAAGCTTAGACCCGAAGGCGGCGCCGGTTGCCACGTCGTTATGCGCCACGAACACACCCACACCGGACAGCAGCAACAACAGTGAGCTCACCGACAGTGACACCCAGCTGAACAGCGTCAGCAGTAACGGCAACAACAAGCGTCCCCTGTGCTGCGACGATAACGCCGACGACAAGCCGGAACTGAATGCACCGAAGCTGATAAAACTGTAGGAAGCGAACGAAGAGGAGAGCCGCAAAGAGAGCCACCGCTAGGATGGGGGATGGGACACGAGGGAAGTGGGTAGGACAACATATAGAATAGTACAACAATCGTACAGTGACACACACACACACTAACACACACTAAGGAACCAACAGGAACCAATAGGGAATGCGGGAATAAGGGGAGCTAAACGAACCGAAACAATCCACTTGCAACATCCAACAAGCGTAAGGTGTGTTGTTCTGGGTTGTTTCTTATTTCCTGTTTTTAAGACACCAATTAAGTCGTAGGGGACGAAAAGGGAAAAGGAGCGTAAATTTATTATATTATATTGTAATATTTGTGACTTATGCTTACATAATACAACTCAGTATCGACCGTGTGTGATGGGGAATGTCGGCGAGAGATGTCATGAGAGGGAAAGGCACACAAACCCTTCCATCTTTTGGTTACTCTATGGTCACTTACAATTACTTAAATTCCGACACAACCTACCCCAACCCTCCTCCACCTCTCCGATCCTTCGACGAGCGGCGTCATTTGTATGTGTAGTGAAAAGAAAATGGAACAAAAAGAAACAAATCTTTATCTCACTCTTTGTACGCCTAAGCCTAAGTATTTTTGTTCATTTTTTCTTTTTTTTAATTGTATTTATACTGTATGTGTATGGGTGTGTATGTGTGTACATGTGTCCCTCATGAAATTCCACCGCTCGGGACGAGGTTGTGCTGCGGCGCCTCTGTCCCATTTATTCCCCGTGGGAAAATTGAGGAACGAAATTGAAAAAAGGCTGCTTCCTGCGGGTTGAACGGCGGGCGGTCGAATTAATCATCCTGTGCCGAGTGTAACGTGATTGATTCCATCCTTTCTCTCCATTGTCGATAAGTGTGTTTGTAGCTCATTTTAAACCTATCCTTTTTTTATGTTTCCGTACCTACTCCGTCACTAAACGATCGCGAAGGCTCGAGGGTGAAGACAAGGGAGCAGATGGGTGACATCAAGATTATTGTCATGACATAGGATATTTTTCTCTTCTTTCTCTTCCGGTTCATGCTGTGTCACTCGATCAATCCCAATAAAGCTCATATACACTGCACACTTTATTTATATTTTGTAACCTACTACTTACTTGCATGTTCTCAAAACAAAACACACCCACACACACAAACACATAACACGAAAAAATAACGAAATAAATAAACTATTAAGACGACAATTCCCACGTTTAGTCCATTTCCTGGTAGTTAGTGCATGGTGAACCCATTTGTGCAGATAAAATGGAACCAATTTAAGTTGATTTATTTTCTTCTCTCGATGGAGCAAGATGGAAGAAAATTTAAGCACAAAAGACACACAACACACACACATACACACACCTCCTGCACACGAACATACTGCATTCATAATACAAGTGAAATCAAATGACTGAGATTTATATAGTGAATAGTCAATGGAGAAAAATAAAGATATACAAAAGAAAACAATAAGAATATAACATAGTTCAGTGCGGATGAGCGGGACGAACGGGAGCGGGTGTGTATGGTGTGGCCGCTGTTGTGCCCTGAATGATGATGTATGAGTGTCTGCGAACCAATATCTAGATACCTAGTGGTTTTGATTTGCTTCATCCCTCCACAACGCGACGAAGACGGTCATGGTGGTCCCTTTGGAGTCGTTTTGAAATTGGTTGAAAGTTAAGAGTGCAAAAGCTCTACTATCGTGTCAAAATTAACACTTTTCAGCATTCAAATGAGAACCCGGACGATTCCATTTTTACCCCCAAAATCCATAATTTGCAACTGAAACAACGTAAATGCTGCGTTGCTATGGTACCCCAGAGCACTAAAGAAAGTGTTCTGGGAGTTGGATGCATCAAGTGACTTATTAGAAAAATAAGTGTCAGATCTGCTATGAGAAGAAACGTTGGATAATTGAATGTAATAAATTTTATACAATCTCGGAAATGAAACGTGCGTGCTCATCCAAAGCCGTTTGTTTTTGTTCCAAATATTACATTTCGTTTCATACAAGAACGAAACGATGGAAGAAAGTTGCAACTTAAGCTTTGAGCAGGTTTTTGATATCATTTTTACTTATTTAAATGCGCCCAGCTCGCACGCACGCGGAATGGAGTAAATAGAATGTTTACGAAACTTCTTAAGGTTTTTGTTCTTCGTAGACTTTACTATGTAGTATTATTTCCTTTTAAAAAGCGCGTTTCCAACAGGAACCAGTTAGGATAATAGGTTACGAGCACATCGGAGGACAGTGTATGATGTCATCAACTTCATCGTTTTCCCTCGTGACCCAAATATATACTTTTTTTCTATCTTTTCTTCTTACCCTTCGCGTCATCATGGCAGAAATGGGTCGAAGGGCACGCATGAAAAACAAAACCACATACAAAAGCACCTATAAGACTCTTCTTTACTTACATACGTTGGAATGCTAGGGGAAACAATGACGATAGATCCACCCGAGAGGGTGAATCTTTGTGGAGCCGGGAACCATGCGCGAAAGGAGGCAAATTAAATAGAATAAAGTACATATACTACCTACCTGCACACAGAATAACTGACCCGAGAGTTAAGAAAAAGTTGGTGTCAGAGTGATGAAGAAAGTGAACCAATATATGCAATTGGCGAGACATTTGTTTCTTTTCACTTTGAAAAACCATCCATTGACATCGCATCGAAAACTGAATGTGAGTGTGTGTTTGTGTGTGTGTGTGTGTGAATGGGAGCGTGAAAGACAGCATGAGAGAGTTAATCCCGGAAAAGGATGGGCTGTTTGAAAAGGAAGCGTGAAAGTGAACAATAGACAACCGGGGAAGGGACAGTAGTTGCCCAAGTATCAATCAAATGAATAATTTTTACTGACTCTATCATCGATGGCGTATACAAAAAAGAAAACGGCAATGGAAAATTGTATCAAAAAATGAAAAATCCAGAAAAATACTGGATTGACAAAAAAACATCAAAACAAATAAAAAAAAAGTATCAAACTAGCGTATAGGTAATAATAGCAAAGTGCAGAGGGAAAACAATATTTACGAACTAACTATAAAACGACACACGATACGATGGTAAATGATAAACAGGACAAGATTATAATATTTAAGAGTAAAATATAAGCAAGTGGTATCAAACATTAATTTTAGCAACGGAAACGCCCGTTATTTCCGCAAACGTTGAACGATTTATACACGAGCGGAGTGGGGAGTGAGCGGGAAGATGTGAAAAATAGGTGGGTCCGAACTGCAAAACAAAAAAAACAAACGATGTCTTATATAATATATCGGTCGCGGCGGGTTACAAGCAGTACAGGACAAACAGGGGGAAGGGAAACCCGAAATCTTACAAAAATGAGCAGAAATAGAACGATACAAAAGGAAAACCGAAAACAAGACAAACAATAGAGCGAGTAGATTCTAAAAAACAGGAGAACAATAGTGAAAACAAAAACAAATAAGTTAAAACAACAGCAAATAGTGGTAGGTGGAGTAGCAAATAGAAGAAGTCTGATGTGAAATCAGCGTCGCGTCATGCGAAACACACAAATGCATACATACAAACTCACACTTTGCAAAATACAAAACGCGCAGCGGCACCTTACATGCACACCGACGGAACTTTATATTATATAGAGTTTTATAATTTAAGAAAAATGACAAAAAAATAATAAAAACAATGTGAAAACCATAACCAAACTGTGTGGCGACTGAAGCTGATGTTAGTATGCATGAGTTCTATTTTATTGTTATCAAAACATACCTCCCACCCATCCCCCGAACAGGGAGTATGGGAAAAGTACCACTTTTTTAACGATGCTTATATTCATAATTTCGTTAAAAGGGTTCAATGTCGAGCGAACACAAACGGACGGAAAAATACGTTTCGCCGGGTGCTCGAAAATATGTTTATTTCCCACTAGTGCGCATTGCGGAATCGGTTTAGTGGCTCCAGCGCGAGGGCACTTAACCACCCGCATTTACCCACACACGTTCCGTTCCCCAATTGACCAAGCCACCACAAAACTTCCCAAACCGTGGGCGAAAACATCGTCCAAAAATGTAATGGGTGTTCGAGGTGCATAAAAGTACACAATGTGTGTGTTAGGGGCGATAGCGTGGCGCGCGTTTTGGAAGTGAAGAAAAAAATGTTCTTCCACTTCCCATATCCCCTAACACCCGCAACTGCGGCTTTTGACCTTTCGTTTTTTTCTTTCATTTTGTTTAATGTCGGGCCTGTCCGACGAACTCACTAAATCTTCCGCTAAATGCATTCCGAATGCATGTTTATGGTACGGCTTTGGCGGTTCGTGCTGCGACTCGGCTTAATTCCCTCGAGGGGAGGGGAGGAAAGGGAGAGGGGGACGCTCTGGTTTATACGTGAGGTCATTTAACGCATCCGATATCGTACCGCCCGCCGTTTGTTGTTGACTGGAAACGGGGTAGTAGATGCAAGAGATGAAACGATGCACTCCACGTGCGCGGCGTGTTTTCGAAACGATTATTTTCACTTTTAACCACCCCTCCGGAACCCCTGAGGGGGTGAATAGGAGGGCACGGAAAGGCTTGATGTCGGTCTCCAGCGACGACTAATGGAGCTCGCGAAGGCACAAAGAATTTACAGCTCGTTTAGATGACTATTCGGGAGGGGGGTTGGAACATCGAAAAGCGGGAGTTCTACTTTGGGTGTTTCCTAAACACGTTTCATGTTAGAACATTCGACTTGTGGTGTGTGGTACGTTTGCAAGTGTGAACTCCGACGGTGTTGCATCCTACCTCGTTCGGGATGTTACCTTTTTGGTTTATTTTTTTCGAGTACGACGAACCCAATCGAGTGAGAATTGACAATGTGCAGGCAGCATAGAGCATCGTCCGGGATCGTTTGTCGGCCGCCATTTTTGTCTCCCATTCTGACACTCCTCCTGGAAGGTTGATGAAACAACCTGCAGTTTGGTGAACTTTCAGCATGGATGGGAAGGTCGGAAAAATATGTGTAAAAACCCCAACATCCCTTAAAACGAAACATAAACAAATACACCACATCGGGCTGGTCCCATTTCCACTTTGCCGTTTCATTCTTCCCGGTCCGTCTCCGAGTGTTCGGTGTTTCGGCAAAAACGACCCGAACGTCGGACGATGGAAAGAAAACAAAAACCCTGGGGGGAGGCGAAAAGCCAGGAGATAAAGTGAAGCAAAACATGGCGAGCAATTTAGATACGGCGAGCGATGAAAAGTGTAATCTTAAACTGCAGAACACAACACCTGCAGCCAACCCAAAACGATCGCAACGGCCAAAGCTACGAGAATAGCAGAAATGAGTGCAGAAAGGGGGATGCTTACATTAATGCACCCGGGGGGTGGGGGTGAGGCGGGTGCATTTGCATATGCATGCATGCATGCATCGGAGCACCGTACGCGGGTGTCTCATACGATCGACCGGGTTCGTTGTTCCCGGGCATGTTTGTTTGAATAAGTTTCATCAATAAAAGTAATGGGTTTTCGAAAAACAATCGACGCGCGTTCGGTTCGGTGGCTGAAGTGGTTTGAGTCTTTCCGTCCGTTTTCCATGTTTGCAGAAGCTTTGTTTTCTTTTTTTCTCTGGTGTGGGTTTTGCAACAAGGTATACACCGGGATTCAATTGACCTGTGCCATCAACCGGCGGAAGCAAGGTTTTTGCTGGAGGTTTTAATTTTACATTTTTCTTTTGAAGTAACTGTAATTTATGGAAGTTCATTTTGATGGAAATGAATTGCAGTTGGTGATGTTGTGAAGCTTGTTTTTTCGTACAATTCACAATAGAGCTATTGGATTATGCAAGACGAAAAGAAAAGCAAAAGGAAATATACGTAGGAGTTTTAGGATTAATGAAATAATTTGAAAAAAAAAATCGCTAAAATGAATATAAGGAATAGTTTAGTTTTACTAATAAACATGATAAAAAGAGAAAATGTATGATTTTTTATGTTTTGCTAGGGTAATTTATAATATTTCTTTAAATTTTCGTAAAGTTTGTAGCTGATTTCGTGGTATGATAACTGTATTGTATAAAATCACATAATTTAAACCAGGTTTGCTTCAGTTAAAATTTATCAATCTTATATCGATAATAAAATATCGAAATTGAAAGGTTCAAAAATCACCAGAATGATAACTTCCATTTTCTTCTTTTCCGTTCTTGAGAGGTTTCCATAAACACCCTCTCCAATCTAGCGATTGGTCGTGATTTGGACTGTACACACACAATGGCGAAAGTTACGCTCCCCCAAAAGGGCCATCGACTTTATTGGGGTTGTCCGAAAAATCTGTCACCACAGCATAACCATCGGATGTCACCCATCAGACACGTTTTCCTTTAGTCCACGAACCTGGTGTTGCCTTTCCCGGACGAGCATGTTGCGGCGAGTCAGCAAAACATCGTGAAGGCTCCCTTCTCCGATCGCTTCCATATTAGGGCGCGTTTCATAAAGACCCATCTGCTCGGTGGCGTATGGTTGGGAAAAGGGGGGAAACAGGTTCACACAGGGACGATCGACGCGACGCAATCCACTTCTCGAGCGCGCTTGCGCTTCTTATTTACCTTTCTTCTGCCAGCGTGACCGGTTTATGAGTCGGACGAAACCGAAGCGGACGCTCTTGATGGCCTGATTACGCCATTATTATTCCAGTGCAGGATCGGTATCGGGAAAGGGAAGGGGAGGAGGCTGCATTTGGCATACTTCGACTTCGACGGTCATCGGGCGGGTGGTAAGGGTGGCCACTTTACGACTTGCCATCTGGTGACGATGGCAGCCGCACCAGAAAGCAGAAGGTTGAAATGTCCCACAATCGCACAACCTAATGAAAACAGATTTCAGCCACGGAAAATATGCGTCGAACGTGTTTATTAGCACCGGTTGTAGTGTAAAATGGTGCAGTAAAAATAAGCTTATGCTAACTAGCATCTTGTGTTGCTGATATCTTTGTTCAGGGATGAATTGAAATCGTTTCGTTTCTGTTCATTTGCATCATGTGTTTTGCATCGTTATTAAAAGTATTACTTCTTCTCAATCGGGCTTTTTCTTAAAGTCGTGCATTATGCATACAATAACAGTCTAGTTGGAGCAGCAGAATAGCACTTTCTTATCCTTCATAAAACCAGATGTTCCTCCCGGTGCGCCTCGGTGGAAAACGGTTTGAAAAACTAACATTTCATCGCCCACCGCCTTTTCGATGCGTCCGTGTTTTCCAGTGTTCATTCGGAGGTTTGCGAATGGGAAGGATTAATTGAAGTAAAAACGAGGTGGCAGAAAAGATAAAACAAAAACCAAAACGCGGAAGGTTGGCCTCCATCCCATTTCCCAGTGCTTCATCTACCAGTAACTGGAGCATAATTAAATCAGCCATATAATTAAAACTTGCTCCCATCCACCGAAATGGATGGTTGGGATAAATTATATACTTTTTCTACACGCATTTTGCAGAACTTTTTGTGAATGAAAAATATCCTCCCCAGGCCTTTACGCCTACCGGCGGTTAGAAGTCCCTTTCGTGGAAAACAAATTGCTCGAATTGCCCCGCGAAAGTTGACCGGCCAGGGAACGATAAAGAAGCTGCGTGCGCGAGATTTTGTGGTACCGAAGGCGACGAACGAAAAAATGAAGAAACTCCGCAGCATAAATGCTATCGCACCAAATTTTGTGCGCTTTCGTGCACCGAATGGAAGTAAACTTTCCAGCACACAATGGCGTTCGGGTGGCGATGATCTCCCTGCCGGCCAATGGTCGCATTTGAACCGTAAAACTCGTCGCGGAAACCCATTTTGATAATGATAATACCACCAATAATAACGTTAACGGCGACCGGGGCCAGGCGGAGGACCGGGAGATGGTGCACGTGCTCCCCGGGATAGTACTCACGGGAGCAATAGACTCGCCGTGGAGCAGTTGAAAGTTAAGTATTCAAACGGGCCGCACGTTGGGCAATGGTTGGGTGGCAGGGGAAGGTGACGAGCGCCATCCGATTTTCAATTAGGATTTCGGCAGTATCACGTATTCGCATTCACCGCCTGCGAGCGACTTTTCGAAGTGATAATAAGAAAGGAAAATCGCCTCCACTCCTTCCAGTCGGGTCTTCGATCGCCCCCCTTCAAACTGGTCTCGGTGGGAAAACAAAGGAAAATTCATGCTCCAAGCAGAATGGTGATGTCCTTTGTCCACGTTGGGGTTAAGCCGTTTGCTTCTTCGAAACGTTAAGAGATGTTTGCTGTGGGTCGAGTCACTGTTTACGAAACATAATCCAAGAGCTATAGAAATGTTTCAATATTTCAATAAATTTAATTTACAAATAAAATGTAGCATCAAGCTTATAATCTCACCTTATTCTGACTCTCGCAAACAGTTAAGCAGAATAATTGAATGTATGCAAGTACAAATATTTAAGCTTCGTTTAACAGTTATGACTATCTTGACTATCGTCGTGATCATATCATGTGCATGATCGTTTAAAAAACTTGGTATAATTTAAGCTAGCCCACAATGGATTGTAGCAATTGGAAGATACGTTGATATTTTTCCCTTTTTCTTGTCTAATAAATTTACTACAGGTTTGACCACATTTTATAACACTCATTTGTGTTGTGCAAATTCAGCAGTGGAGTTTTGTGTTGACCTTTTACTGGAGGAATTAAAATTATGATTAATAGTTTTTTTTAATGAATATTTCCAACAAATTTATATCGGTAGTTAATATTTTGCTTCCGTGAAACCAATTTGTTTCATCCTATAATAACGGAGTTCCTAATATCTAATGCACTGTTAGGTGTTGATGGAGGGAATTTCACCTAGCCCAAATAGTGCTGACCGTGGGGTTAATTAGGAGGAGGAATAACGAACCCCTCTCACATACACACATTTAGTCCCGTAATCGGCGATCAGCGAACCCTGACCGGGTGAAGCGGACAGTTTCGCGTACGAGGAGCTAATTTTACTGAGTAAATTATTCATCACCACCTGAACATATCACCTAACGCGCGCGTGCCACGGAATAGGAGGGAAATAACGTGCCACCCTGGAACTCGGCTTGGTGGCGGCAGGAAGATAAATACAGAATCCAGCGCGCCCAGGTACCGGGCGCCTCCTTTGACCAAGTGTACGCAAGAAAATCAATTAGCCTCATTATTAATGCAGACGAAAACCGGCTCCCCGAACCCGTTGGCATGTCCCTGGTCCCGGTGGTGGGGGTGATGGTGGTTGCGGTAGAGCATCGTTGCATATCAGCACAAAGGTGATTCAGGTACTAGTTGGCGTTGGCTAATGAATTTATCGTGAAAGGAGGAAAGGGACGAAGGAACAAAGAAATGGAGCCGAAAGCGAGGGAACGAATGGTGAAGACGATCGTTAATGTATGGCGGGTAATTAACACTTTCGACCGTGTTCTCCCCTTCTCTCTCACACACACACATGCGCGCGCTAGTGAATGGCGTCTGGAAGCCTATCGTTGGAAAGTGATCCTTTATGGCATCCATTTCCGCTCCATACAGCCTTCAGAGAGTACTTGCATCCGCCGACGAGCTTAGTTTTATTGCATCTCATTTTCACCTAATTGTTTTGGAGCTTTCTTCGAGGGGGTAAATCACCTCACGAGCATATTGTTATCTTTTGTTTCCCCATATGTTAATGGAAATATGGATACGCCTTTCTTATAGCTACACTTTTCGTGTCAAATAGCAACCTTTATTTCAAAATATTTTGGCTTCTTCGAAGAGCAGACTGACTATCCACGTATCCAAATTATTAAAAACCTAGACGGTCGTTACACCAAGAAGAAGATATTTAAAAAAACCGTTGGATTGACGATTTCGTATTTTAAAATAATAAAAAGTGTACGATAAAATGGAATTTATGAGGCAGGGACTAAAGTGACGGTATTTTAGTTAAACCTTTACCATTTTCAAAGCATTTAACGTTGCTATGGTAATCAGAGTTTATCACTGTTAGTACAGGGTTTAAAGGGCGTTAGGTAATTAGCGTTGAGTGACAGTTGCTATTATTTGATTCACCTTTTAGAAGAAAACAACCACGTCTACTTCTCAACGTTGAAAGAACTAAGTATTGTGTTGTAAACTTACGATGAACAAATACGCCCTATACCAAAACGAATCCCAAGCTGCCGGCAATCAGGTATCGACAAATTTATGATAACGCATTAGTGTTGAAAATGGACGTTGGTACCTGGTAGTTCTTGTTATTTTCTTCCCGCTGGAATCCATAACATGTACCGGGCCTTTGGCGCGCAATTTATGTTGTGTCGGAAAATCGCTTGCCTTTAGCCCCCCAAACGAGGAGCAAAGGCACCAATAACCATATATCAAAATACATCCACACACGATGGCAATAGCCAAAGGGAAGTTTTCCGTTTCTGGACAAAGGAAGACTTATCTTTTCGCATACGCACGTTCTTCCGATGGTGCGATTGGAGACTTAACCGACAGGGTGGGAGGTAATATGTTGGTCCGAAGGACGAGTCAGACCATTCTTGAAGCGTTAAAAACAGACCACCAACGGAAGCCGGGACGGTATGAAAATCATCGCTACGCCAAGGACAATCAAGTCGATCGGGGCGAGATGGGTGAGGAAATTTATTCACGAAAACTATTCCACCCAGTAGATGCCCCCTTGAACAGTAATGTTCAAGTAATTGCCGCCGGGTACCGGTTTTTTGGTACGATCCAGGAGGGTGCGCACAAAGGACCCTACGGTCAAGTAAATTATTTCTACACCGAAAACGGAAAACCGGCCGGTGTATGCGGTCATTTTCCGCACCAGAACGGAAAGAAGCACCCGGTCTGGAGTTTCAATCTAACCTGCCACTATAAATAAGGCACACTACTCCCAGTCGATCCGCCCGGAGCCGAAGGGTCCTTCCATTTCCCCTCTCGCTTCCTCTCCATTTTTCCATCAAACCAACCCAGTACCGCAACGGTTGTGAATCGAAATTGTCGAAACGTGCCTGCGGAGTTTAAGCATCGAATTGATTCGAAAGAATTCGACACGACTCGGACTCCCTCTGGGCGGAGGCTGAGGCTGGAAGTAATGAAACCACTGAGGCCACCACCAACGTCCGCCACATAAACGATTTTATCTGCTCCGGTTCTGGTGTGTGTGTGTCACCTCCGTTTATGTTTCGTTCTCGGGGAAGCAGATTGTTCTTTGTTTCCAGCTTTTGAAGGTGAACCAAAAGCGAAACGCAAGCACGAATAAGTTGCAGCGGGCAAAAGACAATAAAACTACAAAGTGGCCACCGTTTTGTTGCGGTCGGTCATAAACCTCACCCTTCAGAACCTATCGTTTTCTTAAGTATTGGTAGAAGGGCCTTTTCCTTTTTTCCTTCATAGCCGGTAGCCTCGAACCGATACTATCGAATTTGAGGCGATCGCTGCTAAAAACTGACCGCTAATGCGCGCGGTGGGTGGAAAACGCTTTTTAGGCAAACAAATCAATAATATCCAACTAATAAATAAAATAAACGACGTACAAATTGTACACCGGAACATGTTCAGCGTTCAAATCATATCCAACGGGGAAAATCATTTTACTGCTCATCACCTCACCGGCTTTTCGAGGATTTTGGCGATACTGTTGCTGGCCGTGTAAAAGGGAATGCAGTAGATTAAAAGAAAAGCCCTCCCACTTGTGACTTTCGAATGAACACGCGATTCCACCAAGGTGATGAAACTAAACGATGTCTCAATGGCATCGCTAAGAAACGAAACACTTTTATTCGCGCGCGTCCCACCGGGAAAAGTCGGAAAATTTCCGTATTTTCATCGGCGCGAGGGGGTAAAAAACGGGGGTCGAACTCCGGGTTCCGGGTTTCCTCGTCGAATTCGCTCAGATAATCGTAACATATGGCGAACGATTATCGTAAAGTGCAAAGAAGAACGATTCGTTTCGGGTTCGGGTTTTTCCACGGGCACCGGCTTTTCCCGGCGAGGTGGAAAACTTTCTCGAATCGTTTCGAAGCCTTGCGAAGTGGTCGTGGCAGCATGGGTCACGTTTTCGGGACGGTCTGTGCGGATGTGTCGCAAGGGATCGTGCTTTTTAGTTGATTGAAATTACCTTTTTAGTTTTTGTTTTAGCGAGGCGGGTTTTTCCTACCGGTGTTGGAATGAAAACGGTACTGTTGAAAACGTTCAGCCAGGAAGCAGTTTTTTCTCCAGCTTGCTTTGTTTCTCATTTTAATTAAATTTGTTACCAATTATCGAATGCTGCTCTCATTAGTTTTCCAATATGTTTGACTAGATTATTTCAGTGTTTGTTTTATTTTTTTGGTGGGAATAAAAGAACACGATACACGTATGCGATGAAAAAATCGGGTAAAGCCAGGTTTTTTAAACAGGAAATAATAGATTTAATTTTCAACTTGAAGTGGAACTCGTACACAAAGGCCATGGTGTTCGACTTAAATGGAATCCCTTATGGTAGCGATGAAACAGAAACCGAAAGCCTTCTAGATTAGATATTCTGTGGCTCCATTACACGGGAATCCATCGGATCGGAAAACTGTCCCGCTCTTAACGTGAACAACGACGTACCGATACAGCCCCGGGAGCGTACCGGAACGCAACACAGTGCTGCTGATTCATCATAAATTCATTAGTGCAGCACTCGCCCGCTCAATGGAGTGATGATAAGGCACACGCAGCCTAATGAGAAATGATTTCCTACATAAATAACGATGCTAATTGATTTTCCCGCAGGCCGCGCCAGCCCAGGACAATGGCTGCCGGTTCGACCGTCCGAAACCCATCGTTTCTCCTTTCGTTCCCATGCCGTCGAAGGGTCGTCGCATTTCGTCGTCGTTGTCGGTTTGCAGGTTTGCTGGATGGCAGAGAAATTAGCTGACTTTACGTCTTACGGCTGCAGGCAATATTAGCTTTCCCATTCTCTCACCGGTTTTCCCTCCACTTCAGGGTTTTCTCCAGCGTATGTGTGTGTGTGTGTGTGACCATTGGCTTGACAGTTTAGAGCGAAGCGATTAGTTTGTTGTCCCGAAGTGCGCACCGTTCGTGCCATTAGTTCGTGCCGAAAGGTCGACGGGAGGATGCATTTGCGACAAAGAGAACTTTCCAAAGTTGCTCCTGCTACGGCGCAATATACGGCTACAGCGATGAGTTTAAGCTCGACTAAAGTGTTATGCTCGAGCGATAATGCACCCGCACCTCACGTCCAAGTTGTGCGTCGAGAAACGACAGACATTTCGACGCAGATGGAAACGTTCGCCGAGCAATGAGGAATAATTGGCAATATAACTTGCAAAGTTGGGAAACATTTTAATTTGGAACGATCCTTCATTCACATGTTTGATCCATTTAATTTTGGACAACTTTGAGTCGGTTGTTTGTATTTTGAATCTAAAAGGAATTGAAATATTCTTCGAATCGTACTGTCTCTAGATTGAGTCTCTTTTTAATGTTATCATTTAAAATCTGAAGCAACGCAATGAAATGTTTTTTAATCGCTTTTCCAACCACATACATATATATAACCATTTCACATATTTCTCTGAAAAATTTTATTAACTTTCTTTGAAAATAAAAACTCTATGCCTGCGAGGTGGATGCTGTACCTGATGAATTAAAGCTCGTTCAATCAAAACTTTCCTCTACTCGGAAAACTAACGTTAGGTACTGGGTTGCCCCATGTACTAGCTTACCGTTGTTTTTCCTTTTCATTTTTCCATCCCACACAATTGAATTCGAAGCATAATGAAGTTACGAAGGAAGCGGATTGAATTTATTTCTCAATGGTGCGAAAAAAAGGTGGTTGGAATGCGTTCGCACCATGGGCTCTTCTTCCGTAACGGTGAGAGAAAAGAAGCAAAGAGCCACACGAACCGCGCCGGAATAGTGTGGTGGAAATGGTAATGATCGAGAATCAAGCATCGAACACGAATGTGAAGTGAACGAGAATTCCAGACGGGAGGGTGATTGTTTTTTTCTTGTTCTCTTCTTCCAACCAGCAAACGGGGCAGTAATTTATATGCACACTCAATTCAACATAAATTGTAATCTAATAGAAGTCGTTTTGCATTTTACGACCTACCCGTCAGCCTGGCTCGAAGGCATTGGTTAGTGGCAGACCGCAACGGAAGCTTACATAAATTATAATGAACCGGAAAGCGGCAGAAGCGCGATGCACCTATCGAGGTCCGTCTGAAGACTCAACCGCATCCACCGGAAGGAACCAACGACGACGATGATGATGAGGTGATGAGAAAAAGAATAACAAACCGGATACGAAATGGTGAGAAAAACTGACCCAGACTGTGCGTTGTGTATGCAGCAGTGTCAGGCGACGGAAAAAAGGACTCGTTCACTGTTCAAAACCACTCAAACGCCACACATAGCAGCACCCGAGCAGCTTTCACTAAACGAAGGGAATGAATCGAAACCGAAAAATAAAACCGTACGGGGCGGATAAAAACGGACGGATGAGGAAAAATCCTAACGATGTGGATTGTGGAAATCCATCGCTCACTGGCGCAGCCCCATTCCGTTCCGAACGGCGCAAAGCGAACAGGAAATGATTTATTCATATTCATTGGGTAGGAAAATTGGTTTTAAGAGAAGGATCAAATTGCCATTGCCGTGAGAGGGTGCGTTCGTCTCGGAAAGAGTCGCCGGGCTGCCTGTTGCCGCGAGTGTCTCGCAATGGCAATGGCTTCAAGTGGTTGCCTTTTCGAGGATTCAGATATAATTCGCCGAACGGGGAAAGTGGGAGGGAAGTGGGAGGCACAAAAAAAGGCCAAACCCCTCGAATTGGCGGAGGGAAAATCAATGTGGATCGAAAGAGAAATCGTAATCGAACAGATTTTTGAGTCATTGAATGAAATTCATTAGTCACCTCAGAGTCAGACGCCGTTGAAAGAGGGAAATGACATCATTTAGTCCGCTTTTCGGTAAGTCTTTTCATGAGGACACTCCAGCCCAGCTCATCGAACGAAGTCATCGAGTGTCCGAAGGAGATAATTTACAATTATGTAACTCTTCATGGGATGTTGGAGGCTGGTAATTAGTCCCTAGCTAGAAGCCAATAAACTTAAAACAGTTGTCCATAGAGAAACGCTTTTGTGTTCATCCTTCTTTTCGAAGGAATATGAATAGAAAATAATTATTTTCTTCGGTTATTGGGACATCCATTCAAGAAAGTTTATATTATTGACAATCACTCATAAGCCCCGGAATAGTAAGTCGATTTTAACAAATCATCAAAATGTGTATACGATAAAGTTGTTTTTCAACGAGTGTTCATGAAGCACCATGCGCCTCCATCGGTTCATTTTGGACACGCTTTGAAGTTAATTAATTTGCTTTCGGAAATATGAAAAATTAAGTGTCCCAGACACACTGTTTTCCTCTTTTACTGGCAGTTTTTCCACCAATATGACTTTGTGTCCCCTAACAGCAAGTCTTGCCGTTTGCGGAAAACAACAAACGGCGACCGAAACGAAGCAAATAAATGAACGTTTCTTCGTGTCGGTTTCGGTCCTTCCGTGCGGCCGCCACACAAATTATAGGCAATAAATCTCAACGCACGATATCTCTCAGTCAAGCTGAACGGAGTTGTTCGTTGCCTCTCGGGACAGCAATTAGGAAAAGTTCGGGCAACCGTGTCGAGTGGACCCGAAAAGAGAATTACAACCGCGTGCTTTAAGCCCTGCTAGAAAAGACTGTTGGTGGGCAACCAAGCCAAATCGAAGGAACTTTCCCTTCGTTGGCTAATGTCGATTTTATTCCATTTCCACTTGAAAGGCACCATCCGTTGGACAACGGAACACCAAAACACGACGGTACGCTTCACACGCATCACCGGAAGCTAATTGATTATCATCAGCTAGATGACACTCGGGTATCACGAGTACAAGGAAAGATCAACCCGAAAAGGCGTCCAGGACGCACCCGAACTATAACCCGAAAAACCCAACCCCCCGAAGTGCCTGTCGAGAGGGAAGGCGAAGGTCATGGGGGATGGAAGGAAGATTAAAATGTTTTGTCCCGGATTGTTTCGTTTTAATTACAGTGATTGATTGCGAAACTTTGCACAAATTGATCCTTTACCCCGCCGGGTTGGATGGTCGGGAAATCTCGCATCGTCTCACATCTCGCTGACGGACACACTGTTGACTACGTTTCAGAGGCAACACACGTTGCGTTAGATGCTTAGGGCTGTCACTCTGTTCGGTTGCAAACGACACGAGTTTTCCGGGACATGTTTATTCAATCAGCTCCCAGTAATTAGATGCAGTTGGCTCAAGGCACACGAGGTAGTAACGAGATGCTCGTCCTGAAAAGACGTCAATTGGATGAGTTTAATTTACTAAACGCGGTTGTCCATTGGAAGATGTTTGGTGCAACAATAAAACAAAAATATGTTATATGAGAGAAATAAACTTACGTTCTAGAATTATATTGGTTACGTTATAGATCTTTTAATATGCTGAACAATCAACCCTTTTGATCTAAGCCAAAACCGATTTATTTGTTTTTCAGCATGCATAATGCCCATCAAAAAAGTAATTAATTATTACTTTTTATTTTTACAAGCTTATAAGATGTGTAAAATATTTCCAATGCTTTGATGTTCTTGCGTCAAATATGCATTTGAAACGACATTCCAATAGAATCCTTTTCTGATTCCACATTTCCACAGCTGTAAATCGGCATGTAAATCGGCAAGCTGTCTCAGCGATTCTCAGCGTGAACCATTTATGAGGAAATCGTTACCAGTTTTCTCATTTAGAATAGTGCAATAATAAACCACAATGGTTTGCATTCCATTGCACCGCAGGGAAAGGGGTTTAAAAACACATTAAACATCACCGCAACCGGTGGTTCGATCAGTGTTTGTTGGGCATGTTCTCGAGTGGAAATGCACGATGATTTATTGGAATTGTCGAATGGAATTTGATTTCGATTGTGTCATATTCAGTTAATTACCATTAAGTTGTATTCAATATTTTAAAATATTGAAAGCAGCGTGGTTTATAATGTAGATAACTTTTTTTTAATTGTAGTTTGACAAAACTCTTTAAAACTTAAATTACCAGTAGAAATTTTGGGACCAAAATGCAAATGATGAAAAGCTTATTGAAGGTGTAAGGTAAATATTTCAATTCACACAACCTTCCTCAGCAGTGTGATATTCTTTAAGAAACTCTAAATACACGTTTTACTTTCCTCTGTCCCTATCCTGTCAAGCCTTGACAGTTGCGTCACGATAACATTATCCTGTACGCGCCTGGAAAACGGTTTCATGCTGAGTTCGCGCTCACAAACCGCCCAGTGCTTGCCAGTTTTTCCGCGCGAAAAACATTCCAATAAGTAAATGATGACGCAGCTGATCCTGCGCCGAACATATCAATATTCATCACAGCAAATTCTAGCACGTACGCAAGCCAGCACAGTTTTCCACGCGATGCCACTCGCATGCCAGTGCCATTCGGCCAAGTTTGATGAACTTTATTCCACACGATGTTAGCGGGGCCACCGCATTATTACTTCACCTACCCTTACCCATCCAACGAGCGGGCGTGGAAAAGCCACAGAATTCAATTATGATTTGTTTTTCGTTGCGATTCGATTAAAATGTTTATCTCGGTTTTCCGTGGACTCGGCTCATGACGTGCTTGTTTTCTTGCTTCGCCATTTCCATTGAGATTGAACTGTTTCTGAACTTATTTTTCTATCTGTTTTTCCTCTCTCACCGACAGCAAATTTTCTTCGACGCTGCAACACGTGGGTAAAGTCCTGGACGTGGCCCCCCGGGACACTTCTAGCGAACGCGCTGGAAATGTTGCGTGAAAAAGGTGGAAAATAATCGAGTGGGCTCTTTATCACCGGAGCAACGAGCAGCTCCATTGTGTGTGTGCGGTGGCCGCCATCTGCAAAAGCCACCGAAGAAGAGCGAACAGATCAAGGACATTGTGGCCGCACACCAGCGCACACCCTCTACCGTCCGCCCCTTTGCCCCTCCGGCTTCAGCTCCGCATCGATGGAACGCAGCGAACGAAATGAAAAATGTCTTCGCTGAGGAAATCCGCCTCGTTTCGCTCGAGAATTCCCGTCCGCCGGTCGCGCCTACCGCATAGACGCTGCACCAGCCCAGACCAGCCGCTGGCGAACACGACCACCGTGCACAGCCACGGCTCGGAGTCATCCATCGCGACCGGCCACAACGAAGGTGGTGGTGGTGGGCAAACACGGACTGGCCAGCAACCGCGAGCCTGGTACGACCGGAGCCACTGCTACTCGTCCTCTAGCTACTCGAGCAGCGACGAAAGCTACGACTCGGAAGCCGCTCCATTTCAGGTAAGGGAAAAGCCACAACTCCTCCGAACGGCACTGATTTCCATGTGGCCTACATTCAGGCGCGCGCGTCAGAATGCTATCACGAAAGCGATACATTTCCATTTCCCGTCCTTCGCTTTTCATTTGCTGTTTACGACATTCTCGAGCGGATGGGAAGATAGTTATCGATACCAGGCTATTGTGCGAAGCGTACCTTTCCATCCAGTTGTGCGAAATCAAACACTTATAAGCTATTTTCACATAGACTTTTACCCTTCTCATATCAGATTTTTGTATTGCTGTTCTTTGCTATCGTTTGTTGAAAAGGGATTCCAACAGACCTGCCTGGGCAGATGATTGAAATTGGTTTAATTTATTTATTCTCACTACAATTCTACCTTGCGGCTGCATTATTAACTATCAATTATGGTACGCATCGTACCGTGCAGATTGAATCTATTTTTACCGAACCAGGAGGCTGCAGGCAGGAAAACCAATCTTCCCAACGCAAACAGTCAACCGTTTATGAAATGTTAAAAGCTTCATCAGACAATGTGTGTTTTATTTATTTGCTCGCAGGAAAGCACCTGCAATACGTTGCATTAAAACCGTTGAATTAAATCGAACGTATTCTCTCCTATCGAAAACCTATGCAATGATTTATGCCACACAAAACAAACGACCCGCACTTGATGTGCAACAATTTTGGCTACCGAAATAATTACATTTTCATCTAAACGTTTACCATCAAACTGCGAAGCCTTGATGGTTTCTGTTGCGGGTCAAATTCCAATCAAAACACGACGCAACGCCTCTCGTGCTGCATAACGAGTTTTTGTTTGCCTTTACGCGTCCATTTGGAGCACTCAAACAGGAGGCTCAAATAAAAGCCGGCCAAAATGCATCGGGTGTGGCGCATCGATCAAATGCATCGTAAAGCAAACAGCAACGGTCACGGTAACGCTTCCCACTCCGGCCCTGCTCCATTGTCCGAAGAACCGAACGGAGGCTTTTCCGAACCCAGGCGGGTTGTGGGGAGTGATTAAAAAATATGTTTCCATAAATATTAAAAGCAGATTTATGTGCCATTTCGATTTCGCAGCAACTCCTGAATCAATCATCGGCGGCCGCACGGGGTGGCCTGATGTTGCTGGGAGGAGGCAATCCTGCAGCGCCCAACGCCGGATCGGTCGGTGACCAGCAAGGCGTCGATTTTCCACCCTTGGGACTCGCGGACGGAGTGCAGCCATTTCTGCACCAACAGCAACTCCCACCGCACCCGTTCGGCGCGTCCGCCTGCCTCAGTACCTCGACCGACGCCATGAGCCTGGACGGGCTGCTGGACTGCGTCAGCACGGGCACGTTCTCCTGTCCGCCGTCGCCGAAATCGAAATCATATTTGGGTAAGTGATTATTTACGACAGCCAAACCGTTTCGCTGAAGTGCGTCAGCGCTCTGTTATTTTTCCTCGCTATGGATTGGTGGTTTTCTGTTGTTCGTTCACTCGCATTTTGACCATAGCACTCGTTGACCATATTGATGTTTGTGCTTGAGTTTGTTGTAAAAACCTAGACGCATTCGTTTCGACCTAGGGCGTTGTTTAACGATCGGCATTATCACTTAGAGTTTCATTTGATTATTTTCTTATTGCCAAATTCATTGCCTTTTCAGGTTAAAGTTAAAATGGATAATTCGTAGCGATGCGTTTCTTGTGCGTGTGATTCGGCAAGATATAAACTTGGATTTAATTTGCTTACACATCTTCAAATCTTTCAGGTGTTTTTCATAATATTGTTAAAGTCCTTTTATTTCGGCTGAAAGATTTTTTTGAAGCTCTTTGTGTCTACGGTAGAGTGTAAAATTCTGAACATGTTCAAAATGGTAGCTAGTTTGTTGATTTAATCATGTTAATTTCCCAAAAAGTGAGATAAAATCATACTTTCCACCAAGAAATATTCCAAAGCAAATGTGGTAAAAGTTGATTGAAAAACTAATTTCTATCGTCTGCTTCCAGATTCCGGAGACCGAGGTCAGCTGTCCGGGATCGACGTGTCCAGCTACGAGTCGCTGGAAAAGTTCAGCTACGCCCTGGAAACGCTCAAAATATCGGATTCGGTTCACGCGCAGCGCAACTTCCACAACTCCACCACGGAGCCTTCGACGCTCGGGGACCCGGACCCGCACCCTTCCCATCAACTGGATGAAAAGCAAGGGTCCATCTTCAATGGAAACGGTGTACAGCTTCGGCACGCACCAGACCAGATCGTGCCCGAGGTGCACGAGGCATCGCCGGAGGAGGATGACGATTTGATTAAGCAGCGAAAGCTGAGCGATTGGTACTACATCAAAACGGCACCGACCAAGAAACCGTCCAGTCCGTTCGAACGCCGTCGAGCCATCGGAGGACGCGTGCAGCAGCAGAACGAAGCCGCACGTCGAATGACCACACGCTTCCCGCCATCACCTGCTCCGAGAGCGTCCAATCCGGACGTTTCCGGGAGTGGAGTTGCGATCGGATCGGAAGCGGGCGAGCAGCGACATTCGGAACGGTTCGTTGGAGCGGCGGGAGCAAAGTTTTCCTCGCCCATTCCACGACCTCGAAGACTACCAGCTGACGTTGGAGGCGATCAGCTTGGCTTGGATCAGGACGGTCGGACGCGTCAAGTAGGTCACGCGGTCACCAAGTCAGCCTCATCGTCGAGCGTTAATTACGGAAGTCGAATCCAACTTGGCAACGCAATGGGAACGCGTGGACCACACGCCACCCGTGGCCTCCACTCCAACACGGACCTCCAGCAGGCCGGCACGCGGAAAGCCATCGCGCCAGACGATTCGCTCGGGCTCGCCCTGGAGGACGGATCGCCAGCGCTCCTTCTTGGCGCGTTTTACGGTTCCGGCGGGCAGGACTCCCAACGCTTCTCGCCCTACTGTCGCCGGCGGAACCCGCAGCACCTGGTGCCTCAGTGGTTCCCTCCGCCGCCACCACCGCCCTACCACTACCCACATCACCATCACAACAACCACCACCAGCACCAGGCGCCGATTGACCAGCGCAATATTTACGAAAATTTTCCACCGGGCGGAAAACCGCAGCCACCGGAGATCCCGGTTCCGGACGTTCCGAGTGCGGTTTCGGCCCGATCACGAGCCGTTGCTGCGGCGGCGAACGGAACCCGACCACCGCCAACACTCTACGGCATCGAGGAGAACGAGGTGTTCCAGTACAAATTGCCCCTAGCGTCCTTGGCCGACAAGCGGCCACTGCCGAGACCTCCGCTCGATTCCGACGGGAACGAGCTACCGGAGAGTGTTCCTTCAGGCCAACAGCAGCAGCCGACGGAGAAGAAGAGCTCGCTGACGAGGGTGAGTGTTGCATTCCCGTTCGCTTGTCAATTGATTTCGTTAATGAGGTTGCCCGTAAATTCTGGTCAACTTCTGTTTATTCAAACCGGTATCCAAAATCGAATGTTAACTCTGTCGAATTTTATAATCAAGAATATGATGCTATTACCTAGAATGAATATAATATTGAATCATTGCCACGCAATTTTCCAATGAGTTAAAATTCTCCGAACGAAAACTTATAGATCAATTCCATGAAACATTTAATGAAGTTCTGCGTATGTTGCGGGAAAATGATACTGTGCCAAATAATTAGAGTTTTGTTAAGGGGAATTACTTTGAGTTAATGATGATGAACCGAAGGTTCCTGTAACGTACATTGTGTTGCTGACCAAAGCAATCCGACAGGTCGTGCTTTTCATAAGCTCGGTCCTACGGAAACATGTGTCCTAGACCTATTTTTCTTTTCCGCAGAAAACGTTGGGATGGTAATCGGCAAATTTAGTGGTACTCGTTCCATGCGGTTACCACATACATCCGTGAGTGAGGTTCATCAGCATATCAGCATGGCCGGGTTCCCATGCAGAAAAACCACATAATGATAGGGTCAAAAGATAACCCAACGAGGCAAAGATGAGGCAAAAGAAAAAAGAAAAATAAGTGAGATAGAAAATCAACTAACACCGATCCCAAGGCGACCCAAGGGTTGGTGAAATAGTTTTCGCCAGCGTTTTCGTTTCGTTTCCTGAACGCCGGAGAAATATGTTTCCATTCAAAGTTAAAGTCCGACCCCGGCAACGTCCGGCGACACTCGGGAGCCAACACCGGGACAGAAACCCGGCTGAGCTGCTTTCGGATCCGCTTTCGGAATGGGATGGGCTTTCCTTTTTGTTTGGTGTTTTTATTTGCCTCGTCGGAAAACTTACAACGAGCAAACGGAAGGCGAGCGAAGGATCCGGAGTAAATGGCGGACAAAATGATATGGGGAAAGGTTCTACCACACACACATAGACACATACAAGCGCTTGCTTACAAACGAGGAGCAAATGGGAGGTAAAAAGGCCCACCGAGGAGTTCGTCCTTCGGAAGCCCATCGGTGCCAGCTGGCAAACTGTTGGTCGAAGCACCAAAGGACCAAAAGACCGGCCGGTGCACGGTCGGGCGGCCTTTGACTTTTGCCTCCTGCCTTGTGTACTGTCACTTCTATCGGTCCGACACACACACACATACACACATACACTCAAACGAGCACGTTCTCCAAGGTTCTCCGGACACGAGCGAGCGAATTGGATGGAGCATCGCACACCGCAACGCCGGGTTTCACGAATGAAATCGAGAAGCACCAACATTCCGACCGACCGCAAACCGGGCTGATGGAAAACGATGCCCGCTACAATCTAGCAGCTGCCAGGGTGGAAGGAAAAAAACCGAAAAGCAGCAAAAAGGACACGTTCGCAATCCGGTACGATGAATCCCGGACCCCGGGAAGCGGACTACCCGAATTAACGGAACGGGTCCTAAGGGAACGTTTATGGCTCTCGAAATGTACGGGTGGAAAAAGGTAACGGGAAAACGGTTCTCGATTGGTGTGTTTTACCATTCGTGTTGTTGCGATTTGCAGGTCCTTGCCGCAGACCGCAGCCACTGGAGGGAAATTCGCACTGAGTAACGATGGAAGGATGCACTCCACTCCGTTCTATTCCTTTTCCTACCAGAGTTTCATATTTGATGACTTATCGGAATGTAGTATTCGTGAGTTTAGTGAGTGTTTCTGCCGACTACCTGGGGGAATGCTGGTTTTCACTCTCATTTGCATTTTTCGTAACATGATAACTTCAAGGATAAATGTTTGATACAACGGGATCACAAACTGTTACCTGCTTTTTGAGGATGAAATGGATTAGTTTACGTCATTCAGTGTTATTCACACACTTTCAACTATCTTACCCAATCTTCTGCTTCACTATCGTATTACAACGTGTAGGAAATGAGTGCATTCGTTTAAAATGATTGACAAATTTTCCAAAACATTCCATCCCCGAACCGAGTGCACTATGTTCGTATGTGTGTGTAATGAAAATTCCCCAAATGCCTTCAATCTGACGTGAAATCCACAAGCAAGAAGCGATGCTGGCAACTCGATACTCAATACTCGTCCTCTTCCCATTCATGGGTTGTCATGGGAAAAGCCAACACATCGTTGCTTGGTTTCCCTTGTTTCCGGGCAGTTCGGAGAAATGGCTCGAGCTCGATAGCGAAAATGTGTTCGTAACAGTTCCGGTGAGCGTGGAATTTGCGATATCAATTAAAAACGCATTGCTGATAAACGGGAGCGGGTAAAATGAAAGCGTTAGTCTGGTGGATCGATAAGGGTCAGCTTCAGATAACGAGAAGAGTCTTTCGGGCGATCGATATTGATCGAATTTTGCTCAAACCGATGACAGGTTTTTCTGTTTCTAAAAATTCACGGGAAGCATACGGCATTGGCCTGGGTTTATTTTTAATCCAAGCAGGTCCTGCAAGTTTCCTAAAATTTATCGATCCTCCCCGATAATGAAAACAAGTCGTGCGATTTACAAATGTCATTCCAAAAGCGTAACCTCCAGGGAACAAGATTTTTCATTAGCGACATCTGCACGATTTACGTAGCGTTTGAAAATTTAATTCCAATATGGTACCCCGGCGTCTTAGCGACCGCCATTAGGCCGAACAGATATCATCGTCAAATAATTTACGAGTAAAACGACGACGACGACGGCGAGGAGTGTAAATAAACTCCCTGCCAGCGGATGCTTTTACGGCGACAGTTAATGAACTCCATCGGGCAGCGTTTTATGTGGGTCGCATTTAACACCCACCCACACTGGGGTGGGTTGAAAAGATGAATTAAAAAACAAGCCGTTTATGTTCCGTAATTATGTTCGCAAATTAGGTACTTTTAATTTTGGGTAACTGAAAAATGTTTAAAAAAATAAAGGCTTATCCCAACAAACAAAATGTAATCGGGATGCTTGTTGTTGCCATCATTTTTACAAGGAATCTTTTTCCCCGACATTTAGCAATACAAGGTGTAGTTTTTCTGCAGTAAAATAAAGAAACCTCTTCCTCCTTCGACCTTCCACTCCTGCTTGGAAACAATTTCGAAACGAGTGTTATTTTGACGTTCATCTTCCGTAGATCTTGCGTTTGCATCGGGGGGTTTAATTTCTTGGTGTGCTTTATTTAACACCAACTTCTTATCAACTGCTTCCCTCTCCGCGACTTTGGCTTATGATGTTCGACGGTAAACTTTACCATGCACCACCGTGTACGTATTTGAAACTAATTTAACTCTACTCGCCCATTATGCACCGACGACCCTTCGGCGTCCTTCCGTTCGCTGTATGGTTCCGTTTCGACGAAGGAGGATGGCAAGAAAAAATAGAAGCAAACCCTGCAACACGGTGCAACCAACCGAGTACCCGAGAAGTTTCATTTGAAAGTCATTAAACTTAAGTCGCCCCACGGTGTTGCGCTGGTGTTCGGGCGCCGCCATTCTTTGTCCGCGCGGAGTTTTATCCGGCGAACCGCCACGTCGAGCGTCGCCTGTAGTGTTAAGGTGTTTGCATTTACGTTGATTTATTTGCACTTGACACCGTTTGAAGTCGAGCGGGACGAATGGAAGCGCGGGAAAGCCGGAAAGTAAACGGGTTGATGGTTTTGATGGCCGTTACAGCGCGCGCCCCAACTAATTGGTAACGGCTACGGATGCATGCCCTGGAGTGCCGGATCGGCACGTTCGTATCTGTTTTAATTACGAGAATTTTTATTAAAATTTCCATTTTCCATTCCCCGGAAGCTCGTTTCCACCACCAGCCGTTTTTCCTGTGACGAGGGAAAGGAATGTAATTTTTGTTTCTTTCTAACAATACTTCCCAACTTTCCGATGGCTCCCAGCGTGAAGTGGCAGCACCGACGAGCGTTCCCTGAAGGACACCGACCGTCATCTTCAATGTCGAGGTGTTCTGTACATTATTTTATTAATTTTTCCAGACTCGCCAGTTTCTAATTTTCTCTCGTTACTTCAACCGAACCGAACAATTTAGGTCAACTTTGGCGCAAGTTTTCTGCCTGTCTTACACCTTTAGAAACGTGCTTCAAATTGGGCGTGTTTGAAACCGGTGGTATCTTTACGGAAGGAAAAGTATTTTTCCTTATTTTTGTTTCTGACCATCGATGGTTATTAGTAAAGTAGAATGTATAAAAAAAGAAGGAAAAAAGGCTTTCCTGAGGAAAAGCACTCGAAAAAGCGAAATTTCCATTAAAAAAAATGTCCCAGAAGTGTGACACTTTCTACTGAGTCCGAGCAAAAGCATAGTCGAGATACCAAACTGTGTTGGAGCAACCACGTCGTTTTCCGGAAGCAATCATGCGATGTGAGAGTGATTTAATTAAGAAACACCAGTTCACCGCACGAAGCAGGTATTACGTTCCAGATAGCAACACAAGAAAGATCACTGTGTACATTGGATTGTCACCTTGTCCTTCTTATGAGTAGTTTTCACAAGATGTTGTCTCTTGTTGTCACAACAGAGCAGGCGACTCGGACGATCGTCTTGGCAGTTGTTGTGTCTTTTATTATAAAAAAGCTCCCGTTTTTGCGCGTTCGTGCCACGGATTCACACCGTAGAAAGCGGGTAAAGTTTTAAATCGATTATTCCACTAGTGCTCGACAACTTCGAGGGCTCCAGGGAAACCCAGAGATTAGCGATATTCGGTAAGGCCCTACCGGGGTGCCACCTTTCCCATTTTTTCTGTATCGACAACCTGCCGTTCGGCACGGTTTGAACTTAGCTAACACTCGACGGCTTCATTGGAAATTGCTTCGGTGGATGTAATTTAATTTATGATTTTCGCACGACACACCCAACGTGAACGCCCGAGGCAGCTGAATGTCAACCGAACGGCGAGACCCGTGTTCTACGTGGGCCAAATTTAATCGTAAAGTTTGATGCCACCAGCTCGAGGTTCGTTGTTTGGAATTTTGCATTTCATAATTAACATTTAGGATAAGTAAATTGTAACACAACGGTTCCCTTTTCTTCTCCGCGTGCGGGTAAGTTTTGTTGAATAATGATGAGAGATTTTTCAACCGTGCCGTAAGGATTAAACATCCGTTTGACAAGCAGTTTTCGCTCCGTTTGAGAGTGCTTCTCTTAAACACTGCCAAGCTTCACCAGCGTTGGCGAGTTTGGAGGTAATCGTCGTGTTGCATTGTACATTTAACGAGAAAAGTTTGTCCAATTTTCCGGCTAAAACAAAATACGTTAAACCGTAGTCCATCAATCAATTAAGACTTTTTTTCAACGAAATAGCCATTAACTTCCTTTTTCTTTTCACGGGATCCACATTGAAAGATGGCGTAAAGCGACCTCGTGAATGAAACGGGAAAGGTCCGACTCCCAAAAAAGCTACTTCCAAAAAGATCTATTCGGAATCAGAGTCGGAATCGGAAATCCAAAAAGAGCTACTTCCAAACAGAGCTACCAAAAAGAACTGCCAAAAAAGAGACCTACAAAAAAGAGCTACCAAAAGAGCTATCAAAAAAGAACTACATGGAGTCGGTATCAAAAAAAGAGCTACTTCCAAAAAGAGCTATTCCGACACGTAGTCGGAATCTAAAATCCAAAAAGAGCCACTTTTACTAAACTTATGAAAACATACATCGTGAATTGGAAGAAATTTAATCTAGAGTGAAACTTTCATTTCTTAAAAATCGCGCCAACTTACTTCACAGGCTTTATTTGGGCGTGTTAAAAGCCAGCTGGCGCTAACCATCGAATAGACAGACACGGTGAAACATGCTCCGTTGATGGGAAAAATAACATTTTAACACCCCTAGAAACGAAGGTCATCGTCATGGAATTTTTCCTTTAATGTGTAAAGGGTCGGTGCGCTAGTCAGAAGTTTGCTGTGAAGCAAAGAGTGAAAAAGCGAAAACCAAAACAACGCCATTCGTGTTGACGAGGTAAAAATAAAAACGGCACAAGATGGTAAACCATTAACTTTCCACCGTCGAATCCGAATGCCGTGGATCGATTTCGTCCATTTCCACACAACCCATTTGGCCGTAATGGTGATGTTAATGAAATCAACCACGTTTCGCCACATTCGAGCACATTTTCGCTCGGGTGGCGCAACGATCGCGATGGAAACATTTTCCAATCGCCCACCGGCGAATGTCCTCGTGAAGGGTGGCCATTACATTTACATCGGTGCACCATCGATGCCCAGTTAAAACGCGCAGAGAAGGTGTTCGAGTGGGGTGTTCATTTTCTGAACGGCGAGAAAAAAGTCAATAACACTTTTGAAGTTTGCTTCAAACTCGATTCGATTCGATAGAGCAATTAAGCTTCTTAAAAGTGATATTTTTCTAGCCATGGAACCTTTTTAAGGATATTTAGTGTTAAAAGAGTAGTTTGATGCTGACATATTATTGTCTTGTTAAATTTTCTTTTTATTACCAGTTTGAAAGATGGCACAAATTTCCTCTCTTTAACTTTCAATGAAGCCTTCAATGTAGCAGTTTTCCATCTGTTTGGAAACGAAAGGGAAATTGTAAAATCCGAGTTCTTTTTTCGAACGAGAGAGAAGTTTCATACACTTCGTTCCAAAGTTTATAAATATTCTTTCAATTGTAGAGTGTGATATTCGGTCAAACGCCAGTATTTACACTAGATTTGATATCTTCCAATTCTCGGTGTGTGTTTTACTAGCGTTTAATGAAAGTACTCAAAGTTTAATGTTACATCGACTGAAAGTAATCATGTCCCGGACGCTACGTATAATTTTGTTCGTCACTTTATTAGAAACGAGTTCCTTCGGTTCCAGCTTGCCCTTGGCTATTAAATTCTGTTTGGTTACGAGCTGGAAGCGTATCGTCTCCGAACATTTCATGCAACCTTTTCTTTATTCTTTCCCTGTCACCGACGATAGAGACAGGAAGTCGGGCCGGCTCGGATGCTCGAGGCCATTCTTTGATGCTTTTCGCAAGAAGAAGGTACTCCGGTGGCTGCGGTCGGATCATCGAATTCCCACCGCAAGGCAGCACAACGTTTGTGGCTTGTCGGCTCGCAAGTGACGCTTGGTGTGCACTCGCTGGCCACGACGGGATGCACGGGACAGATATCTCTCCATCTGTCTTAAATGCACTCTCAAGAATGTTCGTTATGCAACATGGTCTCGGGGAAGAGTTTGTGCCCCCACGTGCCGGCGGACATGAAAGTAGTTCCTTTATGTTACTTTCGCCGGGCATCGACTTGGTATCGTTCGGGACGGGATTCCGGGCGAAATTTCAATGTTAAGCAGAATGCTCACTGAAGAAAAACGGGACACATAAAGCTCCCTATGGACCATCCGAAGACATACTCTAAAGCAACAACTCAAGCGCAAAGTGGTGAAAATTGTACTGCGACGCAAAGCAAACGAAACGAACGAAAGTTAACTCCGCTCAAATCACACAATTTTACGAACTCTGCTACGAAGCTGGATACCAACTGTTGTGGAAATAAACCGAAGACAAAATACGTATGAAACCCCGGAGAAAAAAGCAATCAACAGAAGTATCGCCCTACGAAGCGGGGTGGCAACCACCTGCTTCAAACGGTTGGAAAACCTGAAAAGTAGCAGATAACAAAACCGGGACAAAATTGCTTCCACCGACTCTGGTTGTGCTCTGTTTTCTATTCTTTTGCGCCCAACATCTGGCACCGAAAATCAAAGGCGTGCTCTGGGAAAACAAAAACGGAATAGAAAAATAAATCCGTGGTCGAATTGAAGCCCGTCAGGAAGGGGCGCAATAACCTCGCCCAACACGTAACACGGTGGCAAAGAAACGGGAGTCGGTGTTTGAACCACCTTCGTATAAGAAGCGTGCATAACTCCGACGCGCGGGAGGTCCTTGCCGATGGCGGTGTCAGAAGACTCAGCTCACAAACTCGGTTGACTTCACTTCTCCCTGGTTGGTGCAAAAGGGAAAAACCTGTCCCCTGCCTTTCCTTTCCGTTGGTTCCCGCTTTTTCTTTGTCGGTGTGCAAGTACAGAAGGACGTGAAAATAGGGTAATTTTCCGTTTTCACGACTATCGTTTTCTATGGCAGGGAAATTGTGGGTAACGCGGATGCCGTGTGGAAAAAGGAAAAACGCCATCCCCGAAAAAGCAAAAGAATCTATCTTTAGACTTCACGAGCGTAGCCAATGTAACGTCACAAACAAGGCGGAGGCGGATAAGGGACGGGAGGTAAAATGTGAGAAAAAGCGCTGAGATTGAGTGCCGGAGAAATCGGAAAATTCATCCCACCGAACGCGACGGGGAAAATCGACGGTGAGAGCGAATCGGAATGAACACAGCATAAAGTTTTGGCGTCGGGGGTACAACACAGGTATTATTCGAACTCGTGTAGCTTAAAATCAGCACGCGCTGGTGATGTTATTCACCAGAAGTCAACGCCCTAGAAGGAGAAAGAGGCACTCTCTTTGAAAACGAAGAGAAAGGGTGGTGACCAGCATGCACAATTCGATCATATGGTCAATGTGCGTCGAAAGCTGCTACCGATGTCACTTGGGAGTTGTTCAGGGTGTGTTGGCTCGGGCGTAAACCCTAAACTGACCTCCTTCTTCCGTCGTCTGATGGTAGGAAAAGTCGTCGGTAACGTATTAGAACAAGAAGTTTTGAAGAGGTGTTGTTCCTTATGAAACGATTACTTTAACGCGGATTATTTTAGAAGTAAACAAAACTGAGTAGTTATAATCACAAGTAAGGAATGATGTCGTCAAGTGATCAACATATTCTACAGTTTGAAACATATTTTAACCGGAAAAGTCCTGTAGAACCACGGAATTTTATAAATGGCCCTCAAAAAATTAAAATTAATTAATTTTGAAGATACAAAAAAATCATAATTATCTAAGGTTGTTAAAAGATGGTAGAAAATAATTTTAAGTCATAAAATATAACCTCAAGTTTAACTAGAAAGACCCAAAATAAAATGAACCCATGTTAATGTTTTGAAACTACTAAAATTGGTCACTAAAACATTGATTGGCGTTACCAAAGCTAGAGGCTCCTAGAAGGCAGTAGAAAATCACTTGAAAGCACAAACAAGAACCTTAACTCCACCTAACCCCTCGCAACCATCCAAACTGGTTGCATTCGGCCAAGCTTCTTCCCGGTTATCGAGAGGCGATAAAGGCCGAAAACGAACAGAGTAAAAAAAAGTGAATGAAACAACTCCCGAGAATCACTTGTCCGTATCGGCTCGGTGATAAGAAAGTTTCCCGAGGCACACTCACGCTCACGCCGCCCCGAAATTGTAGCAATCGGTTGATTATAATATCGCTTCCAAACGACGAAGCCTTACTCAGTTTCCCGTTGTCCGTGGTCCCGGCAAGACGCAGCTGCTTTCGAGAGGCTCGTGCCGAATCGTTCAGGGCGTCATTCGGTCGTGTACGAGTGTAAGTAAGTGAACGCAGCATCCAGAACCGTACCAGGGGTAGTGAAAGCTTTCTCACTACCTGGCGAGCAGAAAGTGAGAATGAAAGTGAGATCATCGAAACGGTGCGTTCACTTGCGTTCCACCTGCTGCTACTGATGTTGTGTATGTGTTTTCCTGTTTGTGTGTTTGTGTGTGAATGTTTAAGGACACGTGTGAAAGCGCACACACCTCCGGCAGTGGGTCACTCTCACTCTCCGTTGGGTATCTGCTTCTCATCGACGGAGTGAGAAATTCGTCGTTTTGAGACGAAAGCGTCCTTACGCACACTTTGACGTTCGGAGGAGGATGCTGTGTATACGAGTGAACGCCTTTATCCGGTCTCAGGGGAAAACGATGAGTGCTCACGAGGGCAACGACGCAGCAGCTTGCGCTGGATTCGGATGATGTCCTTCCAGTCAGTCTCTGCTAAACTCGGAACACCGTTGCGTTGCCATTCGAGCATCAGTGCCATCCAGTGTGATGCTGACCGGAATACGTCACCGTACGTTAAAAGTGTGGATTACTTTTAAGTCCATTTTGGCACTCCACCCCACCTCTTTCGCCGGTCTCACTGCCCCGCACTGGAGCGAGGATAATCGGGCGGTTTCATATGGTTCACTGCTTTTTCTCCGCCACTCTTCCTGAGTCTTTTCACCCGAAGTGCTTTCCTCCTGCGGTTGTGATTGTTGTCGGGTTACCATGGCACTTCCGGCCGTCCGGAAAGGGAAAAAGTGTGCAGCCAAGAGTGTGTCCTGCGGTTTTTCCATGGTATGGTGTAACATAGGGCGTGCGTGACTCGGGTCGTTTTCCCTCAGCGATCGAAAGAAGGGTGTGTTTGTTTTCTTATCAGTGATTGTGCAACGGCGTTGCGCTGGTCTGGAGTGGTTTGGTGGTTTAGTTTCAACTTCTCTGCGTGCTTTTCTCGGTCGGTTACGGTACAAGGGGTTTCGGTAGACATTTCTCAAAGGCAAATTATCTTGATAATCTATTATCAGGAGAAAAACCAAATGAGCCAAAAGTGATAAGAAAGTTGTGATTGTTCAGTCAAGATATCGGTGAAATCTTTATCCAAAACATGCGAAAGATCGAAAGTGTTTGTGCTTTGTGAGAGAAAAAATGTGATGATTGAAGATGAACCAGTTGCTTTATGTGAATAATCATTACAAGTTTAAGTTCAATAGCGAGGCATTCGTCAAATTGATTGTTACAATGTTTAAAAATTCCACAGGAAACAGTTGCAAAGACCATTTGACATTCCGTTTCAAACCTTCAAATGGTTTCCCTTAAACCAATATTTACCTTCCACAAAGACTTCAAGGCGTAGCCATCATTAATTGAACATTTCTCAACCGCTTGCTGTTTGCTTTGTTTCAAATTATCGGAAATTGCTGATCGACGTCGCTGAACAGTTTCCGTTGGCTTCGTTTCGAATGTTAATTAACGATTCCTCGTACTAGCTTCATCTGTGAGAAAATGCTTATAATTTGCTACATCCCGGAACTTCAGGAAATGAGAAAAAATTGCATTAACAAAAGGCTCGACGCCAATTTGGATATCCGAACACCACGGATCTATCCAAACCGATAACCACCGCTCATATCGATGGCCACGCAAATGGAAGCTTTTTCTTCGCAGCTGCATTTAAATGCGTGAAACAAAATTGCAAAAGGAAAAGCTCAGCTGTGCAAATTATTCGTTGCGCCGGCGAAACGTGTTGACCTCAACGGGCACGGACGCTGGGATGCCTCCCAGTCCCGGTCGGCGCCAACCGTTACGGGTCGATGGGCTTTCCACAAATCCAATTAGCATATCCGGGATGCGCGAATGCAACCGACACGGCCCTAACGAAGCGAGTGCCAATCGCAGTGTGAAAGCTTTTTTTTTACTTCTCCCGTTTCCGATATGGGCTCGTTACAGGTTGGGTATCCATGGAGCATTTTTCGTTCGCCAGACTGGGGAGCATGTAGCAAAAACGTGCCTTTATTTCGTCCGAGATTGTTTGCATACTTTATGCGCTGTGTTTGTGGGAATTTCTTTAAATGTTGTTTGAAATATGAAGGCGCTGGGACATTATTGATAATTATTGAGCATTTAAAAACTTTTTGAATTATTTTTAAATATATTTTTATATAGTAACTTTGTATTTTAATCACTCCAAAATAATAAAATTTCTCGATGGAGACGCCTAGTTGTGATGGAGGCGCCTGGTGCCCCGTAGAAAAGTAAAGCAACAGATTTCATTGCTATCAAGCAATAATATCCATCTTGCCATCGTGTAATTATCACAACCTCGGCCGTTGGGAAACGATCTACAACCCATTAGCAACCACCCGTAAAACGCCAAATTCTAACCATGTAATCATGTAAACATCGTGTCATAGTTTTTATCCTCTTCCTGCGCGGTAGAAAAACCACATCGCGTTCTAGCCAAATCAGGCCACAACCACAAGCGTTGTTAATGGATTATGACTCCACGATGTTGGGGCTGGAAATTTTGGGAAGCCACTTCCCCCTCCCCCCCTCTTCAACGCCCCAAAACCCTCCGAAACGTCACTCCCGGCAGAGTCGTTCTCGGGCGGGCGAACAATAAAAGTTTCCGGTCCATAATTTTCGCTACAAACACACTCGTGCGGTTTGCCCCACTCGGCAGCGCTTTTCGCGATAATTAAAGCGCTCACCGTGTCAAGCGAAAGATGTCGACCTACCGTGCGGGTCATATTTACACGGTACATAAACGTCAACCCCCAGCAGAACCGCTGGGAGTGGATTTCAACAAGCGGTGATCTGATTTAACCTAAATTAATAAACGGAAAACAATGCATCATAAATTGTGCCGCAGCTCGGTGAGGTGATGACCTATGAGGGGGAAAAGTGCCTTTCAGACGGCATACTCTATTGGCGTTCGTTGTTGTTTGATTAACTCTCGGGCTTATCAGCTGGCAGCGAAGTACCGCAGCGTCTCATTCCCCGCGGGTGTGATTAATGCAAATAAAAATAATTTTTCACCTTTCGGCGGAGTGTGCACCGATAAGTCACCAAAGAATGAATGGGGCTAACAAAACGCGCTGCGTGCGACGCAAATGAACTCCGCACAATGACGATTGTTATTGCACGAAACGAGACAACGCTTTTTCCGATACCAAAGTGTATCGGAAAGCGACGGAGTGCCATCAAGCGATCGCCATGTTGCCAATAACACTCGTTTAATTATGAGGTCAACGGGTTGACCAAACGTCACACGGAGCTGGAAAGTAAACGATGCACACGCACAAACACTAGCACGTACATTGGACTGCAAATAAACGTGCGGGTTTCACATTTGATGCGAGTGGTCAAAAGAGATAAACAATTTAAAAAAGGGGTGATATTCGGTGCGCCAAAATGGGATTTTAATTTGATTGGGAGGAAGTGGTTGCTTTTATCATGTTCGAAGCATGAAAGCGTCACCTAGGACAAAGCAACAGTTTTGGTGGATTTTTGCACATTTTCGTTTATTTTTATCTTGTAGTTTGCATCCTTTATGTAAAAATTACTTTGCAAATTGTAAACTTTTCGAATGGTCATTACTTTTCTTATAATACACCAAAAGCTTTAATGAGCCGTTGATCACTTTTCATAGCTTGATTGAAGCAAAAGGTCAATTAAAATAAATTGCAATCCAAAAGTCCTTTTTGCTGTCAGTGCTGATGTGTGTACGTGTATGAAGATGAAGTGTGTAAAGAAGCGGAAAAAGAAAATATGGCCCCGCCGTTTACTTCCCCACCAACGAAACCAACCAATCAACTCTGGCCATCGTGCGATTCCGCTCATATGCTACATGGTAATTCCTGATGACAAATTTTTCTTTCACTTCTTTATTTTCCCCTCGCGCCAATGAATGACTTCCGCTAGAGAGGAAACCTTCGGTACTACTCCATCAAGCCACTCGGTTTGCTCGAGGGCTGGAATTACCGAGAGCCGTAATTTATGTTTTCGATTAACAAAAAGGAATAAAACAAAATAAACATCGAATAAAAGCAAAAATGTGCATTACCACGAACAACCTACGCTGGGAAAGTTTTAGGAGGGCGCGAAATGAGCGAGAGAGAAAACAAATTTCGAAAAAAACTTTCCCACGGCTTGATGTGATTAATTACACATTTTCACCGAGTGGAAGAGGCTTGGCCAGGTTTTCCGGCGCGTGTATTAAGCGGTCGCTACAACATCGCCTCATGCATGGGAAAGATTAAAATTGTCAAGTGGATATCATAAATTAGACCGTTGAATGGCTGAACCATTATCATAAAAGTCGAGTAAAGAGCGACGATGTATGTTATGGGGTACTTCACACGAGATTAAGAAGGCACATTACTTACTTGGTGTTATGGAGGAAAATAGAGCAAAAACGAATTCTAACTTATTTTTTCTTTCTTTTTGCCACCTTTAAGGGGTACCTTTTTCCCCCAGGTGGGGTTTTTCCTTCAAGCATGCAAATTAAACTGAGTGAGAAAAGTACACACAGCAAGTGTTGCAGGCGCACGGTGTGAAGCACGTGGCACAATAGAACAGCGAACGGAGCGGTCCCGTTTGTATGTGTGAATTAAATTAAATTCCAAACGACGGCACGAAATATGATGAGCTGCGGAAAAGTGTCCGACCACGTTCCGGTGCTGGATTCAATGTTGCCAGCCTCTCGCGTCGAGGTTGCACGACACTAACGACATCCGTGTGCCGTTCCAAGCTAGAAACATGATGTACCACCAAGGGCGGCTGGCAGGCAGGCGAAAAACTTGGCCCTTCGCCGTCCTGCCATTGTGTCACGATCGGTACGATAGCGATAGACAACCGGCTGGAAGTTTTCCACGGCTCGTCGTGCAAATCGGCTCCTTTTTTCCGCCTTTGCCACTGCAACGGGTGTGCATTGTCGATGGACCAAAATTACCCATGTCGGATCCAACAAGGCGTGGTGCGCGAGAAAACAGGAAAAGAGAGGGAAATAATATGGTTCCGGATTTCAGATCGTTCTTTTCGCTGGTGAGGACGAAAAAACAGCTTCCGGTGGTGGGCAAATAGAAGCGCCGAGTTTCGTTGAAGCTTTTGACCGCGGAAAGACGACGCGTAGCGCGTTTGGGACATACTTTTCCCCAACATCCGAGCCGCCCGGGGAAATTTCGCACCGACACGGAGCTTTGCTCAAGCGTCGAGAGGGTGGTGTGTGTAGGACGAAAGGCGGGGTGGATAACATTTTATGCAAATATGTGCTTATTAAACGTATGAGCAACAGTGTTTCGCACATCGTTGAAACACACGCACGCACACATACACAAACACACAGATGGGAAAAGAACTCGGGACTCGTCGGTCCGGTCCCCCATACTCCCACTCGTCCTCCCGTTACGCCCAGTCGTTTGGTGTGGTTTGTCCTTTTCGCGTTTGGTACGTTTTTTTCTCCTTATTTTTATGTTCCCCTCCAAAATGCCATGCCAAAAACGAACCGTTTGAGGCAGTGTGCTGTACTTTATTCGTACGAAATACCGACCGCCGCTTAAGATCTACGAACGGTTTGTCGACGTTGTGCCGTAGTCGTCTCATTGTTGGTGCTAATGGCTTTTGCCGACAGTTTTTCCTTGCTTTCCTGAAGTATGTGTTCATGGGAAGTTGAGCGTATTCGGTTGAAATTTGCTACCAAAAGGCATCTGTCAATGTTTAAATCTCGCAGAAGTATGTGTTGATAGAGTTTTATTCAAAATGCAGTGAAATGTTGTCTGACTTATCTGGAGGCCAATTAAAACGAATGTATGTTAACAAAGGAGATTCATGTGTGTTATTTACAAGACCGTAATGAATCCTCCTAATGCCATCATTCATCATTAATTACTTTTTGTGTTTTGGACTTGTTTGAAACCATGAACAAATTTTAATAATCTTCAATATTTCAATTACAAACAGAGTCGTCTTCGTTCTCAATTCAATATTACATCAAAATGTCTTTTTCCAAGAAATTCAATATCTTAATCTGGTATTCCAAACGAATGGTGAGCTTGTGCTTATTGCAAGATTCAATCAAACCTTGTCATACAACCGACGGGAAGATTCCAACGGACCACCCAGTCCACTCCCACTCCAATTCCTAGTTTATTTTCTTGACCGAAGAGATTATCAGTAATTGAGGCGTCCTATACGCTCGACGGTGAAAGCGTACAAACAGAAGCATACGGTTTCACAACACTGCTTCCAAACGCCCTGAAGCTGCAATCTGGAACACGCACACCCGCGCACACACACACACACGGAATGGACCCTTCCGGCAAAAGGGTAAACAGATGCCGGTGCAAGGTGAAAACATTTCCTTTGGCAAGCGTAAGCTTCTTCCGTTGCTCGCAGTGGGTGATGTGCGGTGGAGGGAGGGGCGGAGAAGTTAGTCGGAGGGGGTGTGTGGAGTGTGTTAACATTTCCATGCGTTTATTGCACGCTAAGCACGCTGGCTCCTTGGGGCGGATGTGTGCAGACTTCCGTGAAAGCGTTTCCATGTAGGAAGGTACTTCGTGCGGCCACTTCGTCCGCCAACCACCTCTTGGTGAGTTCTTTCCTCGTCAAAGGATAACCATGCCCCACCCCCTCCCCCTTTCCCCCTTCTTGCACCAGGGAGGAAGGAAAACAACGATAGATCTTTCAACCGCAACCCGCTACCGAGCATCTCCATCCGAAGGCATTCATCAAAAATTGATATTACACACGTTTGTTTGCCGCTGCCGCCGCTTTCCTCTCAGCCCCCTTTTGTCGGGTGACGATGGTACGACGTTGGTGTGACGGCACACACCATGCAGCGCCGCCATGGATGCTTGTTTGAATTTCAATCGAACGCTACAGAACGACGCTGCGGTTCCGTCATGGCGTCGGGGCGAATGTAAGGCAATTTTCCACCGGCGTGGCGGCGGATTACGGAGCCAACGAAAAACAGGAAAATGGAACAATGTACCGGGAATATGGATGAGAGAAAAATGAAAACATGGTACGGAGCACCATTACAACGAACGGTTTCCCAAACCGTGGAACGCATCGTAATGGAAAATTCGTGCGAAACCTTTCACATGCGGAAAAAGTAAGCGAAAATGGGTCGAAAAAGATCTAACTTTTTTAACCTGCTAAAACTTGGCAAGGGATGCATGAAATAGAAAGAATATAGAAGAAAATAGAAACATGGTTTCGCAAAATTCTTTGCACTTTATTTTAGGAATTTCAAATACTTTTCGTCAGTATAAAACAACACGATCAGTATAAAACAATTATCTCAAATTCAATTCAAATAGAGATGAAAAATCCAATCATATTTTTAGCATTAGTTAAATTGGCTCTAAGCATTGCCAACCATTCTTTAACCAATCCATACATAAATATTTGTTTATCGGCAACCCTAACGCTGTTGCGAGTAAAAATATTTATCGCTTCTGGAAACGAGCAAATAGAATGGAAACAGTTTGAACTTTAAAATAAGGCGTTTTTTCCACCACCAACGACAAACACAAATCCCATTCCAAACTGCACCAGCGTTGCTCGAAAACTCGATTCCACTGTGCAAAAAGCTCGCATGTATGCTGGCCCATTTCCATCGTCCATCAAACACAAGAAAGGAAGCCTGCTGGAATGTTGGTGGGACGAAGACGAGTGCTCTCGATGCTTTGTTCGTACGTTGCGTTTCGGTATATGCGAGGAGATGCGAGTGGTTGGAGTAGGTTCGGAAATGCAAACAAAGAGTTCCACATTGTATGGTTATGATCGATTTTGTGTATAGGATCTTTCGTACGATTCATTTGACCCGAAATGTGTACGTTATGTTGATGTGAAAATTTGACAAAAAGAATATGTTTTTATTATTGATTTAATGCAACAAAGAAATGTAAGGACTTGAATGATTTTTGTCATTGTTTGTACTTTATTTTGTTGATGAGAATACGATTTTTGATCGTAAAATAATCCCAAAAAACTGCAATGGTAAATACAATACAAAACTGTGCTAAAGTCTAATCGAGAATTCCAATTAAACTAAGTTCAAATGAATCGAAATAAATACAATAAACGCGCCCCATATTCACATTCCTATACCAAGTGACGAGGGCTAGAGTCAATTTCGAATGTCGCAAATTGATACCAAACTTTGGCTTTAACCTAATGGTAATCAAATCCTGCTCGAATCGGATCCGGTCGTTCCAATCACATCGCGTAAGTCATCTGCCGATCAGGACTAAAATTATTCAACATTAATTATCCATATGAAACAGAGCACCGATAACAAACATCGTCCATCTATTCAGCTCCAGCTCATGGTGACATCGGGCACAGAATTAGCTCGCACGTCGGGTTTTGGGAGTGCGGTTCATCTCCGGCATTGTTTGATTTCAATTATCTAATTATGCGCCCGGATTCGAACCGACCGAAGCACCCAATCCGCTCTGCCGATAGAATATCAATCCGGGTCGTGTTCCAACCCACGCACGCACACACACACACACACGGTACAACGATCAACATCGTCGGCTCGGTCACCGGAAGTGGATCCGAAATTTATCACCCGTAGAGATAGGAGCACATTAAACGAAACTCTATGCACCCGGACCATCGATCCCGGGCGCTCGTCCTTTTCGCCAGTCCGTACCTTTATTTAACGGAATTCCGAATCGGTTCGCTCTGGCCATTACGACCGCTTTTGTCACCGAGCCACTCGCCGAAAGTGGCGGTGCGTCCGTTCGAAATGTGTTTCGGTTTGGTAATAAATTTCGTCTGTTTATTGGAACGGGCTCGGAGTGCCGGACAGCCGTCATTTCGACCGGCAAGATGGCGAAAAAGACGCACGCATTCGGTCGTCTAGCACGCATCGAGGGAATGTCGACCGATTCTGTCGCGGTAAATGGACACAAACGAACTGGAAAACAAAGAAGGAAACTCAGACGGAGTGGATGACAGTCGTGATAAAAAGAAACCGAACGTACCGAATGATAGTCAGCATCCTTTCGAAAAGGGAAACGAACCGCCAGCACCAGACAGGGCGCGGTGCTTAAGTGTTTTGTTGATCGAGCTAGAACCCGGAGAGGCAGATGACATCGAAAGCGTCATGGCAACGCCACGTTGGTTTGAAACAAAAAAAGCAACCCTCACACACACACCCACCGTAAGACAAAGACTAGTGTTCCCACTTCTTCCCTGCGCTTTAATCCTCGGCTGCGTGGTGTTTTATTGCCGATGTGGCGAAAGGAAAACTGCTAGAATACTCGCAAAGTTACTTGAAGGATGGAACTGGGAGAGATGATTGTCAGTGCTGGAAGCCGATAAAAACAGAAGACGTGCCCCAAGACAAACGGGCCCAAGCCGAACCACCTTCCATCGGGCTCCCCAGGGCCGGTTCCTCGCTCGTGGGGAAACATGATTGGCAATAAATTATGCAACAGCTTCACGCCACACGCTGTTCGCTTCGGGGTTTCGCTTTGGCGCAACTTTATCGGGGGAAGCTTTGGGTCGGTATCCAAGGCAACCAGACAAAAGAAAAAAGAGCTCAAGCTTCAACAAATCTGTGAGGAGAAACCGGGATGAAAATAAACGACGGTGAATACGATGTGCAGCAGGAAACGATAAGGAATTGCTTTGGAAAAGCAATGGAGAGTAGTCTTATTTCAAGCGGGAGTCTGTTTCACCCGTGTGACCTTTTCTTTCCCTTTTTAAACGAATAAAACATACTTCAGATTGATTGCTCGAAACGGAAAATGGAGCGACAACATTGAATTGAATAGGCCCCGATAAAGTTTTTCCACCCGGACACTTCCAACAGACTGTACGCAAGGGTTCGGGGAGTCGGTGAGGGGTAGAGAAAAAACACAAGCCAGCTTTTATTAATGGTGATTGCCTCCATGATGATGATTGTGTTGTTGTATCGGTAGCGCCGCCATACTTCACGCCTAAACGCCCGGCTTCGGATCGCAATTGAAGCGAAATTTGATTCTCCAATAATTGCCTTCCGTTCTATTTCGTGTGTTTGTGCCTGTGTGTGTATGTGCGAGTGAGAAAGCCTCCCCGAGGGGATTTGAATACGGGTGAATGTTGATTCGGGGAACTAAACGTACGAACACCAACGTTCTAGAAGAGAAACAAACGAAACCAACGGTTTTCTAGGAAAATGGGACAGTATTGTTTTCCAGCAACAAACAACTTCTTTTGCAATGACTATGTAGACTTTGGCAGAAGTTGCTCGACATGGAGCATATTGTGGAAAATGCTCCACGTGATGTTATGATTTTCTTTAAAAAAAAGTTTTGTTACCCAATATTAAATTTCCGCTTATAAACAGGTTTTATTAGAAAATAACAAAGTCAAAAAATATTAAAGAAATACTTAATACAAACATTTTAAGCCCTTTGCATTCATTTCGTAAATTTTCCTGTCCTGTCCTGTCAAACATTTTCTCTGAGAGTCGTACAATATCAGCTGGCGAGTCGGTCATCTTTTCCGACCCCTAATCTAAACCCCTTTTTCCACCCATCCGTCAGTTCTGGCAATATTTTCCTTGTCAATAAAACCTAAAACCAATCACAGTCGGGGAAGAAAATGGAACAAGTAAAACACGCTTCAAAACTTTCCATCCGCCAACGGGGGAACGCTTGACGGTTTTCCGAAACAGATTTACACCTGTCCATCGGCTGCCAGCTGTTCACGAACCCGTTCGGTACGTCGGATTGAAAACTATGTACTCGGATTCCCTACGGGAAACCTTTTATGGAATGCGATGGAATAGTGGAAATTTAAAAAAAAATCGAAACACACTAGAAGTAAATGCTACTTCCTACTGTTGCCTCGCACCGGTGGTAGTGATGTGGCTGCAATTGAATTTTCCATTTTCCTTTCACGGTGAAAATGGGAGTCCCGTTTTTTTTATAATTCATTTTTAAACTCTTTCCACCCGGTGTCGGTTCCTCGACCGTAATGGAAGAGAGCCGGACCGTAAAGCGGAAGTTTACACAGTACGAGTTTCAGCTGCCTGCGAGGAAGTTGAACTTCCCCTTTCGGGTGGAAATCGGGGACAACCTATTTCTATGGTAGGATGAATGAAGGAAAAGACGAATGAGGAGAAGGAGGAGGGTAAAATCCTATACCAGGCATCCGGCAGTTCCTTCTTCTTCAGTACGAGGTTGGAATGTTGTTTAATATACATTTACTATTTTTATATTATTTCTCCCTGCGAAAAAAAAAAATGAGTGCCATTCCCTCGCTGACCAGTGGAAATTATTTTTCACTCATAGCTATCCAATCTCTAGTCTCGCTCGTCTCTACTCCTGGCCCTTTACTGGCAGCAGCGTCAAGCATTTTGCCTTGGCGTCGCTCCTATTCCTGATAGTGGTTTTTATTTTATTTTTATACTAGCTGATTTACCCGATTTTATCCGGAAAGAATTCAGATTTTTTTCTGGTGATAGAGTATTTTCATTGAGTATCTAGAGTCCTACCATTCGGCTTGTTATGGCCCGTGCCAAGTGGTATATACCTAGACTCTTAAATATTTGGAAATGAAAAAGAAATATTGAAATTAACAAAAATGCATTTGGTCAAAACCAACTTAAAACGACAGCAAAACATAAAAAAAAATGTTTTAGTCGTCTAACTGTTCTTCCCTCTAAGTCAGCCAAATTACCCAATTGAAGCAAACATGAGAAAAACTATGCTGGAAACCCAGTTGAACCAGGAAAATGGTGTTAATTTAATTGTAGGAATTGTGAATTGCTTGTTTCCCTACCAATTATTTGCAATCCGTTCTTTTTTATGTGCTTAACGACTGCATAGACTTTCAATATTTAATCATGAAATTTTTAGCAACCTACTTTATGCATTCAATTTGTATATTTTTTCAAAAGTAAATTAAGCAGATTTACACCAACACATTATCGATGTCGAGCTAAATTTATAATTGTAGGGAGATAAGGGACGGATAGTTAGGTAAGGAGACATCCATAAAAGAAGCTTGAACCTCTCACTCTTGGAAAATTAGTTACTTTCCAGCCAAGTTTGGTAAAAATAGGCTTGGTAGATTCTGCGTGCTACAATGCCATGTTTGTTTTTGGCTTTCCATATTACTCTACTCGCAGTCAGCTGGTGGAAAACTGCATAGACCCTGCGAAACAAAAACATTCTCCCCGATCAATCTGCTATCCAAATTCGATAACCGAATGGCACATACATTTTGTGCACCTACCCACCCGTAGGTGTCCTGTGTGTCCTTTTACGGTGGCGACACTGACACTGACTTTTCCACTCACTGCATATGAGCTGGTGGATTTGGGTTTTTCAATGACATTTTTGTTCCAGGACAGCCAGGTCCTGAAGAAAACTCAAACCGTGCACTGCCGATGCCCGAATGGAGTGGGAAAACAGAGAAAAGATAAATAAAATCTTGGGCTGTATGAGTCCGATCGGGGAAAATAGCAAACGAATCGAAAGATTAGTAGATTTGCTACGTAGAAAGTTTCACGGCTCTAATGTAAGCCGTTTGGACGCTATTAAAAAAAGATGGGACCAAAAATGGGACAAAAACTCATGCCGGCAACAGGGTAATGTACCTTGTACAATTTATATCTCGGGCTGTATGAGTCCGATCGGGGAAGACAGTACACCAATCGAAAGATCTCAAGTAGATCTAGCTGCACAAAAGTTTCATGGCTCTAATGTAAGCCTTTTGGACGCTATTAAAAAAAGATGGGACAAAAAATGGAGCAAAACCCGTGCCGGCAACAGGGTAATGTACCTTGTACAATTTATATCTCTGGCTGTATGAGTCCGATCGGGAAAAACAGCATACCAATCGAAAGATCTCGAGTAGATCTAGCTACGTAAAAAAATTTACGGCTCTAATGAAAGCCGTTTGGACGCTATTAAAAAAAGATGGATGAGAAACTGGAGAAGCAGTCCATTTAAAAATAAATAAAAGCCATTTAAATTTCATAATTAACCACTTTTTTCGAAATTATCATCGCTCACAAGTCCCACATGCAAGTCTCGCTTACAAGTCTCACGGGCAAGTCCCGCTTGCAAGTCCCACAAGGAAATCTTGCATACAAGTCGAATGCACGAGCATACAAGTTTTTGACTTGCATGCAAGTTTTCCGATTTTTTCGCGAGAAAAAACCAGTCCGACGACTTGCATGCAAGTTGCATACAAGTTTTTCCGGGATTTTTACTCGGAAAATTCACTCGGAAAAACTTGCATGCAAGTTTTTCCGGGATTTTTACTCGGAAAATTCACTCGGAAAAACTTGTATGCAAGTTTTTCCGAGTATTTTTAGTCGGAAAAACTTGCATGCAACTTGCATGCAAGTCTTCGGACTGGTTTTTTCTCGCCAAAAAATCGGAAAACTTGCATGCAAGTCGAAAACTTGTATGCTCATGCATTAGACTTGTATGCAAGACTTGTACTTGGGATTTGTAAGCGAGACTTGCACGTGAGACTTGTAAGCGAGACTTGCATGTGGGGCTTGTGAGCGATAATTATTCGAAAAATATGGTTAATTATTACATTTAAACGGTTTTTTTTTATTTTTAG
>KE524947.1:160433-196958 GCA_000441895.2 Anopheles sinensis | reverse complement strand
GGCAAAAAGTGGCACGCTGCAGTAAATCTTCCGACCGGGGGCACAATAAATTTGATTAATGACAACGACGGACCGGGGCCGAGCGGCTGCCACGAGCAACAACCCTATTAGTGCCAGCTGGAGTACGCCGCCGTGCTTTCGTCCGTGTGCCATTTGTTTCGGGCGGGGCCGGGCCCAGCCAGGAGGCCGAGGTTGGAAAATGATGTTACTTTTCCTTATCTACACGTTTTCATCAACCCGAACCCGTACCCGACCGAAACACACGTCGTTTTGGGGCGTTTTGGGGCAAGCCTGGGAGCTGATGCTTCTGGTCCGGAACCGGAAGCAATCTGAGGGTTCCGCTATGCGTCACGAAGCCACGGATGCATTCGTTCACTGATTGCGCTAGCGTTTTCCGACAGTCTGCTTGGAGATGGTCCTGTCGACGCTGCCCTTTTTTCCTCTCCAATCCGTGGCGGTAAGAAAACACCAGCATCTTTGAACCGAGGGTCATGGGAACGGCACAGATGCACCAGCATACCCGAGCGGACTTGCAGCGAAGGTTGCCGGGTAATTAGTAAGCAACTCTGTGTGTGTTTGTTGCAAACGCAAACCACAGAACCGGGTGGGAAAGCGCCGGAACGAGGCAATCAAGCGGAAGAATGGAAAACAGGAGGAACGTCCTAGAAAGGACACACGTTTTTTTGGGGGTTGGGAAAAGCTATTTAGATAATAAATTGCAGGCGGTTTCCGGGGGGCATGATTACTTGACTTCTGATTTTATTATCGATTTTTGCTCATCCGGTCCAGCGCTCGGACCCGGCCGGATGTCCATCGTTGAAGAAGATGTCATTCCAAAAGGGAAACCAAGACAACAAGAGACAATTCGTCTACGTCACACATTTGTCGCAAGCATGACTGGGTAAAAGTATAATCAAACATTGATATAAATTACTCGCTCGGGACTCCTGTCCTACTTCGCCGCAAAAGACGGAGCAATGAAAGGCATCTCGAAGGCATGCTTTGAAGACATTAAAAGCCAGGGAGAAAGATGGGCGGTGAGCTTGTGGAAAATGCGAGCAAGTTATTGTGAGTAACGCCGAATGCCAGCAATTCACAAGAGGTAAAGAAAGTTGAAAGCTACACCGATAGCTATTGGTAATGAAAAGTTGTTGCTTCCTCGAATCAACAGCTTCGAAAAACACACACAATTCCCCGAACGGAGCTGGAAGCTTTTCCGTGCGTACCTCACCAGCATATTTTACTCGCTCGCCATGGTAAGCGCTGGCCGTACCGAGGAATGCCAAGGGTTTAATGGCGTTTTGCTAATGTGGTGATAAAAGTTTAAAATCGGAATGCACATCGAAAAACATTAACGCCGTGATGGGGGTTTGGTGGATGGTTCGGGCATAGAGAATTCAATTATACGGTTTGAGTACGCAAAAGGCGTACGTAACTTTTCCCTTTGTTGCTGTGGAGTGTTTCGAATGTAGGTTTTTTGGGTATGGTTTTTTCGTTTTTGCATGAGTCTTTGCCATTTGTGCCGTTCATTAAACATTATTTCAATTCCTTCACTGCCCGTTTGGTTCGCCCGGATTTTACTGCGGAAAAGGGCCCAGCCGTAAACGACAGTTGGTTTTGGTTTGTCGCCCCAATGGCGGCCATTTTATCAGTGACGGACCTTTACGGGTAAAGGAGAAACGAGGGAAGAGAGGTCAAAGAGCAACGCACCGTAATATAAGCAAACAACCGGGAACACCACGGCCACCCACCGGTACGGATTCAATCTGGCAAAACTTTTCCGCCGAAAAAGACAATGGGAAAAACATTCGCCGAAAGCGAAAACCCGTGCCCGACTGGTGCCGAAGTGGGCGAGGAAAATTTGAAGAACGCCTTCGGAAGAACTCTTTTGGGACGCATTTTTCAGACGCGTTCCGAAGAATGTTTCTGCGTCCGCCGGTGGCCCCTCGGGGTCGACCAAACCATTCCATGACTGTGCCGTTTTGTTTAACTTCATTTCTTGATTTTTGGAATCGCGCGTTGCCTTGCCGTTGTTGTTTGCCGACCATAGTTTTCCGGCCCGATGCCGAACAAGGAAAGGGTGGGACCGGGAAAGGGGAAAATCTCTGGCAACCGGTGTCTGCGTTCTGAGCTGAATTATGTCAAATTACACAGATCAGTGGATGCTGTCTGAATGTTGGCCCCCTAAAGTTGCCCCAAAGTATGCGCGTGGGTATGAGCGATGGGAGGGAAAGCCATCCCCGGGTCAGACCGTTGGCATGTTTTTCGTTTCGGATAAAATATTACTCTGCGGTTCGTTTTTGAAGAAATATATTCTCTTGCCTTTAATGGACCACTTACATGCCCTTTTTCTTGCTACAAAGTGAATTTGATATAAATTCAATTTACTCACACTTTGTTTTTCGATAAATCTCAGACGTATTGCCAGCGTATAGGAAATTGGCACGAGTAAATTTTCGGGGTAGTAGTAATTTCTTTTAAACTCCCAGAACGAAACAAGGAGCGTAATTTCAGCGGAACAGCTTTTGCATTTCAAACATATTTCGAAGTATTTGAAAACCCTAGAAATATTACTTGATTGATGTTCATTTTTCCTTCTATTTCTAAAGAAGGACGTAAATAAATTCAATATTGTACTGAAACAAATTGATCCTGTATCTTTCTTGATATTAAAATTCATTTGAATGTTTTCTGTTATATTTTTTCCAGACAAACAATTTTTGATAAATTTTGAAACGCAAAATTGGGGATTCACGATATCAATTATCACAAATGTGGCTTCAAAACTAGTTCATTTGATAGATTATCTTTTAAAACTATGTTGTGACAACTTAGAACTTAGATACATCTTAGAAACATAAACTTTGTTAACAACATAAACTACGAAATTGAATGTGTAGAGTTTTGCTAGTTTTGAATTGAATTTAAAAATGTGATGGGCTCTTGGAATTTACAACTCTATAAGATAACTTGTAAGACCTTGAAATTTAACGACCATTTAAATTACAAACTTCCCACTGTAAGTTTCCACGATCCGCTGTCTCATATTTCATCTATAATAAACAAATACATCAATTCGAGTACGACAAACGCAATCAACAAACCGAGCGCAATGGCGCAAAACCGCGCTCGAAAACACACCACACCAGACACACCGAGAATTCAAATAAACCTCGCGCATAAATTTTCATTACGTAAAGCTCCGGGGCTCTTGGGCCCGTGCCCTGCCCCTTCTACGATGGGAGGAAATTCTCAAACGGACGAAAAATAAAAGCATCTTTTCTTGAGTTGAATCGAAAATCAAACAATCCGGTGGTTCGGAAAAAAGGTGCACAACGGAATGCCGCGGGGTGGTGAAGGTAGGGGATGATGCTGGGTTGGACAGTACCATTCGTTCAAGGACACTGCACACTCGTTGTGCTCTTTGCTTCCCTGCCCTCCTTCTCGATGAGGCTCGCGAATATGGCAACGGCGAAGAACACAGCAACGGGAAAGCTCCAGGCAAACAGATGGAATCATCCGAGGAAATTCTTGGAAACATCCCACCCGGTAATGAAAGCACACCGGGGTGTAAGGGCTACCCCACAGTGTTTCTGTGCTTGTGTGTGTATGAGAGAAAGAAAAAGAAGGAGAGCGATTGGGTGCGAAAAGAAAAGGCAAAATAAAGCACACGTTCTGTCGTCGATTTTTTTCTTCCTCCTGCGCATTACAGGCTCGATCGCAGCAGCTCACCGGAGGCACAGTTTAATCCTGAAATTGGTTTCTTATTTCAATAACATAAATTTGCCACTGAATCCACCGTGACAGGCCACACCGCCGCCATGTAGGGTTTACGGTTCGATAAGCATTGGCACAAAGCCGGGTCTCGGAAGCTTGGGATTTTCCCCTGCAGCGGAAGGGGGTGCTATGGTCGGCAGCGGGGAAATGCTTCGCAAATGTTCCCTCTTTGGTTTCGTCCGCGGCGCCTACGACGGCGTTCCTAGAAGCCCCGTCGCCTTCGTCGACGCCTTGCGGTTATTTCTCGCTTGCCCTTTTCTCAGAGTGTTGTAGTGAGGAAACAATTCTGCCCCTCCTGTCCCTTCCCTTCATCGCCGTTGTGCGCAGGACGAACGACGATTGAATGCGGTAGAAAGATAAAATTAAATGAAGCTGAAATGCTGCGAAACGCTTTTCGTAGCGATATACTTGTTACTAGATGGCATGTGACTGAGCAGTCTCTTTGTTTCCACGGAAACAAGCTTCGTTTCGTTGAGGTGCTGCACACAAAACAACGATACACCAACAAAAAAAGGAGCAGACGATCTCACGCAAGCCCAACAACCGAGAGAGGAAAAAACAATCTCCCTAGCAACGCGGTGTTCCCTTCTCAACTCGATGGAGACGCCTGGTAGTTTGTAAAACCAACCAGCCGCCTGCCATCAACATGCCGCTGCACAACTACCTGCCAGTTAATCTACGGTGTTTGGAAGGTTTTCAGTTTCCTCTCCCCGACAGGAGGTTTTCCTAGTGTTTCGTTTTGCGTTTTCCGTCAACTGCATCTGAGGACGCTCTTAAACAGCGCTGCGACACTCTGACGTCAACCGAGGCGTGAAAAGCTGACGACTCTGCCTGACAACGCTGAGGAAATGCTTCGGCTACCTTCCGAGAAGTCAACTCCCGTTTGTGCGCTATCTACTCTGTTTTTTGGTTTCTTTTACTCAAACTTTTTTATCGATACTTCTTGTTGCTCTTTTCCACACTTGGGTAAATTAAAGTGTGCCAGGCGTGGAGAGCAAACATTTTCCTCCGCCATAAATGAACCTATTTTTCTACCGTTTCTTTAGGTGCGCTTTTTTATTGCTCATATTGTGAACTGTGTTTGTTTTTATGTTGTATAGAAGTATAACAACCCTATTGAGCCGTGACATTTGAGAAGATACAGGCACGTTTCTTTGAAGGCTACTTTTCCCCTTAGTAACGCAATGAAAAACAAGTGTTTGTGTGAACTGATTTGCATGGTAACAAGTAATCATGAAAATCGATTAAAGATACAATATTCCTCCCTTTTCCTCCTTCAAGTTTACCGCAATCTTTTCGTTTACCTTTTTTGGCGCTCACTTTAAAGGGAAAGTGTTTCGCTTCGTTCATTTTTCTCACGCGATAATTAATCATTCCATCATCGACGCCTCGCGTAACGTATTCATTGGCTCATCGTCGATTGTTATCTTTCACCAGTTTGTGTAGGGTAGTGTGAAGAAAAAGACGGTTCGAAGAAAGAGAAAAAAAGATCGAACCTTATCTGGAAGACGGATTGATTCGTCCAGTGTCGGTGGATTTACGTTCACGCGAGTGATTAGATGTCGCGTCAAACGTTGATGGTCGCGTGCGGATTACGGTAAGCCGGTTCGATGGCTCCGAAACGAGACCGAAAGTGGTCAATCCATGCGCCACCAGTACCGAACTGTACCAGCCGTAAGATGTCATAATTCGCGGGGCCTCCAGCAATTGCCCACATCGTGTGCGTCGGAAAACGGGGCTAACGAAGTGACGAAGACACCTTAAGCACCACCATAAGAAGCTGCGAGCTTCGCGTGGACTCGCGACACGTTCGCTTCGCTCGGTGCCATCCTGTGTCTGTACAGGCTATCGGTGGTTTGGTTCCTGAAAATCATCAACATAGGTTGCCCACAGTCGGTGTTGTGGTGCCCACGGGGGGACTGCGCCTCCCCACGCCCACCGAAGCCCCCGCTATGGCCGCCGGAACCGGAGCTGCCGCTCGAGTCGCAGTGGGCGGACGCCGGCGAGGGCTACTGGGCCAATCATCACCATCAGCCGCCGGCGACCGCCACCGTTTCCGTCTCCAGCACCGACCGCCAGTGGGTAAGTCGAGTCGAGAGGGAGGAGAGGGAGAAGGTTAAATTATTGGAGTGTCGGTGGCAAAAGTCATTGCAAGTCCCGACCCTACTCGAGTAAGCTGTGGCGAGGTATATCTCCACTGGCCAATAAATAACCATTTCTTGTGAATAGACCGGCTTCTCGCCAACATTCGTGACTTTTTCTCAAGGGGCCACACGCCCTCACACGCTCACGCAAGCTCATATGCACACCAAACCGGCACGCCGACAGCCGGCCGAACATCCGCTTTATGCCTCCGGTGGGAATTCCGATACAACGAAAAACGCTATCGACATTTATCGCCCCGCAGTAAAGTAAGCCACTTCAATGGACCGTTAATGGTCGCCTATCAGGCGAACTAGCCCGACGATACGGCTGCTGCTTCCTCCCACGAGGGAAACTGCTCGTAGTCCTTTTTTCTTCCCCATCTGCAGCTCTCCAAATTGTGCTTGACATTGACACGCAACATTTTCCGGCACTTCGACATAAGATGCTGGTTCCGGCGGAAGATGTGCCGTTGTTTGTGAACGTGAAAAAGAACGTTCCACGAAGGTGGTGTTCCGGCTCACCACGGGAGGGGAGAACGGTACGCCTTGGGGAGGTTTTTCTTTCCCCCAAGCAACACGCTTTGCTTGTCAAATTTATGGCAACGCGTGAATGTTGTATGATATTCGATTTAAAATGTTTTTTATCCCGCCTCCGCACCGATTCGATTTGAAAGGGCATAAAAATGCTTCAAAGCGGTATAATGTTCAGCCACGCCAACTTTCATCAGTTCCACAGTTTGACTTTTTGAGAGGGTTGGTTTATATTTCAATTAGAAACATAAATATCGCTTTGAAAGTGAACAGGAAGAGAAAAATAAACAAGCAATATCAACAAGAGAAAGTCACTTCAGTCCAACGTAAAATTTTACGCAGCAATTTTGAATTGACCATTTTTATTCTACATACCGATTTGAATTTGATATTTAAGGGTGGGAGGAAAATTCAATTTAACATCATTTAACTTTGATTATTAATAAGTTTACGCATGTTGCTTAGAGGGAATAAATAAGTACAAAAAAGTAGTATTAAGTTCATACTCCTGGATGTAAAACTAATACTATGGATTCGAGTGAATAAATTTGTTTTGTTGATACCACGTTTTTAAAATGTGCATGCATTTTTTCAGATTGCAAATACTTTCTTTATTTTATTTGAAAAGGTCTTAAAGTCGGCAAAGTTTTATTTAATACTTACTGACTAAAGCATCTGTCCCAATTTTGAGCTTCTTTTTGGTAAATTAAGATAAAGAAAGAGTTTAAAGTGTTACAGTTATCTATGTATGTACAATTGAGGACAACTTTTTTTCTCTAGTGAAAGCTGTCAGGCTTAAAACCGTACTTGACAATCCTTCTTATCCATACATTCAAAATTCAGCCGTGCCCTTAACGTTGATGGCATGTTCCGGCCTTTTGCGAACCGAATCCTATCCGTGCTCTGTCACTAAAAGCAAGCGTCTTATGCCGCACAATCTGACAAAATGACACTAGAGAAAGGACTTAAAATATGAAAAATGCGATCAGGTAGCACACGAACATTTCGAATTCCATGACCAGCGTTCGGCACGTTGCAAATCTTGCAGGTAACCTGCCACCCCGACCCAGAACAGGACTCTTTCCATCGCGGAGAAACGTATAACGAAGAGCATTAGAAACTAGCCTCGACGCAGGTGTGGCAAAAGGAAACTAGAAGAGATATAAAAAATGGAGGATGAATCCTTCAGCACGATAATCCATCCGTTACAGACCAGAGGACGTGTGTGTCTGTCCGGAATGGCTTTATCTTATGGCTGTCATACAAATATATGTATTCACCGCGTGCGGGATGAACCCGGGGATCGTCGGGTTATATATCACGCGCAAACCGGAAGGCCTTGGCCCATTCCTTCTGGTTTCCCTATCGCAATGGACGCAATGGCGTTAGGTTGGGCAAGGGAGCTAGGAAAAAAAACACCGAATCTGCGAAGGTTTCGCCGCTAATGCGTGAGAAAACTGAAAATCGCGCACGTGACCGGAATGCGCGAGTGGACGATGAAGTCATAAAAATAGATTACACCGTCCATTACCTGGCCGTTGGTACGGGGTACACATAAACTATACTTATACCGCGCCCGTCAGCCGTAACGCGATGGACAAAGGGAAATTATGTTGAAGCGAACCATGTTCCTGTCACGGAGCACATAACGAACGGTGGCAGCTTGGGGTCTTGCTGGAGTCGGCGAAATTACTTGAATCAATTTTCGCCCAACCCCTCGATGGTGCTGGATTGCTGAGCTGGATAATTAACGCTACCGCTCGGAGGACATGAAGGAACCAGAAAAGAGAGAGAAAGGTATGGAGAGCTCAATTATGAGGAAGGAAAAGCCTTGGGTTTCGATCTGCTTTCTCAAGAATAACACAGAATCGGTACACGACCTCGTACCCGGAAGGCAGCTCGGATGAAAGCGACGAGTCGAAACGGTGAAGGAAAACCTCGCGCTGGCAGCTTCCATCCATCTATCCATCCATTCGAGAAAAACCCACCAGTTCCCGGGAGTGTTTTCTCGTTAATCCTTTCGGGAAATCGTTTTTCCGTCAAACCGCTGTCTAGCCTGTCACGTCATTCCACACTCGGGCTCCGGTAAACGGTTTTTCCTCCGGCGAAGAAACTTGAGACCCGCCGCTTTAGGAAGCTCCGAGCGCGTGTCAAGTGACTCCCCGCCAGCACGAAGGACCCCAAACGGCGGTCAGGGGGTGGGGGGGGGCGACTTCCACACCTCCCCCCACTTCATTGCAAAACGGGAATTTGAAGAACACAACCGCACCGTTAAACTCTCGACGGTGTCACTTGCAAGCCACACTAGCCGACAATCCTGTTTCATCTCGTTCCGGGCGTTGACAGCATCGAGGCTCAAAGTCTTTCCCCTTTCCTACTTCCCACGGTGGTGAGGGGTGGGGCGCTTTGATGGGTGGCTTTGTGGCGAATGACTTTAGCGAGTTAATCGCTTGTTTTTCCGCTCGGTGTTTGTCCTGATGACTTTTGACACAAGTGCCGCAGGTGTGCGCGAATGTAGGTGTTTGGTTTTTCGTTCCGCTGAACTCCCAACACGTTGGATTTAGCGCTCGGTGGGATCTGCCCTTGTGGTGATGTTTGTGACAATGGAAGAATGGATGCCGCAAGTGCCGGTCATAAACGAAATGCCTCCGTCGAGTGTCTTTGCACCCAACTGCTCCGATCCGGTGCTGTAAATCTCGAGCACGAACGTTCCTCGCCGGGATGCGGTGCACGTCCCACAACCGGTGCCGGAAATCGAACCGGAATGTGCTGTTCCCGTGTACGCACGTGCTAGAGCCCGAGCCTGGGTGGTCCGGAAACTACACTTCACTTACACCGTGCTCTCGCACGACCGTGTACGGCTCGCGGCCACAACATGCATCCTTGACACGCCCATCCAATGGTTGGTGGACGTGCGGGACGACTATGAGGTAGGTCAAGGGATCGCAGCACCTTCTCCATGTAGAGAAATATTGTGCCCTAGCTTTGCTTCCGCTTCCGGTGCTTCGGTTCGGTGTGTGTGGGTGTTAGTGTTCCGTGCACGGTAGCAAACAAGCCGAAGGGCGTTGAACTTTCCCAACAGTGAATTACTTTTCAAAACATATTACAAACTTTCCCCTCGGGGATAATCATGATGCTGCTACATCGACAATTGCGTCACGATCGCCTATCACGGCCTGCAAATATAGGTCATCGAGAGGCAGAAGGTTGATATTTTTCCTGTAGGGTAGGAAATGCTTCGATGTGAAACATTCCATCGACTATTTTATCCGGGCATATTATAAATTATGCTGGCTTGCATACATCAATTATTAAAACCATTTATTAAAAAGCTTAATTGCAAACAAGTTTGCATGTTGCTTAACAGTAAATCCTATATTTTACCTCATCCAGCTATTCATTTGAATACTTAAATCATGATCAACTGATAATCAATATTCGTTATAATAAGGAACATCAGTGTTATAGCTTTATTGGATCGAAGCCTTTCAAAATCAATCGCATTCATTAAACATGATATATAATTAGAACCAGTATTAATTTAATTTTAATTACATTCTAAAATCCGTATAATCACAGAATTCCCAAGTAGATGCTAGGGAAACAAAAGCAGTTTCAAAGAAGCATTATCATTAAACGTAAATTATTCAATGGAACGTTGGTAGAATGAATTCTTTTGAAGTTGGGAAAATAATGAGAAGCATAGACGTTAGTCGGTACATACTTTTCATTAGTATACGTTTTATCCAATACCTAATTTATCTTGTTTCAATTGAATGCTTTATTTATCTCATTCTCACTCTTAGTTTTTTTTTCTATTTGACTTATATTTCATCACAAATTTTAAACCTTTGGCGGGAGTCTGTTGTTGTAGTTGGAAATGCGAAAGCTAGCCATTTTGCTTGAAATTGTTTACTGAAATATAAGAAAACTGAACTATCCACACAATATTTAAAAAAAGAATTCTCTTCGCGTGGAAGTGAGTTCATTACATTACGCAGCAGCATGAATCATAATTCACGACCCCTTTTTCCGAATTGCCTTTGTTTACTACTCAACGCGTTCCATTCCCGAGCCTGGTCGATGTACCAGGGCGATAATTTATCGTTTACTGACCGGGTTTAATTTATGCTGCATGGATGCAAATTTGGTCGACGTCCACCCTTTGAAGCCACCTCTATCGCACTCGATCCCATTAGCTATTCAGAAACCGGGCGTTCGGTTCATGGTAAATCATGCCCGTGGCAAATGACGGCAAATTTTCGCATCTAGGCACATTAGTGTTATCGATTCAGGCTTACTCCCCCGGTAACTGGTTGGGATGGTTCCAGGACGTTTACCGTCGTCCGGTTTCTGTTGGACTCAGAGTTTGATACCTGGGTTCACCTCACAACCCAGCGGCTCATTTCTACATTGTTCTCTTCGATTTTTCGGTTTGCGAAGTCTGCGTTTTCCGTTCTGATGTGTCTCTGCTGATCATAATTTCATGATATCGCCCCGTACCCATTGAAATGATATTTCGTTCCCCATCTTTCCTGCTCCTTTGAAGGCAACCAGCAACCAGCGTCCCAATTCTGACCGCTTCCGACTCCCTCCACCCAAGCGGACGCTTGGTTAGCTTTATTTTATTACATTCTCTTTGCTTTGTTCCCCCCTTCGTCGACCTCCCGATGCTGTCAGAGTGTATTAACGTAAAATCCTATTACATTTTAAATGCTTAAGCAAGCACAAAAAGGGTCCCAGAATGGCGAACCACAAAAAAAACCAGAAGAAGGAACAGTTAGTTCACCGCCCGCAAAAGGGACGTTCGATTTCGGTCATCTTTTGGCATATTTTGTAAGTTCATGGTCCGGTTTCCCATTTTTTTTTGGCCTCTCTACAATGTTCTCTTTATTTTCCAAATCTTCGATGAGGATCACGTTCCACTTTCTTTCTCTTTCTCACCTTTCATTTACCTTCGCGCACCTTTTTCGCCTGCACGAATGTCATTCACTTTAACCTGCCATGGTACCCGGGTTCGTTCCAAAAACCGTTGCCAAATCTCCATCCCGGTAGGTTGATAAAATTTTTATGCTAAATAAACGGATCTGGCAGCGACCACAACCACCATGCCGGGCCAAGGCCGGCTGAGGGGATAATCGTAATGGACTGATCTCCTTAGTGCGATTTTTCCGAGCATAATGGGCTGACCGTTGACCGGCTGCCGCCAGTTTACCCGCCCCTCTGAGATTGTTGCTTCCCACCCCCGCGGAAGGGCATCGATTTCATTCGTGAACACTTGTTTTGCTTACCTTGAAAAAGAAGGAAAACCCTGCCCGAGAAAAGGAGAACTCGGCGTCCGAACCTCGGGCTTAACGCAAATCGGTCGTGACTTCTTATCGCTCGGTGGCTTTCGCTGTGAGCGGTGATTTGATTTCTTGATTTCATCACTGCCCAGAAAGCTCCCGGGGGGCATTCGAGCAACTATCGCCCTTATCTCGTGGCGGCCCGTTTTGTTATGGAACCCCCACTGTCATCTATTTTGACTGGCCATTTCCCTTGGCCTCGCCCAGGCCTTTGTTTCTTCCTCACGATCCGGCCCGGTTGTCATCGTGGTGTGTGCAAGCTGTGCAAGCATTTATTCACGTCGAGCCGTACCGGACCATCCTAATTTTCCGAACGTCTGGTCGGCGCGCAACGTTGCGGTAATCTCTTTTCGAGGACATTGCTGTAATGATCAATTTCCTCCCATTTCCTTCCCGGCCCGGGGTCCGCTGACGAGCCGGACACGGTGTCATTAACATTGGCGGCCACCCGGCCCCAAAACAGGACACGGTTCCGGCGATGTTTCTCGCTTTTTCGTCCGACGGTGGTGCACACACAATGTTCGGATGACAACGCGCCCGTTCGTCCCTTTCGTGTCGACATCCGGTGGTACGGCTTATGGTTCCCTTGTGGAATGCGATGATCCGAGATTCTCCTCTTGCTCTTTCCCTTCCTCCTTCTCACTTTTGGATTGACGAGCGCCCTTTTGCTGGAGCATCACTCGAAAGGAGGACTTCTTTCGGACGAACCTTTTCGCCTCGCTCCAGTGGGTTTCCCTTTCGCTCATTCACTCAGTTTCGTCCTTTCTCCTGCTCACTTGGTTTACGTCGACAGTGTGCTCCCAGCTACTAGATTATGTCATTTCACATCCACTTGATTCCGTTCGCACGGGCGGGAAAACACAACCGTACCGCGGGTGGTGGGAGGCGATGGAGCAAACGTCTAAAATAACTGGATTTCCGAACCATTTCATTCATAATCTTTAAATTTATGATAATTGACCATTTTTAAGCCCCACGGGCAGAAACCACGCCACATCCTCTAGATTCGAAGCATCCGACATCCGTTGTTTGGGACCGTTTTGACTTTTGAAGAGCCGTTGATTGCTTTGCGTACCGCTGGAGCCCGGAAGTCGTAATCGCTGGTACGCTGTGTAATCGGGTTCACTTTTTTTTATTTTGCCTGTAACAAGCAAAACAGATTACCAGCCTCCCGACGGGGCGGCGACGACCGGGCGGACGCGGTGCAACAATTGAAACGGATGATAAATACTTAATGAGCCTTTCACGGCGTTTGTACGCCGGAACGACAGATTTTTCTTTTCGGCAACATTACCACTTGCTGAGCAGCATAAGCTTTGAAGGAGTTTTTGCTGCTCAGCATATTGAAGTTTTTCGTAAACATAAGTCGATTCGTATGTGCTTCGAATTGATGAAAAAGACCAGGCGCCTCCATCGGTTGGTATGGTTGCCAAAACATTTCTTTTTTATTGTAAAAACCTATATTATACACAACACAAGTGTTTAAATCATTGTTTCAATACCTTTAGAAGGCATGGAGCTTAAATTTATTTTTTTTTAATACAATTTTAAACCATTTAGTTTGAGCAGATGTCAAAGACCAGGCGTCTCCATTGTGTTTATAAAGTCTATCTTCGATTGCGCATTCGACACAAAGGGATTTCATACAAATTGACTGGTTTCTTCACATAGTTTTTTACAATCGCATGGATGTAAGTCTTCTAAAAACAAACAAAATTTATTTTACGAAAGCTTCGTCTTACAACGGCTTGTTGTAATCGGGTTAAAATGTTTCAAAATGGTTAGCAAATAGCAAACTCATCAAATTAAACCAAAGGTTTTCTGAGTATGATGCAAACACGTCGTAAAAGCAAAATTCGCTGGTAATTCAAATATTTTAATACATCCATCAAACAGTATTTGCAACCGTTTCATCTGATGTGAAGACAGCCTTCTCCTATCAAAACCGTTCCATCAACGAAAACTACTGACACCCACCAACCGCCCAGGCCACAGATCCGAGTGAAAACCCTACGACAACGGTTCTCGCATTTGCAATCAAATCATGCCAATTTTCTTCATGGTACCATTTTGAACATCTCAACGAGTTCGGAGGTGATGCGGTTGGCACGGGCGTTCCGGTGAGGTGGGGTTCTTCATCTTAACACAGTCATAAGTCCTGGCCTGGTTTTCCTCTTTCGGTCATCCGCCACCACCAAGGACCGTGTCTTCCATCACACCCGCACCCGAAACACATGCAAGTCAAGACAACATTGTGACGGTCCGAACGATAACACATTGGCGCTCATCCAATGCTGTGTGTGTCTTCGGTCGCTTGTGCAGTTGTCATATTTGCATCGATTATGAAAAGCCAAGCCAGCCAAAACATGCCCGACGCACTGGATTTTCCTTCACCTTCCATACTCCTTTGTTTATTCCGCCACCGAACCGGACCCAACAGCCCAACCTCTGGGATGGAAAGTTTTCTCAAGAGCTCAAACAACGTTCGGCAACTTGATAAAGACACACAGTACGTAGTTCGCACGCAATTCTGGTGGTGGAAATGAGGTGGTGGTATGAGGAGAAAGAGAGAGTGGGAAAAGGGGCTTGGCTTTCGTAATGAATTCTAAACATAAGCCAAATTGCTCATCGCTAACCATCCGGAAGCATGCTGGGACTTGCTGGACAGGCTCGACTCAGCAATCAAGTAAAATACTCACTCCGATGCGTCTTCTGAAGACTTCAATTCATTGCTTCATTTCAATACTTCAACCACGTTGGGTCCTCGTTTTCGTTAGTTCTATACAGCCTAGCCTTGTGCTCGGTAGGAGTTCAATAATGAATACAATGTTTGCCTATTTGTTGGAAACCGACGATATCTTACGCTTCACCCACATCTCGTTTCATTCTCACTAAGTCATTTGTTTTTCTTTTAAAAACCATAAAACTCATTTGGGATGATCGAATTGTTGTCCTTAATCTACCGTTTTTGCTACGTTTCCAATTTGTTCAAACCATTCATCAGTTTGCTGGATACGAAAAGCTTTTCATGTGATTGTCGTAGTCTTTAACGACAATTTAAATGCCTTTGAAGGAGGAGTTTTTTTAGTCCACTGTCGAAGTGTTGTCACGTTTCCTTCTTTAAAACATGATAAACCGAAAACGAAAGGTTGTAGCAATAAACAAAATCGAATCGTAAAACGCTGTTTGGAACGGTTCCTCCTTCGGCAAAATGGTAACTACAGCGTTGCGGTGGCGATAAAGAAAAATACTCATTCGTGCTCACGTCCGCACAAATCCTTTCCAAAAGGGAAGCACCAAAAAGGTAGCATTAAAGCGTTGTTGCATCACCGAGCGAGTTGGGTTATAATGCGCTCGAATTTCGAATAATTTTGTACCGCCGTCGGATTCGGCAGGATAATGACGGTAATCTCCACTCACGCCCGGGAGAGGATAGGCGATTTAACGGCACCTGGTTGTAACACGTAGCACGCGTACGGCAAACTCCTGCCGCAAGGGGTGAGCCTTTTTTAAAACCGAAAGTATTTTCTGAGTACTGCACTCATAATCGTAAACGCAACCGTTCGTTTGGCAGCCTGAAAAGAAGTGGTTTGGGGCCTTTTTTTTGGTTAATGAAAGGTAAAGAGAAAAATATCACGCTCATTCCTTCGAGGGCGGAGGATGGTGAAATGTTGAAAGAGGGAACTGTAAAAAAAGGCCCCCAAAATTCCCGCAAGCAGTCTACTTGCGAATGGCAAAAGTTCTGACAGGTGTTTCGTCTGTATCCCTAGAAGGCATTTTGTTTCCCTCCTTTTTCACTCGATCGCAGAAAGCTCTCGGTGTGTGGGTGATATTTGGGAGTGATAAAAATACATCACCGCGGGATGAAAGGCGGCACTCATCAGCAGTAATGGCCGCAGGGGTGGTGGATCGTTGCCCTCAGTGTCTTTTCATTTTTTTCCTTTCAGTCACAAAAAGGCCAGCCGGTGTACCGGAAGGATACCGGAGATAATACACACCGAGCCCCCGATAAGAGATCCCCCAGGAGTCGAAAACAGTAGACAACAACTTGCCCCAATGCGACCCGACGGGCTTGTGCGGAACGAAAGCAGGTGGTCGAGGGGGAAATAACTTCCGTATCCGCAGCCGGTGCTTTCTAGCCGTACGACAACTCTCGAGATTGCACACAGCCTCCGTCGGAGGGCGAAGTTTCGTGCAATTTGGCACTTGGCAACTTATGCCGAGCTCCCAGCCGGGGGTGGAGAGGGTTTAGTTAAACCAAACCGGAGCCTAGCCAGGGTATGACACATGCACGCGCGCAGATTGCTCGCCTCCCCCGGAGGAGCAGAAGCAACTCCGGAGATGGGAAGACACCACACGCCAGAACTTACGGTACGCAAACGCAAACCGTTACCGCTAACTGTCCGGGAGATAAGGGAACGAACGACAACAAACCGACAACAGGCAGCAGGAAATAGTACTTCCTCGGCCGATGCTGCTACGGGTGTTGGTAACGATCCCTGCCGGGAGAAACCATAGGCATCCGGAGCCGGGGCCACGTAGAATGAACTTTGCCAAAACGGCAACGATATGTGTCAGCGGCAGCTTAGCACCCGGTTTGTTGTCGTGTCTTTCTCGAACCGGGGCCATCTTTATTCGGTACAAAGTTCCACCGTTGTGGCGGCCCAAAAACTTCTTCTAACTGGTGCCAAGTGAGTTCAAATGTGTTCTCGAAAGACTCGGCGCGCATAAAACGTACCATCTTAATGAGTGTTTTCTTCGAATTTTTCCCGCTTTTCCCGAGAATGGGGCGGTTCGGTATAGTTTGCCGCACTTTTCGGGGCAGTTCGGGAACATCGCAACGCGTCCGGGAAAACCTGGCGCCGTTAATAAAGAGAACGCACAGTCACTTGTTTTGTAGTCGGAATATCGGGGCGAAGGCTATCGTACATGTTGCATATTCCTGCACATTAACATGTGACCCCGGTGGAACCAGCCAGTAGCTGAACAAACTTTGGTCAGAGTTGGCACCGGGTTTCGCTCTTAGTGGCAACAGGATATTGCACCGGGTGCTCAGGATGGTGCATGTTACCCGATGAGACGAAAGTTTTCGATGTCCGTTACTATGGTACGACGATACTTATGATGCCATTCCGTTATGGAATGGTACTGGTGGACACCTCGGGCATATGAGTTCCGAAGAGGTAGTGAAGCGAAGGACTCTGTATATATCCATTTCCTGGCTGGTAGCAGCTGAGTTTAACCATGAAGTTATTCTACTGGTTGGACCACATGATGATCATTTGATTTTTCTCGAACACATGCACTTCTTTCAAGGCAAAACGATATACTTTTACGATGCTGAACATACGCTTGCTTATATTTTGCCATTATAGAAAAGAATCCTTTTGATTGTAGTTCGGTTCGTTAGTTTAACAAAATTTCTCTTCAAGTACTAGTGACAACAATTTACTTCCGATGGCTTTTTTCCCACAGCAGTACAAATTTAAAAAGGGAAAACTTTTTAACGAGTTCCCCCACACAGCGGATTCCCATTCAAATGAATCGAATCCGCACCACAATCCGACTGTGAAGGCATATAAAGTTACGAATGGCGTAGTACTTCCTTCGATAGAGGCCACACACCGTAGTGAGTGCGATTGTTGTGAGCTTCCAGAATGCATTAACTTCCACCAGATAGCGGAGCGTAAAAAATAATATAAACTTCCCAACCAGAGAAAACCAATATCCGTGAACGGGAAAGTTTGCCGGAAAGCGCCTTCACACGCAAGCACCGAGTCGAGTCAGTGGAGGTGACGGGAGTCAAATCATTCTTGGATGCTCCATTTAAGGGGATGACTTTGGACGGGGGTGGGGATGGAAAACGAGCGGTAAGGAACGACGGTAGCAGTCAAATGGCGCGCATTCGAGATTAGGAGTCAATGTGTGAGCTGGCGGCAGTCAGAGCATCGTTCACTTTGCGCACCGTCACTTCAACTTTTGGAATAATTTATCCGATGTGAGCGAAACTTTACTTTCGCTTCCGTCCACACACACAAACACACATATACATCAACCGCTTCGATCCGGTTTTTGGGAAAAACTTTCCTCTCGATCGAGGTAAAGGTACCATACGAGTTGGAGTTCTCGGTACGGTTGCAAGGAGCCCAACGAAAGGGTTATTTTATTAATTAAATACCTGGTAACAGAACTAAAAATAGTTGTAATGGGTTGAGTTAAAACAAACCATAAGAAAATTCCAACCTATAGACAACGGATATTATGTCTATTGGTTTTGTATCCAGCGTGGATTAATTTTAATTAAAAACTGTAATTGTTTTAGCAAGAATTGTACTTTAATGAAAAGCTTGCACAGCTAACAGGAAAAATACAAATTAGCGGAAAGAACTAAAACGAAAAATAATAATAAAAACCACACACAAAATGAAATAAAATAAGAGGAGTTTCAAGGAAAACAATTGCCTGTATCGATCTGCTTGAAAGTATCTCAAAATAAAATATCCTAGAAAATAATTACCTTTTTAACTTTAACAACTCATGATTTTCATTCTCTCTCCCTCTCCCTCTACTCTCTTCCACAGTGTTATCCAACTAAATCGCAATCATCAGCCCATCAACAACAACAACAACAACAACAACACCAACATCCACCGCAACAGCCACAATCGGTTGCGGTCCAACAGACTCCGGCTTCCAACACGCCAGCCACCTACCGGTCGGACTATGAACTGTCCGGGTCGTACGTGTCGCTCGAGTGTCCATCACCTCCGGGACCACCCGCTTGTGGTCCCGAAGGCCGACGGGGCGACCCACAGGCCCGCCTAGCGAACTACCTGCGGACGCTGTACACCGAGCTCGCCCTAAAGGAACCGGTCCTGCCGAGCTGGGTGCATCCGGTTGCACCCGGTGTCCTATGTCCGGCACGGCTCGAACCGGAACTTCGACTGCACATTCACTCGCACGGCCTGAACGAGGCGATCGGTGTCGATCAGATTCTGACGCCGGTGCAAACCAAAGATGGTCCCTTCCTGGAGGCACCACGGCGTGTTCTGATCGAATGTCCGCCGTGGGTGACTCGGAGTGCTCTGGCGCTTCGTATCCTGCACGGCTGGAGTCGTGAACCACCGTGGCCTCCCCGAGGGCAACCGGTAGCGCTGGCGCTGTTTGTGCCGTTGGTCGAGCTAAAGGGAACGCTAGCGAACTACATCGGCAAGGAGTTACTGCCACGGGGACCTCCAAATCCGTTCGCGAGTGGATTCGGAGGGTTTAGTGCGGCCTGGAGTTCACTCGAGGCACTCAAAGGTAAGCTCCTGATCGTTCTCGATGGGTACGACGTGCAGTGCAAGACACGCAAGGGTAAATCCATGCCGAAGGACGTGATCGATCTGCTCGAGGGACGTCTGTTTCCGGAGGCGCGTGTTGTGTTGATCAGCGTGACGTCATCCTGCGCCGAACTGCTGCCACTGATGCAGCGGCATATCACCTGCGAGGGACTTATCTGGGGCCGCTCGGTGTCACTCCTCGGCGGTGGTCAGTGGGGAGCTCCAACGAGGCTTATCGATACCGTGCAGTCCTGTCGACAGCTGCGGAGCATTGCTAGGACCACGTTGGGTTGCTTGGCGATTGCGGCCATCTATGAAACGTCCGGCGGTGAGCTACCCACCGATGAGTTGGATGTGATCGCGTCGGTGTTTAACTGCGTTGCAGCCAACTCCTCCCACACGCAGGTCACCGAATTGGGTCGGTTGGCTCTGTTCTGCCTGAAGACGAAGCGTTCCACGGTAACGTCGGCGGAGCTGAAGATGTACTGCTCCGCCCCAGAGACCAACATTGCCGGATGTCTCGATCGAGCGCAGCTCTTTGGGCGCACAGCAAAGCGTAAATCCGATCAGTACTATACGATCATCTGTCCTGGATTGGCGGAGTTCCTTGCGGCTAACTACATCGTCTCACTCGCAAGTCGCCCAGGATTACTTGCGGCAGAGATCGCTGGACTCGCCGTCGGTGATGAGGTTGAGCCGGAGATCCTAAAGGTGCTCAACTTCGCCATGGCACTGCTTGGGTCTCGGGCGCACCTATTGCTCTCTAAACTGACACCCCTCTGGCTAAGCCCGCAAACCATCTTCTCGCTCGCGTTGGCCGGAGGTGAAACGGAAGCGAACCTAACCGCACTCTGCGAGATGCTGGGCATCTCCAAATCACCCCCGGTGCCACCGCTGGAGGCCAAACCAATCTGGGTGTCGATCAAGTCCACCCTTTCGGAGCTGCAAGGCTGGGGTTTGGCATTCAAGAGTCCCACCTGTACGCTGAAGAACCTCGAGCTGGTGTACCAGATGGAGAAGAACCTGCTGCTGGAGTCACGGAATGTGATGGACATCTTTCTGGATGCGCTCGGTAAGAACGAGAGTGTCACCACGCTCCGGATCACCTCGCTGATTGAGAATGAGGTGCGCGACTCGGACATCAACTATCTGGCGAGCTGTATCTCGAAGGCGCTCCTGAAGCCTCGCCTCGAAAGCTTTGAACTCATCCTAACGCTGCTTGAAGAAGATCCACCCATTCTGAAGCTACAGTCCGTGGTGACCGCTCTCTGCCGGACGATTCCACGTCAGCCAAAGTTGAGTAATCTTTCGCTTGACCTCGGACTCTGCACATCACAATTGGTTCAGATTTGTTCGACACTGGAAAAGTGTCCGCACGTGACGCGCCTCTCGTTACCACATTTGCGCTGTGAACGAGGAGCGGTTGGAGCTCTGGCGGCACTCCTTACCGTACGTCCCCTGTCCTATCTAGGTCTACCGTCGAGTTGGGGCGCTCGGGATGATCCACCGTCCTCGAGTGGCGTTAGCATGGGCTCCGGTTCGGGCAGTAGCAGTGGCAACTCGGGTCTCATCAAGCAGTCCTCGCTGACGGGAGCACCATCCCCGCGCTCCTACCCGGCCGGCCTCTTCTCATCACTCCCAAGAGGTGTTCTCAACTCCACCTCCAACCTGGGCCGCTCGGCCACACTGCCTCGCCAGCCGATGGAGGGTCCTCCGGACAAACGAAGCACCGACTCAGTCATCTCTCGCACCTGGTACCCAACGCCAGCCTGCGATGGAGGCCCACACAACTCCGGAACCCTGCACGAACTCCTCCTAGCCGCCCGCGACACCTACTCACGCCTCCACGGACTAGACCTCAGCAAGGCGCAGCTATCTCTCGAGGACTCGATGTGTCTCGGCGAAACGGTGCGCGTCTCCACTACGCTTCACTCGATCAAGCTTGAGGGCGCATCGAGACTGAGCGAGATCCTACCGACCGTACTCGGTGCCAGCGAGTCACCCTGCCTGCAGATGATGAGCCTGGGGTCACCCCGGATCGCACTGGAGGATGCTGCCGTTGGCATGTCCGCACGCGCCCTGGCAGCTGCATCACCCTCCGACTGCTCAGCCTCGATGGTTGGAGCTTTAGGATAGAAAATGTCGGCACACTGGCGTCCGTCCGGGGATTCCTTTCGCTCACGTCGATACGCGAGCTTGGCCTGAACAACTGCCGGCTCAACATGCCGATGTTCAAGAGTGACGTCCCGGTGCAGTCCGGTGCCTACGAGTGCCGCTCTGTTGTCAATCTGAAGCTTGCCGGAGCACAGGTACGACACAAGGCGTACGCCAAACGATCCAACCATCGGAAGATGTCTTATATTTGCTTGCCTCTCCAATAGATCATCTTCTCCGACCACCTGTCGATGAAGGGTCCACACATGCTGCCGTATCTGGTGGGATTCGTTAACCTGCGCGAGCTGGACCTTTCCGCACCGTCGCGGACAGGCTTCGGCAGTAACACCTCGACGCCGCTCATCCTCTCCGATAAGGACGTTATCGCTTTCTTCAACACGTTGAACAACCATTTCAGGTATGAGTTATTTTAACTTTACAGTATTGAACTGGTACGTTAAGTACAATATTATTACAAGAATACAATTCCAATAAATCTCGCATATGGTAAGGTCGGTTTTGGCTAGAAACTGCACTAAAGGAGTTCAAGCATAGGTTAAATTTGAAGCATCATTCAGATTATTTATACCATTTTCAAACATTTCCAAACACCGAAGTTCATTCGTAATCATGCTCAAATAAGAAAATCTTATGAAATATATTTCGGGTTAAACATGAACTTGTTATAAAGTAGACTTCAATAGAAAAGCCTAATCTCTCTATAGATTTACAATGTAGAATAAAATTCCATAATATTAGAAAGCAAAGTCCAATAGAATAAACCGACAATTCACAAAATATCAAACGCCCAACCTAACTTTATCCCCCTTTTTTCCCCTTCAGCCATCTCAACACGCTGAAGATGTGCAACTGGATCGTGCACCTGGACGAGGCGCCGAAGACGCTCAAGACGCTGGCCAAGCTGCTGAAGGCCAGCCCGCTCAGTCACCTCAAGCTCGACAGCGTTATCGCGATGGATCGACCTCGCAAGCAGCGCATCGAGCCCCAGTTCACGCACGCCTTCCTGGCCAACCTGCCGCTGCTCCGGTGGCTCGGGAATCACGCTCCATGGCCTGAGCGAGGAGCAGATAACGACGCTCGGCAATCACTGCGGCGACATGCGTGGCATGGAGATCGACGTTAGGTGAGTGTGTAGTATTTACCATTCCGACGACATGTAAAGTCGCAAAGTAGCAAGGCATTTATCAGCATTTCGGGTTGGTGTAATCCGACCGGGCCACGATTCTTCCCTCCTCGGGAGGAATGGAAAAAAGCTCTCGAGCCGATCGAGTACGTGCATATGTGTCTCCGGCAGCAAATCTTATGCCTTCCGGCGTCCGTATTTGACATTCGAAACCCACTCGGTTTTTGGCACTAAGTACCCTCTTAGAAACTCGCGCGCCCAACCGCCAATTTTCCAAGGCTTTTCGCATTTTCCACGCTCCCCTGCCATAGAGGGGTCATACGCAAACAAACGAACTCGACGGCTGACAATAAATTCTTTCATGCAATAGAGTACACCCCCTCATCCTCCCCCTCTTCTTTCCATCAAAAGAGCCAAGTCAAACCAAGCGCAAAGATAAGGACGACTCCTTTCTCCCATGCCATCCACTTTTCAACAATGTTCGGTCGGGTTTTTTATTCACTTTTGAACTTCCGCTCGGGAAAACTTCGGCATGCCGTCGTTGCTGGCGTGGAGTAAATTCAAGAGTTTTGGCATCGGTTTTCAATTTCCCATTTCGCGTGGCCCACTTTTCATGCTCACTGTGTCTTTGTCCTCGCTTTTCTTTTTTTTCAATTTCGGGATAGGTTGTCCGACTCGACGATCGAGAACGCGCGGCTGATGACGAGCAACCTCGGCATGGACGGGAAGTTCGACATTCGCGTGTCCACGTTCGGCACCACGAACAGCATACTGATTCACATCGAGAAAACTTCGACGAAAAGTTTATCCCGTAAATAATCACGGGAAACACATCACCGGATTGGCGTTGCGAATGTGTCCCTGGGATTCCTTCCGCCCAGGGACGGATGCTGCATGGATCATGGATTTATGGCGGCTTAGTGAGAAGAGTAGAGCGGCCAATCGATCGGGGAGGTGTCGAAGCGGGAACGGCATAACGTAAGTAACTCCGCACTAGCCGGACCGGATTCACCCTACTCTTCCCCAGTGGTTTCCGTCTTACCCCAAGAGGAAAGGAACCGGGGGAATGGTCGCATCGGTGACGATAAGCTCCCGCGCGTGGCTAAGCCACGGATTCGAATGGACGAAGAAGGCCCATCCATTAAACATCGGATCGGAAAAGCATCGAACCGTGTGGCGTTCACTTCTTTTGCCGTCTTTCCACAGCCAAAGCCTGGGAAATTTGCTATCTCACTTCCGGCAAACTCCAGACGATGACTTTGTGCGTATGAATGTTAGCAAGTGTGAAGCATTGTATTGCTGATGGTCTTGGTGTAGTTTATGTGAAGGCTTTTCAATCTATGCCCACAACCCGTTTTAGAATTGAAGGTTTTCACAGCAAAGAAAATCATCCCCCAACAAACGCGCTTTACCTGTTGAAACCCTCGAAAAAGGAACAGTTCTCTCATCAAGATGAATTTATTCTTTCTTGTGTCGATTGTAATATTTTTTAGTAATTAAATTCCCCGTTAGTTGGAGTAATTAAGTCACCCGTCGATGGAATTGGAATACTTTATTCTTTCAAAGAAGGAAACTAAAAAAAAACTGATTTATAATGTTCTGAAAGCAAAACTCAGTTTGTCCATCCAAGTTTGTTATCCTTTTAATAATGCTTTAGTAAGAATTTAATATCAAATTTATGCCAACAAGAAAAAAAAACTTGGCAAAACTTATCAACCATCGTTTACTTTCATCAATAGACAAGATGCAAAAAGAACAAACTAATTAATACATTAATAATCTGTCGCCTCTCAAGCGATTCGGTTTTAACGCAAAAACGGGAATAACTGCAAAAACTGTTCGTCGTCAACTTCAAACGAGAAACGCTATCCTGACGCTTCGCTACTTTCCATGGCAAACGGTATGATTAACACTGATTCCCTCTGATATCGTCCCGCGTGCCCTGCACGTGCCATGAATACCATGTGTATGTTTTTCACTGTGGACACTTTCTGCCATCAACCGACACAAAAAAAAACACACACACACCCTCTGTCTCTCTACGGTTTCCTTGTTCTCACTATCTTGTCAGAGCATAAGAAAAAAAAACAAAAGCCAGTGGTTTTCCAGCCAGTTTTTCTGCAAACTCTAGCAAAACGCGGAACGAACCAAACACAGTGAAGATTAAATTAAAGCGAAAAAAACACACACAAAACGATAAAGTACCAAATAATGTGCGAAAAGCGTACCGTAGAAAGAAGACAATATCGAAAACAAAAAATGTTGATGAATATGAAATATTCGTTTGATTTTTAATATATATACAAAAGGAAAACGGTGAGGACGAAAATTGTAGGAAACGAATGAGTGGAAATAAAGCTAATTGAGAGTCGTTCGAACGCAACCTGGCCGCAAAGAGGACAAAAGCGTGAACGTATATGCATATATTTGTGGCTTGTTGCTATTTTGTTATTAATTTAAGCATCCCCGCCATTTTACCCTCATCCGACGAAGGCAAAAAAAAGGAACAAAGTGAAAAATAATAGATAGGTTCGGGATTTGGCAATTAGTAAAAGTAAGCTAAAGGTGAAGTATTAATGTGCTTTCTTCCGATTCGCGAAACCGATGTTGTCTTGAGAGTTTAGGCGAGCGTCCCTAGAGATGCAAACCAACACAGTTGGCCAAGTGGTGGTGTTTTAGTAGGAACCGGAAGCGAAACCGAATATCGACGTTGGGCGTCTCCTTCCAAAAGAATATTTGTGGCAAAGAGTGAAGAAGCGTGAAGAAGTGTTATCAAGGAGGAAGAAAAACATAAATTTATTAAACGAACACTTTACAGAACACATTGCGATAACTTAAAACCCGGTTTTACAACAGAAAACAATTGGACGGGGGGAGAAAACAGTGTAAACGATTTCGCGAACGCATTAGAGTAGAAACATCGGGACAAGTTTTGCCAACAAGTACGCGTGCAGTACATTGATCGTCTTTGTATTTTAATGAGAAGCGTATTTTAAGAAAACGTAGAAAGTATTCTAAACTGATGCGACGTTTCCCATCGGAGGATTTGGGAAAGTGAACGGTGGCAAGTGACAGGAGCAAAACCGTGAGTTTTCCCTTTTTGCTAGACGAAGGTTGGAGAGTATCTGTTAGCTTGTAATTCCTGGGGCAACCCGAGCCTCCATGGCCACAAGTATGGCTTATATTTATTGCGTGCGTGTTGTGTGCGTGTGTGTGTGTGTGTCCGTATGTGCCGTTGCAAGATACGGAGATATTTATGTTTAAGAGTATTTTTATTTACCCCCAGCATGAAACCGTTAAAATGTTGAGTATATATTGTATGTTTAATATATTAAACCTGGCCGACAGGGAAACGACTGTTCGAGTTTGTATAGTTCCGGTACGCGAGCGTGATGTATTCGTATCTTCCTGTTTTTTCCCCATCGTTAGAGGCTAGTAAGTTGTGGGCTAAACCCTAAAATCGTTGAGAAAGTATTTAAATGCTCTACGTGAATATTTTTTCCTATCTCACACCTTGCTAAGGAATCGTTTTGTATATTCGTAGTAAAATGTACGCGTGCATGTAACTGTCTATTTGTTACGTACCACCCGAGCGTAAGTTTAGAAATTACTTCCGTTATCAGAAACAATGATTTTCCCCCAAATATTTTTAAAAACCACTATTGGGAAGCGAGTCTAATTATACAATTGTGGGGCAAGCTTGTGAAAAAGAGGAATAGTTAAAAATCTTTTACGGTACAAACACCTTCCAAACTAACGTCCCACGTGGTTGCTTGTAATCATGGTGGGAATAGAAAGCATTGTACGTAACTTTGCGATCACGCGGCCAATGAAAAGAGAAAGGTTGATAATTAAATGGGGAAACTATTTCCAAAAAATACACACACAAACATACATGTCGTTTCGAACCGAACCGAAAAGAAAGAAAAACCGTTTGAGGACAAATTGAAACGATTTGAAACAAACGTAATGCAGTCCGTAGCGATTGAAATGAGGCCGACACTAGGAGTAAAGTGTATATGAAAAATAAAACAAACAAAAAAACAACGTCAAAAAAGAAACAAATAACGTTAATGTGATTCATTATAAAATGCATTTAAGACTTACACTGCAAGCAGTATCTAAATGTTTTAAACATGTATTGTAACAGCATGAAAAATTTGGCCCAAAACCGGGATGTAATATTTCAGCTGGTTTCGACCGTTCTAATACCGTTTTTAGGAGCCGCTCGAACGAAAGTAAGAACGGAACATGGTGGAGTTTCGGGAAACCCTAGCAAGGTTCCGTGCAGAACGGAGTTTAATGGTCCTGGACTGGATGTTTCAAAGGGGATTTGTGCAAGGAAGGAACGATACGCACACTGCACAAGCCGACTCCTTAGCTTAATTCGTTGAATCTTGTCTGTTGGCCAATGAGGTTGAAAATTTGGACAGCAGGTCGGGAAAACTCGGATAAAATTGAAATAAAGTAAATGGAGATTCAAAAACAGCAAGTCAAACAAAAAAGTGTACTAAATGTGAAACTTATTTTAAAACCAATAGCAAAAGGAAGTAAAGCTGTCAAAATACTGAAGAGAAAAACCAGAATACAACACACCAAGTGATCAAACAAGGTAAAAAATTGAAGTGCAACTGATGGGCACACGAAGAAAGGATGCCCAAAAAGTCTAGGATCGGATGAAAAAAAAAACTATTAGTACATGTGAAAAAGACGTCGGCCAGTGTTTTGGAAGCAGCGGGAATTTAGAAGCGATGTTGAACGAAAGAACTAATCTGCAACTGAAATAAAATTGTAATGTTACCAAACTTTAGTACCATGGGTTTTGAGAATATCACACGTGTAATTGGGTAAGTCTGGATCAGCTATTTATAACTGAATTTTGAACTATTGGAAGTACACAAAAGCATACAAAAATCATTCAACTTATGAAGTACTCCATTTGAATTTTATGTTGTAGTTACGATAAATGATAGGAAATAATTACAGCTTGGTTCTTTAATTTTTAAAGTGATATAACAGCACATTGAAATTTATAAAATTTACGGGTACCCGTGTATTAAACAATACAAACAGATCAAAATGTGGCTAAAAAAACGAATTTCAAAACTTGGAATTTTTGGTCTGTTCCACTTCATGTTCGTTATTTAACCCTTTTTCGGTATCAAAGTTAAACGGTCTAAGAACGACAGTCGAATTGATTATGATACAAAGGCAACTTTATTTCTGGTAAGGACTTAGTAACTTGAACCTCAGCCATTACACAATTCGCCTGAAAACGTCCAAATTCTCCTGATCCAAAAACAGCAAGTTAAACACGTCGTTGTAAAACTCTGGATAGTACTCGCACGCTCGCTGGCAGTCGGGTGTAAAGTTGACCTCCAGCAGCTTCGGTTGCACCTTCGTGCCCGCCTCGGTCCACTCGAGCATCAGATCAACGGCGTACAGCGCACGAGACTGTGCGCTTGCTCCGATTCCGCACGGTGGCCCGAGCTTGGTGGCCCCCAGCAGCATCTCTTTCAGCATGTCGCAGATGTCCGTCTCGATCTGATCCCACGGATGGCGCGGGTACTGCGTCGACCAGTTGCTCACGAACTCATCACACTTCATGTGCCGCAGCGTGTACTGACCGTAGTTCATCACGGTGAAGTGCTTCTCGTAGTCATCGAAGTCGTCCAGCTGGAACGGTTTGTTGGCGAAGCGCAGGAAGAAGTTGGTGTACACGTAGGCGCACGGTTCGTCGACACTCTTCACCAGCAGCACGTACCGGATGTCGAACTTGACGCTTGCCTCTAGCTCGGCCCGCTCGAACAGCACCGGATGCTCGATGTACTTCTGCGCAATCTTCGGCCCCGTCTGCTGCAGTCGCATGATTTTCGCCAGGTTGTCCGTGATGTGCGTGTCGAGCGTACGGGCCAGATTCCATGGCTTCACGATCCAGTGGTTGTCCATGCCACGCTGCGCCCGGTTCTGATAGTAGCTCACGAACTGAACCAACTCCGTTTTCAGATTATACGTCACCGGTAGCCAGCGGGGATTAGGTGCTAACGGGTCGTCACCATCGCTTCCCTCGGTGGACTGTTTACGTGCCATCCGGCGACAGACGACGCTCAACAGGTCCTTGATCGTCATAACGTTCTCAAACGGAAATTGGTTAACGAACTGGTTCGGGTTGTTCTCGCTAAACTCGCGGAACGACTTGAAATGGCTTGTCATCCACAGGATGTCCGCTTCGGCCGGATCGCTCACGATCTCGTACGACGCATCCGTAAGGTATTGGTTGACGAGTTCGTACTGCGAGTACACCTTCAGTGGTCTGTTGCCATCGATCAGCGGTGGTGCTACGTCCGGATTCGGGAGTGTTTCCTCGATGTGACCCGCCAGAAAGTACTCCTTCGGTGGTTCCTGTTGCGCGAAATCTTCCTTCGCTAGCGTGCTATAACGCCACGGAAGCAGTAGTGCATCACGTTCCTTCGATTGAATCGGAACGCCTTCGACACAGTCCCGATAAAGACTGTCTCCCTCGTCAATGTCCTCTGTGGGAAACAGCAAACTGTACGTGATGCCCTCGGGAATGTGCATAAATGGCACCACGCGACAGTTGGGTGTATCACCGTGCAGAATCGCACTACCCACCTCGTCCATCACGTACCAAATCGGCATTCGATTCTCCACCGACAGGCCTTCCGCGTTCACCGAGTACGTGTTGCACCAGCGCCACATTTCCTGGAGAATTCGCGGGATGTACACATTCGGCGGCACGTCGTCATCCTGCTGCAGGCCCATCATCACCGCCAGCCGGCTCACCAGCTCCGGATGATCGTTAAGCAACTGCCGGGCATTATCCGTTCGGAATGTCCACGCATGATCAATCAGGTAGATCTCGGTGGGGTCGGCCGCACTGATACCGCCCTCCTTCGAAACCTGCAGTGTCCACACGGGATCCTCCGGCGAGCGTGGTTCATCTCCGTAATCGAAGGCGAGCAGGGAAAAGGCCAAACCGGCATCGAACACTTGATCGGACAGCTTACGGTACAGTTCGGGCCAGAAGTGCTCCGGCACACCGGACGATTGCAGCTGCGGTTTGTGGGCAGCAATGAATGTTTCATAGTCCATGCCTGGGACAAACTTTTCCACTTTCTAGTATCTTCGACACCGGTAAACTGTACACCCGAAAAGCAACCAACGTGCCTCGCCGTGGAAAGTAAACACAACAAATGAGCGAATTGACAGCTGTCAAATACCATGCAAATTTGATTCGAAGAACTGTTGGCCCAAATGTGCCCTTTTGGTCGATTTAAAATTACAAAAAATACAGTTTTTGAGTAATAAAAATTAGTGAAAGCGTATAGTTAAACAGAAAAATCTATGATAATCTGAATAACCATCATTTGAGTTCATTATAGAACTTTATTCTTGGTTTGCAAGAAGCTTCGAAATCACTACTCTTTCGAAACGACACGGAAAATTGAAATCAGCTGAGAAACATTTGTATTTTAAATTAATTCATGAATACAAATATCCGATGTTACCTAAAGTCGGCCAGACAGTTTATTTCCATTTGGCTACAAATTGGCCAACAGCTACAAAAAATCTAAAATTTACTGGATTTGATCTTCGGATGTTCAAATACAAATTGAGAACAAGCTTTATTTTGTTGCTTTTTTGCTCTACGACAGAGAATAACTTAGCACGTTCCATTAAATTTATTGGCTCGATTAATAAATACGCGTCCTTACAGAGTAACAGCAACGTTCCACTATGGATAAGGATTTTTAAATAAATAAATAAATGCAAAAAACAATTAACGCTAAACCGTACCACGTATCGATCGTGGATAAATACTGGCGGCTGATGATTCGATGCTGGAGGGCCTTCAATTAAAAGTGGCAAAATCGTTCCGAAAAAGTAAAACAACATAAATGTGGCACTTACACGATTCTCCAACAACACTCGCCGCGATGTGCGGCAATTGAAACATTTTACATTTTCACTGAAAACGGCTAACCTAATGAAGGCTCGAACGAACTGAACGATTTTCTCTAGGAGTATTTTTATACGAAAAAGCTTTCCGCTTCTTTGTTTACTTAACTGGCTGGCAACACGAAATTCTAGGGAGTACATGTGATGATGGAGTAAATTAGTCATACGCTCTACACGTAGGGGGCTTTTCAGAGCTTTTGACTTTTTAACTACTTGTCTGCTCAAATCGTGGCTGCAAGAGGGGGATGATGATTCGTTAGTTGACTGCGATTCCACTAAAATGATGTAAACTTCTACTTATTACGATCTATTCGCTAAATTTCCTTGCCCCTCTTTCTTTGTTATCAGGTACACCGGTAGCTAAGAGAATGCATATCAATTTCATTTAATTTCAATGTGATTAATACGACCACTTAATTTCTCTTTTACGCCTCGCTACTACAGCAGCAAACTCCTTCCGTATGTTAGCAGATTTCCTTTTCGCTACGATTATGATAAAATAATTTAACTTACCGCGATGGGAATGTAGAGCAAAAGAAGGAATGAATTGAGTATCGTTAGTCAGTGCGATGATGATCCTTAACCCCGTCACTTTCCGGTTGTTTTGCCGGAAAAACAGCAATATTTGGCCAGTGCCATGGCACTTAACCCGGTGACATCCTATCGCACCATATGGATGCGCTTGGCATGCATGACCAGGTAGCGCCTCTGTTTGGTGCTGAATCCACACAACGGGCACTGGTACGGTTCCGTGGTGACGTGCGTTAGCTTGTGCTTCTGTAGACATTCGTTCGTGTTGAACTTTTTCTCGCACTGATTGCAAGCAAAGTTTCGTTCGTCGAGATGGATCAGCTCGTGGCTGACCAGATGATTCCGGAAGCGAAACTTTTTGTCGCAGAACCGACAGCTAAACTGCAGCTTGTCGTCGTGCACGCGCATATGGTTGTACAGCGCGACGTTCGTTTTAAACCGCTTATCGCACGTGGTACAGGCAAAATTTCGCTCCCGCGAGTGTACGTTGGCGATGTGGTTGTTCAACAGCCGGCGGTTGCCAAACTTTTTCTCGCAGAAGCTACAATCAAACTTTTTAATGTTCAAATGCACCTGATTCACGTGATACGAGTAGGCGCTCCGGTTGGCAAGCGTCTTTTCGCAAATGTAACAGTAAAGCTTGCGGCTTTCCACTCCCTTGAGCGCCTCCGGAGCAACGACATCCTTCTCGTCATTTTCCTTGTTTGTGCTTCCCTCGCCGGACTTTAATTCCGTCGTTTGCTGGCTACCTTCCGCCTCCTCGAGCTCTGCTTCCGGTTCGTCTTCTCCCTCGGGAACAGATCCGGACTCCACGCTGCACTGTTCCGTATCGCCGGACACACCGTTTGTTGGCTGCAGTAAACTAAGTGCGTGCATGGTCATGTGTTCGATAAGGATGGCCCGATCCAAATAGTTGTCACATTGTTCACAGTGAAATATCTGATCCCAGTGCTGATCCTTCAGGTGATCCACAAGTGCGGTCTGCGTATCGAATCTACGCACGGATGATTTAGTTTTGCAAAATGTGCAAACAATCGTCCTCGTGCGGGGAGATGATTTTTGGCTAAAATTATTGAAATAATAACATAGTAAGCCCTGCTTTTTCAAGCCATGAACCGCTGAACTCCTTGTTTACCTTTTCTTCGATTCTTGATCCTGTTGATGAACCTCTTCCTGTGTTGCTGCCACTGCGTTTTTCTCGGTCGCTACTACACTATCTGTTTCCATCGGATTTGGTTTATCATTCTTTTTGGCCACTGATCGCTCGACTGCATCCTCAACCTGCGGCTGCTCCTTGCATGTCCTTAGGAGGGAGGCAAATCGTTGCTCCATAACACGACACTTTTCGAACAGATCGTGCCACTTGGTAATGATGTCCTTGCAGCAAAAACAGATCTTTGTTGGCAGGGTGTCATTTTCCGCGATATCAACGCTTAGATACTTTGCAATCTTTCCCCGTAGGTCGTTTTGATAGCGCGAATGTACCGAGGTGAGGTTTTCCTCCGATTTTCCGCAGATGCGACATATCGTTTTGAAATCGATTTCGACCATTTTACAATCGGTCATGGCGGCAGTCGAACTGCTCGTACCATTTCGGGAAACATCCATTTCACGTTGATTATGGAATTGGAGGATCGTAGCACTGCCACAAACTGGTGTTTGGATAAAGTTTTCACATATTTATCGCAATTTCTCGCTGCACACATTGATGTACCACCATTGTGATTGAGGACAATTTGTTTTCCTTGTCTTCAGAGCGCCAATCGAGAATCGCATTTATTTTCAATGTTTCCTCTACAGGTTGTCTTTTCTAAGGATATTTTGCTTGAAACACATTATGCGGAGCGGAAGGAATGACAACTTCGGCTATACTTTTGTACATCCGTGCACCATACTGAAATGGGTTGAAGTTAGACCCAGAGGTATAAACTTTATTCCGTTTCATTTCTGCTGCGGAGTGTTTTTTCATAATTGCTATTGTAATAAAGGAGTGAAAATGATCTTAAAATTTATTACAATGTAACATTTTTCCAATGCTTCCGCTGCACATGATTTTAATTGTAAAAATATTGAAAAGTAACAGTTCCATGAACTACCGATTTCGGGAAGGGTTCGAACCTACATGGTTCATATAGTGGAACTGTTGTCAAAACGTCAACAATGACAACCATTGTACGACACAATTTTCCGCACAGGCAAAGATATCGGTGGAATGTTCTTCGTGTTTTTAAAATATTAATTGTGATCTCTTTAGTGTAGAAAGCAATGGTAAGTGTGGTTGAATGCGTAAATAATGTGATTCTCCAAATGAAATACCTCAATTCTTGTTTGTGGCTTCATTTGAACGTTACAAAACAATCTTTACCCGTGACGTCATCAATTGATATCGGGCTCGAAACCCAAAGCAAATAATGAAGCGAGTCGGTGAATAACGTACATATTTCTCAACTTTTATTACTTTGCTCCACCTTCAGTTGCAGTTTATGTTACTGTTCAGCCGTCAAGGCAAGCTACGGCTACAAAAATGGTATGTCGCACACTCGGACAAGGTCAAGAAGAAGATCACCCGGGAACTAATTACGACAATCCTGTCCCGTAAGCCCAAGATGTGCTCCTTTTTGGAATGGAAAGACTGTACCATCGTTTACAAGAGGTAATGTTTGTCCAATGCTACGACCAACCGTGGTGTAATCTGTGTATCTTTTTTCCCCCAGATATGCGAGCTTGTACTTTTGCTGTGCAATCGAACAAAATGATAACGAGCTGCTAACTCTAGAAGTAATTCACCGATATGTGGAGCTGCTGGACAAATACTTCGGTAGTGTAAGTATAGATCGTTCAATCTTCGGAAAGATCGCATAATCTTCAATTCTTGCGTTTCAGGTCTGTGAGCTGGACATCATTTTCAACTTCGAGAAGGCTTACTTCATACTGGATGAGCTGCTAGTGGGAGGCGAGATACAGGAAACCTCAAAAAAGAACGTCCTCAAGGCAATAGCCGCGCAAGATGTGCTTCAAGAGGTCAGTACTCCAGATGATTCTTACGATATATAACAACATTATGCCAGAAAGTAACACCGATGCCGTCGAATCTAGACTCTTGCCAATATCATCTCACGAAAACAAACAAAAGAAGCCCCGCAGACCACAGACATGAAACGATGCCTTACATAAATGACCATTTAAATATTTACAATCAAAATCGCTATACACGCTAGACAAGCTCCTTCATGTTGCTCCGCAGTTCAAATACGCTAAACCGTTCAATTTATTCAAACAACAAGCTAGCTTCTGTTTTGTGCAGTTTGGACTTATTCTGTTACTGCTTACCAAACGATCGTTCATGTTGTACAAAAGACTCCAAAAACTCCCACCGGCTTATACAAATCATGTATGCTCAACAGTTGTGTCGGTTCGGTTGCGTAGGATTTTGTTTTTAATTTACAATTAAGCGTGCTACTGTTTATGTTAAGTCTTGTTTGTGTTTTTTGTTGATTTGTATTTATTTGTTTTGTCCTTTGATTTGTTTGCTACCCCTCCAAAGGCTGTGAGCCTTTAAGAATCTACAACTTTTATTTTTGTTAATAATCAAAGCATCAGAAACGCCAAATTGTGAAGTTGTCCTTTACCAAAAATTATTCTTTTTTCGTTTTTTTCACCACGTTTTTGCGCGAAATTTAAGTTTGTTATGTTGGAGCTCGAAAGTGTGGTGTGGCTACCGCTTCTGGCTGGAAAGCTGGGGGTTAGGAAAAGAACTATATAAATATAGATGAATGTCTTAGCAGAAGAAGGGGAGAGCATTGGGAAACTAAGAATTTCCATTGCAAAAATCCAGAGCATCTAGAAGTGCCTCAGTAATGTAGTATTTTAATTCATTCTTACAATCTAGAGTATTACAGTAAGATATGTTTTGTTCTAAATAACAGCATCCCGTCCGCATCGTCAGGTTGTATCGGATGTTTCTTGTTAACCATAAAAAAGAATATCCTCTTGCATCGTGTCCTAGTCCGTCCATCTGTCTATCTGCCACTCTAGCTCTTTACTCGTAGTGTCTTGCTCGTGTCGGTTGCATTGAAGAAGCATGTATGGAATGCGCTACTAATACGTTGTTGGGTGGGTAGAATAGTACTAGGTAGCATATGTTTCTCTAAACTTATTTTGTTGCGCCTTATATTCTATATACATTTATTCTCAAAGTTCTACAACATTTCAATATCTAAGTTTCATGAATACAGCGTTTTTTCAGATAATTTTTAAAATTAATTTGAACATGTATCAAATATAATTTTAACTTGTTTTATGAATATTTGACGTGGTACGACTTTTGTTTGATTTTTCTGTACCCTGCAATGAAAGGTTATCCCTATGCTAGGCGCGTTGTCCGTTGCTTAATCATTGCTTTGGTCACGACTGCCCAGCATTAGACTCTGCTTCTACTTCTTTATCGTTGGCAGTGAATATGAATTTTTAAACACTTTTTTCTATCTTTCTCTCTTCCCTTTTTCTCTTTTTGGAGAACCAATTGGATACCATGTTACTATTTCCAACCACTTTGACGGCCACTCCTAACGAACTTAATGATGTTTCACTCATCTTCGTCCTACTTTTTGATAGGATTTAAACGAAAACCTAAACTGACAATCAGCTACCTCCAGTACGTAGTGCTCGTTTTCTTTCTATAGCATGTAGTTAATGCTTCCACTTTAGTCTGATCAGATCGTGCTCCATTTGTGTCATGAATTTGTCGCTTGTGAATTGTGGAAAGTACATTTTCATTCCGCCTCCGTAGTGCCTACGCTCTAGTTGCCTTCCTTTTGGACTAGCAAAATTCCACTACCGTTTGGTTGGTGTAAAAAACTTGGTTAAAATCAATCCATTACTATGCAGGCCGACGAAATATTTGTGGAAAAATAGTCTGTACATTCTATTTTCATTTCTTTTTCTTTCACCTTTCTTGCACACCAACGAAACGCAGCAAAAGGAATTGGAGTGTTAATGTGAAATGTATAAATTGAATAGTACACATATTGGAGTGATTTTTTTTAATTCGGATAAATTTGTAAAACGGGTTTACCTCTCTCTAAGTGTCACCGATATCAAAGTAAAAACAGTATACAAAATTGAAACGCTAATACTCCCTGCTTATAGTGTATGGCATTGCCATGATCAATGGTGAATGATCGTTCGTCGCTGTACTTTCTGGGACACCGGTTCTGGGTTTTACAGGAACGACGGGTTGAGCTTCTTCGTACTCTTCAGCTGCAAGCCAAGAGCGTTTTGCAATCTTCAGCACTTCAGCAACATGCGCATACTCACCTTGAAAGCTATGGCTGTAAATATGCAACGGTTAGGAACCCAACAATTCCTATCAACCTAATGTCTGTTGCTTCGTTCGTTTCTGTTACATTTCGCTGCTCATTTTATTGCGAATCAATAGCGATTTATTCTTCTATTGTCATATGTTCGTTAGAAGTTACATTGTCATGTTTGTTGTTATTGCAATTTCATGCCGTTTGTGAAACTCCCGGGGCTCAAATTTATCTTTCCGATGCATCTTTCGTTCATTTCTTCTGTCTTCCATCTCTTCTTCGGATTTC
>KE524947.1:131934-160413 GCA_000441895.2 Anopheles sinensis | reverse complement strand
TTCTTTTCGCTTAAGTATGGCTTCCCAAATAGGCGCTGAATTTGGTTGGCCAGTTTTGAACCCATCTCGACACTTTTCTAACTTTGTTGCAGGTCTTAGATGATGAAGATTATTTTTGTTGTACTAATTCCAAACCCCTTCCGCGGAAATCGGCTCGGAGTCTGGCCAGCCGCCTTTGCCTTTATGGTGAATGTGCTAGACGTCTCTCTCTATTCAAGACACTACCTCGCCAAACTATTGCCCATTGGAAAACACCACACATTGGACTGTTTTATTTTCAGTTGGCAACACACTCTGACTGCCATGCGAGAGGATTTCTTTTTTATGCTTTCTAGAATTAGTCCCGGCTTAAGAGCGAGCGTAGCAAAAATTATATGCGGAGGATAACAATTAAAAGAACCATGATTCAAACCACGTCACAACCAACTAGCTATAGGTACTTTAAGAGAATAGAAAAAAATAGTAGATAATTTGTTTCGGTCCTCCTTTCGAAGTTTTACCGTTTAAGCTCTGTTTAGCTTAGTCGCAGACGCAATGAAAGAGTTCTTTATTGATCGTGGCTGGAGTGATGTGGACAGGTGTGGCAACATAAACACACAGACACACTATACACACGTCCTAGACACAGCCTCGGTAGGAACCAGATAATAAAACAACGCAATTTTAGTTATCATGAGTGTAGTTCCAACTGTTACAAAACAAACAGAACCTATTCAAACAGCACCTTTCTTACCTACAACTAAGTCCTAATAAACATCTAACACGTGACACGTGCAACAAAGTATACGCTTCTTCTAATAAATAAAACTTACACACCACCCGATTTTGTCCACCCATCCGACACAAACAATATTTCTATCTCTTGTCGTTGTTATGCTGGTTTGTTTTTTTACCATAAATTACCATTCGTTTGGGGATGAACACCGTTAAGAGTTATGCTCGACCTAAGGTCTTACCTATCTCTATCGTTTCCTTTTTCTACAAACCTTACACTTTCTTCTCTAGATGTGTGTTAACATGTTCTTCACTTTGCAATCATGTGAATCTCGGACGCATTTTGTTGCTCAATGGTTACAAAATTTGAAGCAAAAATTCTCAGAAAGTTTGTACATAATATTTTTAGTTCATTTTGCTTCCAGTTTGCAAACAAAACGTGCATTTATTAAATTCTAGGTTAAGTTTTAGCAACATGAACAACACTGTTAAACGCTTCATTTCATTTCTACCGTATTTATGAAAGGATGGTCATTTGTATTATTTTATCAATTTGATTTCCATAAAAGCACAAAAGAAGAGCACATTCTTTTCGTTTGTAAAAAATCTAATCCTATTTTTACAAAGTAGTACAACATGGCCATTCTAGTTCCCGGTTCCCCATTTTCCCGTAGTCCTTTGCAAGCATGAAGCATGTTCCGTGTAGTTGCGTGTCGATTTTATTTGAAGGGTAAACAGTGCCATGAAGATTACGATCGGACTCTTAGCTAATACTACTTCCACCATTACAACGTCCCTTACCCGCTACCTGCCTGGCATGGGTCTCCAGCCAAGCACACACTTTCATGGATGGGATACATGGGCATGGGCTGCGAACCAAAATCACCTCGGAACTGACCCGAACACAACGACACTAATGCCCTCGCTGCTGTGTAAATATTATGCAACAAAAGAAAAAAAACCAACAACACGTCGGACATCCGGTTAACCCAGTAGAAGAACCATCCAATAGTAGTAGTTAGATCACGGCGCGTTGAGCCTACACCGCCAGCGTATGAAATAGCCGAACCCCACACCAAACCACCCCGTGTATATTGTATTTTCATTTTGCCCAGGACGAAGCGGCGGACGGAGCCCTAAGAGACATTGGACTGCTTTGAGCGCACGATCTGTCGGCGATCCGATGGCGGATCTCTAGTCCTACTGCACCTCCCCCTCCCTAACAGACCCGGTTATCCTTTTTCACCCTAGTATTTCTTACATTTTCTATTCCCTTCCTTATTCAAAGGGCCATTGTTGCATGGAAGAAAAAGTCTTTTCATAAAATTATATTATTAAAGAAAACTTATGTTATTCCCACGTACTTTACTGATTATAATTTTGATATCACTGCTTTTTGGAATTATAAACTTCTTTCAAATGCTCTCAGTGCAGAATGGAGCGAAATAAGTTATAGGACTGGAACTGTCATTTGTAGAAATATTTTTAACTTTTCCCCTTTAGACGCTTTTCAGTTCGTTGTTATATTTTTACATTCCTTTTTCCCAAACCAACTCCTTTAAGAGCTTTGCCGTAGATTCTACAATCCCTCCTTTAACAAAGTACTAATACCGACTGGGTGGATTAGATAGATTAGTGCACAAAATGATCTTTTTCCACACCGATATGGTTAATCTTGTATGTAGTTTTATTTTTCTTCAAAAAAAACAGCACTGACACGATTTCTCAAATTTATCTTCACTCACACGGCTTTCGATTGTTTTGTTCTGTGATCCGCCGCAACTGTTTAAAAACACACTTTCTGCTGAAACCGTTTGCCTAAATGGTGTATTTCTCAAAAAGAAAAGCAAAACAAACCGTAAATGCCTTTCCAAGGATCCCCGCATGAAGAGAAGAAAGTGTAACAGTTGGTCTCATCGTCGATCGTACGTACAATGGTGACCCCATTCTTTCCGCAAATGCCCAAACGCCTCGTATCCTCCCCTTTTGTTTCGATCTTCCCCACTTTCCCGTCGTTCGTACATTCGTTCCGTTGAGTTGAATCTAAGACAAACGGAACAAGAAGAAGAAGAAGAAGCAAGGAGGTTTCTCTCCGCTCCCACCCTCCCCTCTACTAAAGCCCTCGCGGCCACTTCGGTTCCTTCGAGTCTGGCTCATAACCCGCAACCCATGATACAAAACCGATAATGAACAAAAAACCAAACCAACCCACCCACACCCACGAGAAGAAGGTACGTAGCTGTGTATGTGTGCGAATGCGTCTGTGCATGTTTGTGTTGTTTTTGATCCTTTTCTGTGTATGTTAAATTTTCTACTTTTTTATATTTGTTCCTTCTCATCCTTGTTGCGTGCAGAGGAGAAGGAAATAACAGATTAGTCTTAGAAATTGCCCAGGCAAATCTAATTTGCACCTGTATTCGTTTGTTTTGCAAACTAACACGCATTTTCTAATAAATTATCAACGAACTGCACCGGGTTAGAATGTTTCTGGCAATAGTCACCAGCCCGTGTTGTATTGCTTGCCGCCTCATCTACTAAAAATTGCTGTCACGGTCTTAGTTAAAACACCTGTATTAGTAATTCTCTTTATACTGTAGTATCTTATTGTTTCCTTATCGAATGAGAACATTACTTTCTAGAATTTGCAAACACGAGCCTGGTTTTGAAGGTGGTTTCACTGATTTTCCAAGTTCTCACCAGTTGATTAGATTCTTATTTGTTTTCAATTCTGCTTCAATTCTTTTTAACAAACGATGAGAAAAGAAGAGAAATTTTTCGTGTCTCAGTTTGAAGTTTGTTTTTTTCCATCACTTTACAAAACAGTTTTCTGCTAAGTACTGTATCGAACAATTCAATTTCAATTCAAACATTCAATTTATAGAAGAAAATACAAACAATTTTTCAAACAGCAAACCAATTAGATTGCAATAAACATTTCTACCACGTTGGCACGGACGCCCGTTTAGCGATGGCCGGTTGTGATTAATCCGTTTGTTTCTTCTCCCCAGGACGAAACACCGCAAGGGTTCTTCGAAGACCACGGGCTCGGGTAGACGGTGGCCGGTGTCGGTGGAACAAGGCGTATCCCTGCGCTAGCCAAAGCAACTCGCAACGAATTACTATGATTTAGAGGTCTTTTTATCATTCGAACATCGTATCTTTTCATAGATTTTATTTTCTTTCGTTCGTCCGGAGACGTCTTCTGACGGATTTATTTTTGTTTTGCTTTTCGTTCGATTCTGCAAAAGATGCATTCGTGAGCCTAATCAGCGATGCCACCTGTAAGCACATATCATATGTTTCTATTGTTGGGTGATCCACATCACGACTTCAGGACCCATTTGCGTTTATATAATTGCACCATTTTGTGATCATTTTCCCGCAAAACGCACATGTTAGTTTACAATCTTAGAGAGATATCGCTCCATCCCGACACCGCAACACGCCCCGAGTCTATTTCACGAAGCCCGATAGAACCTTTCCTGATGAGGTGTTTCCACCTCGCCCCGGACGCATCAACACGATGAGGTGTCGCCTTGTACTTAATAGTGTGTAAGATAATTCGCCAACATTTCCACGAACCGGGGAGGGGGCATCGCATATTGCATATAGAGAGAAGAGGTGTATAAATATCTCAAGATGTGTAACTAGGAGGACGTTACTCCGCCACTCCCCGAGGTGAAGAAGGAAGCAAAATGGAGCGGATGAATCATGGAGCGGAAAGGCCCCGATGATCACGCATACGCATGATTCGGAAAAAACGACCTGCAAACAGAATGGCATTTATAGCGCGTAGATTGTAATTCTCCTCTCGTTGGTGATGATGATTAGTAGAGTTTAAAGATAGTGAGATCATATTCCTGATATACTTATCGTAACAAGAACAAGCGATTTCTAATAAAATTAGAACATACTGTAACCGAAACCGAGCGTTTTCTTTCTATGTGTAAATTTGCGCCCTTCTGATTGAGTTAAGGTTTAAAGCATAAACAAAATTATTTATTCCAATGTGTTTGATTGAATACAATGTGGCATGATTGGCAATTATTTATTTTTGATAATTTCAAAAAGGGTTTGCTATGGGGTGAACGTCAATCAATTAACAGTTGTGTTCTATTTGAACCCTAGAAACTGTTTCTAAAGTCTACAATTTTACGAACCTGCTATGTCTTCGGTGAATTACACCAGATAATTAACTAGAAATTGGCATTGTACATTTAGTCGCAGAACTTTCCCACAATTGTCTTATCCTTTCGATTGTGAACCAAGAGTCACCCTGTGCTTCCTAACGGACATTTCAAATTCAACTACGAAACGTGTCCGCAAGTTACCGTTATGTCTCTCTTCAGCACGGCCACAGTTGTTCGCATTGATACGACTTATCAACATCGCATGCTGGACCACTCGCCCCTCTGGTGGATCCATCTCCCGCACCTCTCAACAGCCCCGTTTCAGATGGTGATGCATCCAAAACCGACGTCCGCGCAGAAGCGTCCCCCCGAGCGCACGGTGGGGCTCTCTCCGCTCCCAATCACCACGGTTGGCGGAAAATGAACTTCCCGTACCCCTTTCGTTCCTCGGTTTTCCCCCCTACAGTGCCCTCGTATAGTATCTTCTCGAGATCTGATAATCTTCCCCAAAGTAATGATCCCGATGGTTGCAGAAACTGCGCTCCCCCGTTGATATCGAGAGTATGTCAGTCAGTAACCAGGTGTGTGCGTGTGTTTGTCTGTGGGTCTAAGATAAAAATAGAGAAAGAAGGAGAGTAGCAAAGTAGAGAAAAACAGCATTCGTGGAGAGTGCGGGAGCGAGAAAGAGAGTAGAGCGGAAAAGTAAATATATCCCCCTTGCGCGAGATAACGGTCCCGAGCCGACGGAGGCACACTTTTTGCGAGATGAAAAGTTCTACAGTTGGAGTTGTGGCAGGTGAAAAAGCGGTTCAGCACGGGTTCGGCCGGGCAAAACGGGCCTCGGCGTTAACCGTCTGACGAGCGGGTAAGCAACAACGGTTTCGACGGTCTGTCAAAGGAAAAGCGACGAAAATGAAAAGTCCAGTCCGGAATTACGATGATCTATCGGTTCCATTCGGTCGGAAGTGGATGCAGTTTATCGTCGGGATCATCTACGTGCATGGCACGAGATCAATATTTGGAGTGCGTGTGAGAGTGAGCGAAGGGCGAGAGTAGTACACAGTGGCCTGAAAGTGTGCACGGTTTGACAGCTTTCTTCTGGATCGGGTCATCCTGTGACGTACGCGGGTCTTGGTCTGCAATATTTTCACATCGACTTTTCACGTCTTCTCTTTTATCTCGGACTTACACTCGTAGCAGGTATTGCTCAGGTATTTTCTCTCACTATGTCTACCTCTCTCTCCGAGGTGACAAGTTGTGTGATGAAAAAGCGTTCTACTCCTCCGTGGAGAAGGAGCAAATTTTCCAATTGATCGTAGCAATCGGGAAGAAATCGTCGTCCTCGAACACGGCGAGGGCGAGCGAAAAGTTTTTCCCACTTGCTGTTGCGCTTTTCCCGCTCTCTATCACTCTCTCGCTCTCGCTCGCTCGGTCGCTCGCTCTTCGGCCGCTCTCCGGGAGCGAGGAAAACCCGTGGAAACCACACTGGCCGTGGTTGTGTCGGGTTCTCTGTCGGGTCGCTGGCAAAGGTGGGCTCAGTTTTCAACCTCTACTCGTGCACCGTGCCCGTGTGTCATCAGGAGCGACGCCGTCGTAATGGTGACAACCAGGGAGAACAAAATGGAGCAACCTTCTCTGCTGGCCCAGTGCACCGCGTACACGGCGACGGCGACGTTTTCGCGTTCATCCTCCACGTCCGCTGCGGCACCAGCGATGGCGGCGACGAAGCAGGCGGCCACCTTCAGCGCCGCGGCGCCGACGGCGATGGCGACGACGATGGGATCCGGATCCGCCACCGGTGCTGGCGATGCTGCTGCTGGACCGCTACCGCTGGCGTTCCCGGGCCTTACCGTGGCCTAAGCCGTGCCCAGGGCCACGTTCGCACGACGTGCACCCGGAAAAAAAACTCCCAGCAGTCCTGGTGCGGCCTGCAGAGGGAGGTAGTGTGAAGGTACGACGGAAGCAAAAGGAAAAAAAGAAAGTAAGCGAAAGTGCAGGAAGAAAGGAAAATCCCATCCCAGCAGCAGCAGCACACACACACACACTCTCTCACGGACCACTCGGAGGAAGAAAAGTGCGTGCGTGCGTGCGTGCATGTTTGGGGTGCGAGGAAAAGGGTGTTGTGAAGAGGGAGCTAGTTGAGGTACCTGGCTGGATGGAGTGGTGTGAAAATTGTGAGTGAAGCAAGGGTGGTGGGGAGTGGTGACGGAGCAGCATCAGGAAAAATCCTTACAAGAGTTGGTGTTGGAAAACAGGTGAATAATACATCTCTCTGACCCCGTCCGAGGTGACCGTGCGTCGACACAGCTAAACACACATACACACACACACACACACACACACATACTTCCACACATCCGAAGCAGCAGCAGGGGTTGCGTCGCTGTGGGTGCGTGTGTGAGTTCGCGCGACTATAGGTATGCGAGAAGAGTGTGCGCACGCACGCTGCTGAGAGTGTGTGCTTCACACTGTGTTCGGTGGACGGGCGGGGAGCAACGGTGCGTACGTGCCCGAAGGTGTGTGAGTGTGTGTGTGCTCGATGGGGTCGATGAAGAACGATGCAGCGGAAGCTGTGCGATGCGAGCAACAATGACGAGTACGTAGTGTGATGCTGCTGCCGTCGCCTGTGTGAGTCTGGCGTGTGAACGTGCGTGTGCCTGTGCGCGTTTACAGATCGACGGTGACGGAAAGCGCAAAGAAAAAAGAATATAGTAATCGAAATGAAAAACGAGAGAACCGTCGTCTCAAGAGTGCTTTGCATGTGGTGCGCAAACGGGGAAAAAAGAAAATCCCTTCGTCGACGGACGGCGACGACGATGGGACTAAAGAAAAGATCGATTTGTGCGCCTACTAAGGTCGTGGAAGCTGCTTTCTTCTCACGGGTGCTGGAATATTCCTTCCACTTCTTTCCACTTTCCTCGGGGATGTGTGTCGAGTGCCGGATTCAATCGTTGTGGAAAATTAAGTAGCAACCTTTTAAAACAAGGACCATCGGTTCAAATCCATTCGGTGGAAAATCATGACCTTTGCCGTCGGATACGGGGCGCCTCCATCGGCGAATGGAGTCGGAGTGGAAGTGGAAAAGCAGTGAAAAGCAGTGTGTTTTTTTACTCTATATTTCCCTCGTACTGGAATAACGAAACAGAAGAGTGCGAACGGTTCGATGGATGAGATTTCTCGAGAAGCTGGAATCGACCGTAAAGCAAAGTTTTTCGATTGTGTGAGCATCAACACACATATATTTGCTTAGGGCGCACACTCTCCCGCGATAGTCAGTGGTCATAGGTTTTCCTTTTCCGGTCGGTTGGGAAAATAAGGGCACACGTTAGAGATTCGTGGAAGGACCAACCCCTTCGACGTCGCAAGACTAAAACCATCGCCTATGCGAATGACATGAAGGAAAACTGTCGAAAGAATCTCTTCCCTAAGTCCTCTACAATGTCTAAGAGTGAAGTTTTCCTATGCCATGAACTCGGACAGAATATTCAGTTTTAAAAAGTTATCATAAAGGAAAAACTGTGCCATTCCTTAACGTATCGGCAGCCCGATGGAGGATAAGATAAATTTCTCTCCCTCTCTCTCTCTTTCTCTCTTTCTCTTTCTCATTGAGTTTTCGATAGGCACACGCTCTCCTTCGTTTGTGTGTGTTTGCGTGCGTCTGCGTACGTACATGTATGCGTGTGCTCCATCAGTGTTTTTTTCTTTTCAAGAGAGATTTTCCATCTTTCCACTTTACGAAGAAAGGTTTCGCTGTCCCATTCAAAGACTGTGTGTGCGCGCGCGCGCGTGCCCTCCTGTAGTTTTCCCGTACACCGTTCCTTTGGTGGCCGTTCATTAGAAATGTGCAAGTGTGCGTGAGCACACGGTTCGTGGGTGCGTGCGAGTGACTGCTTCCGCCGATCAATGTGGAGACACCAGGCAGTCACGGTATGGATTTTTTTGAAACGATGATCGAAATGCATACATGTTCTGGTCGGTTTGCGTGAATACGAAATCCTGGAAAAGTTTTCGCAAAAGATGGTAAAAACGGGAGGAAATGTGTCAAAAAATGATGAGAATCAATTTAGAAAATCCATGTTCGACCATGTACGTCACTATCATCCCATGACATTTTTCGGGATGAATTAATTCTCGCACTCTCTCTCCAAAGGGAAAAGGAAAACTTGGTCCACTTGCGTTTGACGATGGAAGCGAGAACAGTCGTTGCGTGAGAATTCCTCCTCGTTAGGGAGAAAATCGGTTTTCCAACAGCGAGATTTTTCCTTCCATTCTCGGGGGAGAGCGAAAGGCAAGAGAACATAAACCATACGAGGGAGAGTGCATATTAGGCGAGCCGCCTGGATGCTGGGAAGATTGATCCATCGTCCCCGTTTGCGCATATATGGGAATATTTGTGTGCACGTGTGTGTGTGTGTGCGCTCTGTTGATCCTGTACAAACTGATCGGAAAAATCTATTCATCCGCCCGACCCTACCAGCACGGGAACTGAAGTAAGACCCTTTGCGTCTCACACCCAACGATTCTCTCGCACCATCAAGCAAAGGGGATTTGTTGTTCTGTTCGTCGGCCGTTACTTCACTATGCACCAACACTCTGATCACGATCGTTCGGTCAACGGTTATGTTGTGGTTCGTGATCGATTGATCATTTACCGGACGGAGAGCAAGCGAAAATCTCAGTCTCGGAGTGCGGTTTGTGATGCTGTGATATACCATTTCTTTCCACTTCGGTGCTATGAATTTCCTCGATGTTCGGAAAGCTCCAATCAACGAGATGGATTCAACAGTGAATCAGTTGGTCTAAAGTGAATCTTGTTTAAAAAAATTAAAAAAATAGTTATGTAGCCATAGTGCCAATCATATCTTATCTTTCTATCAAGTGAAGTGTTTTCGTGATTATATGTGTTTCTCAAACCTTTTTCTTATTTTTTACCCTTGCTTACCTTAGCCTGTAACGGTCGGCGAGAAGAAGCGTAATTTGGGGAACAGAAGTAAGAGTGAAACGAAGAACGAGAAATCCCCCAAAGGAAGGAGTTTGTCGAAAGTAAAGAAAAGCCAAATAAACACTGGAAAGAATTGGTGGAAAGAAAGTGTGTAACAAACTGTAAGTTGTACAGAAACGAAGTGAAATTGGGAAAAGTGCTGAAGAAGAAGAAAATCGTGCCAAGAGGAATACGAAATGAAATAAACAGAGAAAACCTATCAACCTAGCAGGAAAGGCAAGAAAAGCAAAGCGAGTGCTTTTCCACGAAACGACAGAGAAACTTGGGTTAAGAGGTTGGCAAATCTTTAATTTGCGGGAGCAAAGTTGCAGCAAGGAGCGACGTTGTTCCTCTTTCGGCCATAGGGATCCCTTCCACTGCGACCAGAAGTCTCAGCCCTCCTCCCCCCCACCAAGCCACACCGGACACAGGACTTCGCTCGGCAGCACGCAGAAGGTCGCACCGGATCGAATAAAGATTGTTCGTTCCGTTCATCCTCTCCCCCTACAATCTGTCGGGGAACCTCGGATTGGTGTGCCGTTGATTGCGAGGGAAGTCGTCAGTGGTGGTGGCGGTGGTGGAGGTGGGATTCTAGTGGAAGGCGCTAACGAACGACGGAACCGGTCGAAACTCGATCCGATCTTACTCGAGACTGAATCCCAAAACCCGTTGGGTGCGAGTGTTTGTTGTGCCCGATTGTATGTGTGTCTGTGTGAGCTAGTGGACGATGGTGCCACAAGGATGCTGGTTCGGTGCTACTGGTCTCGAGCGTGATACGACCCGATACGCACCGGAACCATAAGAATCGTTGAAGGGGAAACAGTAAACCACAAACGCAACAACACTAGCCACCGAACGTAACCAAAGCAACTGAAACACACCTACACACAGAGCCGCAGAGCCTAAAGAGGATACCCCCGGTAAGGAACTTCCGGAGCGTACAGAGTGTCATCACTCGTCGTCACGTCGTTGTCGTCTGTCGATCTACAGCTAAGCACAATAGGACGCAAAATGGCGGGTGGCGAACATACGTTTGGCCGGAAGACGTTTCACAAGCCAACCTATTGCCACCATTGTTCCGATCTGCTGTGGGGCCTCATCGGGCAAGGGTACATCTGTGAAGGTACGTTTAACTCCTCTATTCTTCTTTTCATATCATCATCATGTTTAACTGACTTGAATAGTACCTAGCATTGGGTTTTGATTTCAATTACACTTAACACATTAAGGACTTTTTACAATAACCATTTCGCTTGCGAAAAAAAGCTCCCCAAATACTCTTTACATCTTGTTCAGTCGATTGTAATCCACAACTCACTTCGTGTCGATACTTCGACTCACGATCCATCCCGGAAGGTATCTTAAGCTAGTGGTAGCGATTGGAAATGGTCCACACAAACATCGTTGGAGCTTAAATTACGAAAAGAACGAACTCAGTGTATCGTTATCAGATCAGATCCCCCAGCAGCACAATCAAACAACATAAGGAACTCACGGAACGGAGCTCCTTTAAGTTTAAACTTTCTCACTGGGATTTTCTCTCAGGATAATAGTTAGTACGCAGTCAAAACTTATTGATGTGCTGATAAAGAGTTTCTAAAATCTATCTTTTTCCTTGAATAAGAAGAAATAATGAGCTGTTGGTTCGAGTCAAATCGAATATCAGACAAAATCAAATTAAAAAAGCTTTTAATTTATCCATGTGTCAGTTAGAAAGATACTATAAGTCATAGCTGACGAATTGATTTTCCTGTGAATCTTCTTTTCATTTTTCATGTTAAAGTGTTGTTGGTTTTAAGCACATTAAAGAAACACGTGCCAAAAGAGTTGTCCCTGTATATGCCCAGACCAAGGAGTCCTTCATGGCACTCCAGGGTGCACCTGGGGTAAAAACATACAACAACCTGCTCCGGTTTGAGTTTATATATGAAACATCCGGCCACCGTCCGTTCCCCATCGACAGCTCGGTTGTAATTTATCAAGATTTACGGCGATACGGGCGGAACGGCGGTTGTTCTTGCAAGTCATGTACAATTATCTTGATTGGCCAGTGCCGATGCAAAACACACAATCGTGTGCACCCTGCAAACCTCCCTCGTCCTGAAGACAGCTCATGTGTGTAGTCGAGTACAGAGGGATCACTTAAAAAAGCAGTACCCGGATTTGAAATCCCATTTCCACCAGCAAACAACAACAACAACAACAACACTAACCGCCCCACGGGTTTCAAACCTCATGGCGGTGTCGGCGATGACCCTGGTTCCCGCGCGGCATTACGCGCCACGCTATTCTGGGCGCTATTCGGCGAAGGGCTTTTCATGCGTCATCACTGTTCATTGCCACGCGGTTGGTGGACCGACGGTGGTGGGCAGTCGGGGTCCGTTGGCAAACCCTTTTGCTTCGTTAGCCCCGTTTCGGTTAGCGGATCGGAGCAACCCGGAGCCAGATATGCACGTCGATCGGGTGCGTCCGGGTCTTGAGGGAATGGCAGAAAATAGATTCAATGCTGAGCACATCGCCTGCCCGAACACTAACGTAAACAACGCGTGCAGCACGTAGAGCAGCTGACGTAGTTCCGCCAAATCACAACTTTTCGCGAGGGAAGTGGCAAAAGGAGAGTGCACACGTAAGGGGCAAACGGGAGACCCACTGGAACAGTGCTTTAGGTTGAAGGTATTGCTTTATATTGAACATTTGAAAACAAACAAAAAGTGACACAACAATGTTGGAGGACAGGATGTTTTTCAACTTGAAATGTTGAAAAGAACAAAATTATGATGCGACACCATGCGTCTCCATCATAGGGAGCTATTATTTGTTATTTTAAAACTATCTTCAGTTATTCGAAAAACCTTGAAACCAACAGCTCAAACGATATTGTAACCATCCCAGTATCATTTACTTTAAAATCAGTAGGGCATATTGATTTTGGGATCATGGAATGACTTATTCTATGAAGTACTGGGCGCCTCCATTAAGCTAACAGGTGGTTTCTGGCTAAATCCATACTCTAGTTTTAGTTGAGAATTATTTATTGTTTTCTTCTTCATCTTTTTCTTCTTCTCCAGTTCTGATTCAGTACAATGTAGAACTACATTTGTCGATCATAATTTGTCTCCAATCTCCGGGGTTCTCCAACATTTATAATTATGAGGCTTATTATTTGTTCATCCAAAACTAAAATAAATATGCGTTAAAAACCTACAACCATGAGACATCGATTAAATTACTTTAGTTGTCACTGTGGTGTTTTCTTTCAAATCACAGCATTCACAATAAAGACAGTATTTTAGCTTTTCGCTTTGAGATACTGGGCGCCTCCATTAGGCTAATAGATGGCCTCTCAAATTTCTGTGAATTTGTCAAAATTGATAAAGTGTTGTTGAATAATTACTAATATTGCTTTATAAAAGCTGCACTGTAATACGTTGACTGATCTTTATAATTTTGCCTTATCTTTTTCAGTATGTAACTTTATAGTACACGAAAAATGCGTGTCCAATATCGTGACGCCGTGCACGGGCGTCGCACCGTACCTAATCCGGAACCCGGTGGCACACTGTTGGTCGGAGCCTTCGCACCACAAGCGCAAGTTCTGCTCGGTATGCCGAAAGCGATTAGATGAAACACCCGCCGTTCATTGTTTAAGTAAGTATCGCTGGTTGTGGTTCAATTGCTTGGACTTATTGAACGTGGTTGTTTAATGTATGCTTCATTCGTTTCGACCCTTCGTTTAACTCGTTCGCATACTTCCTCTTCCAGTATGTGAATACTTTGCGCACGTCGAGTGCCAGGATTTTGCCATTCCCGACTGCAAGGAAAATGCCACCTACGTTCCGGGGAAGGAACTGGGGCACGTTAAGCACCAGCACCACTGGCGCGAGGGCAACCTGCCGCAGTCGTCCAAGTGTGCGTACTGTAAAAAGACTTGTTGGTCGTACGAATGCCTTACAGGTAAGTGAGGAGGGCCAGAGTGGGCAGGGAATTAAAGACACCCAATCTAATCACACGCTCTCCTTCCCAACGTACGCAGGTTATCGTTGTGAGTGGTGCGGAACCACCACACATGGAGGCTGCCGAAACAACATCCCGGCCGAGTGCACCTTCGGCACCCTGCAGCCCATCTATCTGCCGCCGCATGCCGTCTCCATACCACGAACGGAAGTGCCAATGGAAGCCATCATCGGCGTGCAGAACCGCAACAAAGGCACACCGGGCATACAGCGAGACTACTCCTGCCGTAAGTGTTTCACCATTGCCAAACCCATGTGTCCCGCTTCCCGTCAACCACACTTCCCTCATGTACTCGAGTTAGCGTCCGTTGTAAAACCCATCATTAGAAGAAACACGAAGGGAGCAGGAATCGAAACCACAAACCAAACCCCCACAACCGTCCTACCGTGTAATGATATTTCCCTCAACTGGCTCATCCAACCCGATGGAGGGCTTAGGTGTGTTGTACAAACGACAAGTAAAACCAAATCAGCCTTTTTCAGTTCCCTAAAAGACACTTTGCCTGAGCGGATTGAACTTTTCCAGGAAACCATGGTTGGCTTAATTAATTACGCTGACACTTTCAGTCGCTTTTTCGGTGGTTTACTTCTCGCTCGGGTAGTAACCGATTCTAATTCCGTTTCTTTCTTTATTTTGTTCTTTCGAAATCTAAAAATCTATCTCTTCTCCGATCACATGGTCTATTTCTTACCTACTTTGGGTCTGCTGTCTGTATGCCACGTTTCACCTGATGAAACACACTCACACACACACTCACATCCGGGATATGCTGGGATATGCACCTGTCCCTGTCCCTCTCTCTTTTCTCGCTCTTTCTTTCTCTCACTCTATCGATTTCGTCCTATTTTATTCTCATTGTTTTCTTTTCCGTTTCTTTCTATCTTTTATCGTTGTCTTTCTTTTTTTCTCTCTTTTCCTTTCTTTCTCCCTTTCTCTCTCTCTCCCGTCTCTTTCTCTGCTCATTCATGTTGCACTTGTGAACGTGAATGAAAAATAATACCATCGCGCTCATGCCATATCATATCGCCATTATGATTTTGTTATCGTTTTCGTTATCGTTCGGTTGTTTTGCCTCTTACGTTCCCCGTTTCCCGTGCCGTTCGAATTTTCCGTTGTTCGCCCTTCTACCGCCGTGCGCGTCTCGGTCTGCCCCGTCCGTTTCGTGGACCCTTGTTTGTGGTGCGGGTTTTTTTCGGCGGGTTCAGCGGAACTGTGGACGATCGGCATGTACCAGGAGGAGCTGCAGGAGCAGCAAAAGCGCCAGCACGCGTGCACTAGCGAAAGTACCGAGCTGCTGCTGCGCCGCGTCCAGCAGGAGGAGCAGGAGCGCAAGTGTAGCACCGGCCAGCTGTCGCCGGGCGTCAGCTTCACGTTCTACAACGACGACGACGATGGGGGCGGTAGTATGGCGAGCGGAAGCCAGCGGAGGGCGCACACCGAGCTCACCCAGCAGCTGTACCACAGCGACAACAGCCTAACGCTGCTCCAGCAACAGCAGCAGCAGCAACAACAGCTGCATCAGCCGAAGCCACTGGACGGACAGGAGGACGAGTGGCCGATGCGGCCAGCGCGAAGCCGAAACCTCATCCATCCGGCGCTCCGGCGGGCGAAGGCGACCAACCAGACGGGCGGGCCCGGCGATGCGACCACGGTGATGCGCAGCCGATCGTTCCAGGACCAAACCGATAGCATTCCAAAGCGCCTAACCAAAGCGTCCGTCGCGCCCGGCTACAGCCCGCGCTTTCTGGCCCGATTCCGCAAGAAGCACCAGGCGCCTCCATCGCCGGGCGGGCGTCGCTCTCCATCGCCTCCCTCGGGCGAAGCGCGCGGTTCCTTCGAGGGTGGGACGGGTGTTTCGCGCCTCTTCACCCACAGCCCCGGGGCCGGTGGAAGGCGCGGTTCGACGGCGATGGGCCCGATTCGGGCGGCCTTGGCACCGGTTTTCCTGCACGGAACGTCCAGCTCGCTGACGTCATCGTCGGTCGTGTGCAGCTCGGGCCCGCTGCTCACCGTGAGCGGAGTCAACGGGAACGACGACGATGACGACGAGGAGGACGATCTCTCCCCACCGCTGGGTGCACCCGTCGAGCGCTCCTCCTCCTTCGACTGCACGGCGCAGGCAGCGATGGCGGTGGCAGCCGCCGCGGGCACGATTCGAAATGTCGGTCACCATCTGACGGTGGCGCTGGAACCGCGCCGCGTCGTGTCGTACGATGACGTCAGTGAATTTGGGTTCATCGACGACGACGATGGCAGCAACGCCGCCGCCGTCGCCAGCGATTCGCTCGCGCTGCACCAAACGAAACGAACGCCTGCCGACGAATGTCGAAGCGCGCTGGCCGACCCGATGGTGACCCCCGCCGGTGCCGCCATCAGCCAAGCGAGGGACCTCGGGCTGAGCCAGTCCGCGCCCTCGCAGCACCTGCTCGGCCGCATCTACCGTCGGATGCGGAAGTGCTCGATGGGCTGGAGCAAAACCGGATGTCGCGTGCGCAGAGGTGCGAGTTTATTTGATTTTCCGTTTTCGGTTTTTGGATTGGTTTGCCCGTTTGGTTTCTTTTCTTTATGTCTTTAGTTGTTTTCTCTTTGTTTTTTGTTTCCTTTTCGTTGATCACCATCACATTTTAGTGCCATTTTTTATTTTTTACTATTCCATTAAGTTTTTCGCAAGCTTTTCATCCCTCACTTCTCGTTCACACTATCCAAGGATGGTCTTCTCACGCTCACCTTTTTTCTCCGGTTGTTTGTTTTTTTTTTGTTCTATTCTTTATTTGCTTGTTGCATCCCCCCCATGGAGAGAACGAATGACGCACTTGCTGCATCCATTTTTGCTTGTTTGTGGTGTTCTGTTGTTTTCCTTTTTTTCCCTTTTCACATATCGTTTTATTTTTCTTCTTGCAGTTCATTTAGTTCTTTTTTTCTCGTAGCCAATTAATGCTCTTTGGCCGTCGCAAGAGAAGCTTGCCTAACACACACACACGGACACGCACTTACAGTAAAGCATCGCAATGGCGGTCGTACCGAGGTTCAACGGTGTGAGAGTTTGGTGTTTTGTTTTTTTTGGTCTTGTTTCTTAAGCCATTGCGATGCACTTTTTCCACCCAGGAAGTAGGTTAGATTGGGCAAACAAAACATCTTGTTCCTGAACCGAAACATTTTGTGGGGACGGCGGAGGTTTGAAAATTGTCATATCCTTACCTACACATACACACACACAAGTACACACATACTCACACGCAGAGGAGATAGAGAGCGCAACAGGGTGGCACAAAACGACCGAGCAACCGAAAGGTAGACGACGGCTTCGCTACGTAAACGCATCCTCCCAGCGACGATGAGTGGAACGCTGCACAAAACGCTACAAGTGCTTCCACTAAGTGAGAAAGGGTGGCAGGGAGGGAGGGAGGGAGGGAGGGAAGGAATGGGAAGATGGGTCAGGACCTGCGGGCTAGCGCACGATGGTGGCGGAGGTCAGGCCAAGGGGTTACGCCTGGTTAGATGCGTGTGTGTGTGTGTGTGTGTATGTATGTGTGTGTAGGTTTACGTACGCGTTCGTGTATGTGTGTGTGTTGATTGCTTGTGTAAAGTGGGCAGCATGTTTTTGTGTGCGCTCGGAAAACCGAGCCGTGCCAATTCGGGTGGGAAAATCGATACGGTGAAGGTATGCCAGGTTGGGTGGCGAAATTCCTGCCTTTCCTCCAAACTCCCCCCCCTCCCCACCAACCAGCCTGACGTCTTTCCCACCTTCCCTGTGGAAGGAGAGTCCTGTTGTTTTCTGGAACTCACACGCGCATCTCGCTAGCTCGTTTGCTTACTTTGTGTCCGAATCCTCTTTGGGACGCTGGAAGCGGCACACCGGCAGAGGGAAGGGAAGGTAGAAGGTTTTTGCACACAAGTGCATGCCACTCCGACAGCAAAAAAAAACCTCCCGTGGTCCTAGGGGTTGTCCGCTGGAACAAGAATCAATAGAACGCGTGATCTCTTCTTGAACGAGCTTGATTGTGTTTTCTCCTATTTTTTAATCATTTTGTTTTCCACCACCACCACCACCACCACTGCAACGTCACACTCCGAGTCGATCGTCCCGGTTGAAGTTCGAGTTCCTAACAAACTGAGTGATGGACTGATGATAAAGCACTTGTCGTGTCATGTTTTTAATTTCTTCTGTTCTGATTGTTTAATGTTTCTTTCTTCCGACTGCATCTCGTTGTAAGAAGCCTTTAGGAAGCACACACGAATGAAAAAAAAGAGTGGAAGAATTTTCAGTAACGGTTTTTGCTCTCGTTTTTTTCTTCTCTTTCTCACTCTCTGTATCTTTATCTCTCTCTCTCTCTCTTCCCTTCTCTCTCTCTCTCTCTATCTTACTGTTTTATCTTTTCTCATGCATCATTTCCCTCACACCTCTAACCGACGCTTGTGCCACTCGTGTGTGGGCCCTTCCCACCCCCGTCTTGCTCTTCACCTCCTCACGTCACCCCAACCCGACCGTCCTGTTTTTCACCTTTTCCACATCCACCTTTCACCGGGGTGGGCACTGCAAAACACCCCCCCTCCCGCCTCTAAAAACCACCGAACCAAAAACCCACCCACCAACCCAACCAACAGCTCGCAGCATCTCCGAGGAGATAACGGCTGAGAGCCGCTACCGAGACGAGGAGTACGTGGTGCGAGGCGAAGGTAGCAGCAGCTCCGGCACTCACTCGAAGCCCGATTCTGCGCATAAGCCCGATAAAGATAAGGATAAGAAAGATAAGGAGGAACGCGATGAAGGTACGTACACGATTGTGTGTGTGTTTGTGTTATGCGTGTGTGTGTGAGAGACAGAATTAGAGTGTACGTGTGTGCGTGTGGTTGTGTGTTTGATGGAATGCCATCGCACGTTCCTATTGTTTGCCGTGCACACACGAATGCACTTCCGGGAAGGCTTTCGCATTTCCATCCCCAACTCAGAGGTTTCTCAGATCAAGCTTTAGAACTCTACAATCGAAACCTCTGAGTTAAAGGAGCTTACTTAGCGCTTTGCAACATTTTTAGAAGACAGAAAAGTCCGAACTCCTCGGATTCTCCTTATGAGAAGGAACAATGTTTCTACAAGCAATCCCTCGGACAATCATTGACACTGTTTTCCAACTTCTGTGTTACATTTACAGAAACAATCAAGGTATTCGACGGGAACTGTTCATATCGAAGGCGAATATTCAGAGCCATCTCCGTACCTAGAACATGCTCTCTGGAACAACTGTTGACCACCGCCTTGAGGGCCTTCCACATAGCCAGGGATCCAAATGTACGTACGATAGAATATTCTCAATCTGCTTAAAATCTCCTAACGGTTGATTTCTTTCCTCTTGTAGCTATTTTTTCTCACCGACGTCTACGGTGACGAGGTTAGACTGCAGGAGCCAAATCCCGTACCGAGCCTACACCGAGTGGAGGGCAAAAGACCGGCCATCTACTTAAGATTTCGGTGAGTTTTTGCTAGTAGTTCAGGATGGAAGCAACACCAACAAGCGTTCTCCTTTGCCCTGCGTCCGCCTTTACAGTGATAAGGAGAATGATCACGGGTTCGTGCGCGTCTACCCGGGTAAGCTGCAGGTGGAGAACGCTTACGTTATCATACCGGTGGACAACGATACCACCGTGAAGGATCTGATCTGTGAGTCGCTGAAAAAGTTCGGCCTCCAGAGCCACCAGATCGAGGACTATCGGTGCTCGGAGATCCTGCTCGACCGGGGCGTCACCGAGCGCGTCCTTTCGTGGAACGAACGGCCGTGGGAGATCATGAAGCAGCTCGGCAAGGACTCGATCCGGCAGATGGAGCTGATGCGCTTCTATCTGCAGCTGAAGCAGGACCCGCACGGCCCAAACCTGGCGCTGTTCGTCGGCAACCTGCCGCCCGGGCTGTCGCAGCGCAACTACGAGCACATACTGACTGAATTCCTAGGTTTCGAGAACAAGTTCAGCAGCATCGGGCCTATCTACTACGAGTACGGTTCGCTAGTGATAACCTACGAAAATGCATCCAAAGCTGTACGTAAATGGATTAGAATGGAGTGCTTGTTTTTCTCTTACTGAAGATTGTTCAATTTCTCCATGCTTGCTTGTAGGTCCGTGCATTCCAAGCCCTGCGGGAATCGAAGTATGAGGAGAAGCATCTGCTCGTGCTACTGCTGCCTAATATCGAACCGAGCATGGTGCCGCCCGGCGTCCAGCCGCTGCTGGTGTTCGTCAATGTCAAGTCCGGCGGCTGCCAAGGTCTAGAGCTTATTAGTAGTTTTCGTAAATTATTGAATCCATATCAAGTGTTTGATTTGGATAACGGTGGACCACTGCCTGGGTATGTAGCGTAATTGGATTTAGAGCATTTAGAAGTCCTTTCAGCTCTTCTAACATTCCCTTTTGTTTCGATGGCAGGCTATACGTTTTCCGGCACATCCAGGACTACAAGATCTTGGTGTGCGGCGGCGACGGAACGATCGGTTGGGTGCTGCAGTGTCTAGACAACGTCGGTCAGGACTCGGAGTGTTCCAGTCCGCCGTGTGCCATCGTACCGCTGGGTACCGGTAGGTGTCCTAGTGCGCACAAAAAGTCCTGTCATTGGCCTAATCACCAAACGTTTCGGAATCTTCCTTTCCCTCGTAGGCAACGATCTGGCACGTGTACTACGCTGGGGCGCAGGGTATACCGGTGGCGAGGATCCACTGAACCTGCTGCGCGATGTCATCGACGCGGAGGAGATCCGGCTCGATCGCTGGACGGTCGTCTTCCACCCGGAGGACAAACCAGAGGACGCCACCCCGCGCCAAACGCAGCCCAGCTCAACCGGTAAGAAGAAGAAAATCCAACAGCAACAACAGCAACAACAGCAACAGCAACAACAACAACTGCAACAACAGCAACAGCAACAACAACAGCAGCCGCTGCAAATGCCACAGCAGCAGCTGCAGAACCAGCACCATCATCACCCATCGGTGGCGATCGTCGCCAGTTCGGCGCAAGGTCATTTACTGTACTTTGATGGCGCAACCGCATTCTCTGTTTCTGTTTTCCCTTATAATTACACACTATTCTTGCATTTGATCGTCCTCGCTACTGTACTACTACTACTACTACTATTTCTATTAATACTACTACTTCCACTACTGCTATACTTCTCCCTGACACTCAAAAACTCTCGTGCTCCTCGTCATACAAACTCCCCCCCGCGGTCTTTATCTGTCGTGTCGCTACGAAGCCATGGTGTCAGTAATGTCTTTGTACACAGCAGTATTTACAACTGTCACATCCCCGCGTGTCCATGTTTTAAGTAACAGCCCTAACATGCTGCAAAAAAACAAAGAACTGTATCCTTTTGGTGGAACATATGCAGAAGACATGTAGCTTGAAAACTCCTCCCCAAGACGCGAAAGTCCATTAGGTAGCCTTTTTGACAACCACCTTCGTTCCAGCGCGTTTAGTAGTCCCTGTGTCCCCCTACTCTCCCGGAGGGCCTTAAAGTAACTGTTTGCAATGCCATCGTATCCAAGTTTCATCCACCCAATTCTGTAAGGCTATTCCCTTTTGCCCCACATTTGCTTACCACGAAACTGACCGACAGTAGTGTCGATAAATCTACCCCTGGGGCGTACTCCCGCGTAGGTCCCGTGTAGTCAAGTTGACCAGCTTGTAAGGAATGAAATGCATGCATGCTCTCGATGTTTACGGGCATCGGTCAGTTCAAACCGGGATGCTCCGGTTGGTAGGTGAACACCTTTTGACAAGTAAATACGGTTGGAAACCTTAGGTTGGAAACCTTAGGTTGGCGCGTTCCTCACTCCTATTGGGGGTACGGCAATGGACAGAATTATTGCCTCTCCTGAGATGCATATGAAAATGGGTTTGGAACAGCAAAGCTTTCTACAAAACTAACACACACGAAACACTGCATGCGTGCCAACGTCCAGTACTTCGCTTTCGCACAATGTATGAGGTTCATGAAGCTGGAACTGGATACAATTGTTGCAAAATTTCCCTCATGACACACACAAACACACTCGAGAAGGGCCAGTTAAAGCAAAAAGTAGTTAAATGTTAACGAAACTCACTCGACACGATCGAATGAATCACGCCAAAGTTGCCTGTAAACTTGCCTGGGAGCAAAACAGCGTCTTTCTTGGTTTCCAAAGTTCGTCGGGTTCGATATTCCCCTCTTTCCATCTTCCACCTTCAGTAACGAGCGACGCTCCCTCTAACCCGTTGATTCGCACCACAAAACACAGTTAATGGATGTTGCTGTAAATACTGTTCTTTTAGGCCGGTCGGTGTTGTTGTTGATATGCTCGTTGTTGTTACCGGAATGGATGTACTCGATGTGTAAGAAGGGGCTGAGAGGCGTGTCACGCTTCGTCGATTCGCTGCAAACCGCGTGACGTGGAGCCCAAGCGAATCTGGCATCTTGGCATCCAAGCGGGGCCAAGTCTGAAGCACGGACGAACGGCGGCTGAGGGCTGCGGTTGCGGCTTAGCGGAATCGTACGAAGAATGACACTCGCGCACACGCATCAGAAAGCAAGCCCCCACGCCCGCCTCCCCCGAACCAGTTGGCCCCAATTGCTAGTTGGTGTGCCCGTTGGCCAACTTCCGTTGTTTTTCACTAACCCGCACAATACTCTCTACACTTTTCCAACCGTCCAACCGATGCAGTGGTCGGAGGGGCGCAGAGCGAGGACAACTCGCAGATATTCGTGATGAACAACTACTTCGGCATCGGGATCGACGCCGACCTGTGCTTGGACTTCCACAATGCGCGCGAGGAAAACCCGAACAAGTTCAACTCCCGGCTGCACAACAAGGGCGTGTACGTGAAGATGGGCCTGCGGAAGATGGTCGGCCGGAAGATGGTGAAGGAGCTGCACAAGGAGCTGCGGCTCGAGGTCGACGGGAAGGTGGTGGAGCTACCACCCGTCGAGGGTATCATCATACTGAACATCCTCAGGTTGGTGGATTTTAAAACGAAAGCAAAATGTAACACATACTCTAACAAAGGGCACTTCACCTTTGGTTCCTCGCGCAGCTGGGGTTCCGGTGCCAACCCGTGGGGACCGGAGAAGGAGGATCAGTTCAGCAAACCGAACCACTGGGATGGCATGCTGGAGGTCGTCGGTGTCACCGGTGTGGTGCATTTGGGACAGATACAGTCCGGGTTGCGCTCGGCCATGCGAATAGCCCAGGTAAGGCTTTTGGGTGGAAAACTCACTGAGCTCACCACATCCTAACACGCGCCCCACTTTCGACCGATATTCGCAGGGTGGTCACATCAAAATTCATCTTCATTCCGACATACCGGTGCAGGTCGATGGAGAACCGTGGGTACAAAGTCCCGGCGATGTGGTCGTGCTAAAGTCCGCGTTAAAGGTAAGCCTCACTCCGTCGTCTTCGACGGACGCAACAACTCATACCAACCCTTCTCGCCTCGTATTGCTTTCGTTTTCGGTTACGAACCACTTTCTTTCGTTCTGCTGCATGCTGCATTAGATTGCTCTCTGACCATCTGCTCTTCGGTGTGTAGTTACTCGCTTTGACATAACACTTTGCTCCCGTTTTATCGATTGCCACCGATTTTACTTTCACCTCGCTAAATTCTTCGGCAAGCAAGAGAACAGATCGTTTCAGCACTTTTGCGGTTGACTATTTATGTTGCACTGAACATAATGCATGCCACACTGTACCTTAAAAACACATACCCACCGATCGTCATCGCTCTAACGACGTGTAAGATACGAAAAACGAATTCTCTATACATAAACGTTGATTACTCTATACATAAACGTAGTTGATTGTACATAAACGTACCCCACAGAGAACAGACTTTTTTCCATGCTAAGAGCAATTGGCTACAGTGAAACATCTAACATTATCTTATTTCTCGCCCCAATGAAATATATTGGAAATATTGAACACTAATGATTAAGTGAAATGTAAATTAAATAGGTTTAATTGTTCTCATTGGTCTCAAGTTTAGTGACTTGTTTGAGACAGTTGGTCTTAAAAAGTCTTAAAAAATGTGTCCTAATAAGTCCAGGATCGTTTGTCAATTAAAAAGGAATAGCCTAGCTTCCTTTTATTCGTTTTTATTTGTTTGTTATTTTACCTCCCCTTTCACCTTACAACCCACGCATTGTTTTATTTTTTTCGCTTTTGCAAAAAGTTTGTTTGCATTTTTGTTCTTAGTCCTTCAGTATCGAGACACACATCATAAATGGCATTTAGTGTATGTAGCGTAACTTATCGAAACCGTCATCCAACACGCGTGAAACACGCACAGCCGAGCGCGACCGACCCCGAAGCGTGCCAGTGTTTCTGTTTTCGGTTTTTCTGTGTGGTGTGCGTGTGTGTTTGTGTCGATGTGTGTATAAAGTGTGTGTGCGTGTGTGTGTGGATGAGTGTTTTGAATAATTTAAAACCTTTAGGAAAAAAGCAATGTCTCTTTTACCCCAACCCCATCATCGCTAAGCAAACTAGTACGAACTCTCTCCAATCCACCATGCCCCCGATACTGATCCAAAATATATCAATGCGTTTAACCTTCTATAGGCAACGATGCTGAAGAAAATTAAGAGCAAACGGAGGCTAACCGAACCGCATATCTCACCGGCCGTTGCGGGCTTCTCGCAGGGTGGAGTGGCTCCAGAAAATGGAGACCGCGATAAAGATGCCCTCAGTGGAACCTAGAGTACCCGTCCGTCCGGTCCTAGCTTTCTGTTCTCCTGTTTTCTATGAACCGCACCACTATGAAACCACAGTTTTTTTTTTAAAGAAAGGAAGCAAACTATACAAACAAACAAATCCAGACACGAGATTAAAACTAAAAACACGCGCGCAAACCCGCGGAAGCAAAGTGAAACCCGGGTCGCGGGCAGTTAAAAACCCGAAAGCAAACGGGAAAGGCGCGATACTTACTACACCAAATGCAGAAACAAAACGAGAAAACACGGGATAGCATGTAGAAGTTATCGATTCTTTAAGTTTACTGTTCAAGGAGCCACTTGGTTTAACAAAAACAAACAAACAAAAAACTCGGACTCGTGTCCTGATCGTCTTGAATGGGTTTGACTCTAAACTTTAAACTATACGCTTCTTCGATTGCGTTACACTTCGTAGTACGTGTTTGTCGTTAACAAAAACATTGTTGCGTTTGTTTTCTACTTAGGATAACAATTATTAGTGTTTAAAGTATAATGATTAGTATTTGAAAGCATCCCTCGCTCTGTTACTCTCAGGCTAGTGATGGTGAGTGAGCTACGAACGTGCCAGGAAAAGCCAGGAAAAGCATTAGAAAATCTTTCACCATTGACGACCTGGTTCCAACCTGTCCCATCTAATCGTTAACATTGATATTTATCAAGATCGTGCCAATGCGTTGGCCGGCAAATAATTGTTCCTATTCGTTCCCTTCGGAGAGAATCTTTTGAACCTATATAGGACAACGTATCCCAGTTACGTTTAGGCATTTCCTTTCACCTTCAGGCAACCAACCAGAAACAGAATGAGAGCAGAAGTCCAAATGCGTAGCAAATGCCACTAGCCAACACTTTCTCTAATCTCCGTTCGACCCGTTCTTAAGCCATTGCACATTAATATTACCTGTATTTCGTATGGAACCATCCGTATACTTATTGATCGATTCATTGACGCACGCCACTGTAGCACTTCCGACCTTACCGACACACGAACAAACGCACACTCCACAGTAACCACGTAAATCGTTTGCATTTTACGACTCCAATTGGCTCGGGACTCACCTCACTGTACTGTTGTAAACCATCCAACCTACTAGTATCGCCACGTAATCTACCACAGAAAAATACCTAAACTTACCTAAACCGAGCAGAAACCAAAACACTGGAAGAACCTAGAAAACTAACCAAACCCTCACGTGTCACGTTCACGTCACCATCATTCACACCTCTTCTACTTTTACTACTCCGACGTACCTTCGATTCGTAATTTATTGTTCCGTTACCATTTGCTAGTATTTTGCCAACAGTTTTCACCAACAATTTAGACTTCTATATGTCGATTTTATACTACATTTTTCTCCCTCCTGGCCGCTTTGGCATTCAACTAATTTTTCTCTACCGACTATATTCAAATCAATCTCTACCGTTCCACCTCTATCCGGTATGCAATTCTTCTTTTTGCCTCGCTCTACTCTCCTCTTTTTCTGCGATTGTTGCGCGTATTGGGAGCCATTTTTCTTAAAAACTTTCGGTTTGCATTGCTAGTTCTTGTTTCATTTCTTTTCATTTGTTTCTCTTGTTCCACATTGTCTATTTACGGTTCATGTAGGAGATCTAGATCTTGTATCGTATACATTTATTTAATTGACTTGTTACATGCAACCAACTGTGTGCAAGTTACTTTTTACATTTTGACTCTCTCTCCCTCTCTCTCTTTGCCTCTTTGTCTCGTACGAGGACGAACAGAACCGATTTTGTTCCTTTCATTTCTTTATCATTTTCCCATCCGTTGGTTCGTTTTTTGTGTTCAACTTATGAACCGGTTGTAGAGTTATTAAACCTATTCAAAGTTAAATGAGAAGAGATTACTTTTCACGTACCTTGGTATAGATAGAAAGATGTGCTCTAGATAGCGTCCGCTAGAAGGTAGTTATCGAGTTGGCTCGCACCACTGAGGAAAGGATCTCATCTCGATGATGGACTCCCTCGTGTGGCCACCATTAAACCTAGTACATCGTATTTTCGCAAACTATCGCTAGCTAATTTCATCCATTTTCCGATGTTTTTCATACCGAGACTGCCGTTTTGCGGAATGATGTTCATCTTTTGTAATTGTTTTCAGTTGCTGTATCGCTTTTCCTGCTATTGATTGAATGAGACTGTAATTCTCGTGGTAATTTAATTTTTCATCTTGATTTGCATTGCATCTAGGTCGGCCAATTCGTTCTCTCTCTTTTTTTCTTTTCTTTTCTTATACATTTTACCCCAACTTAACACTTATTCACATATATTATCGCCTGGCTAAAACCAATTACGATGCTAAAAAAATGGTTCTCGATTTTTCTCTCTCCTTTCATTGACTTGATTTTTAACTCGAACGTGGATGTCAAAACCCCGCAAATGGTTTGAATGTTGAATAAAAATACACAACAATCCAAATCAATTTGATGTCAAACAAAAAAACCATACGTCGGACATAACACAATCCTTGCAACATGATGATGATGGTACGTGCGGTCTGTCGCGTGTGTTATAATTAAAAAAAAACCACAACCACCTCTGTCACTACTAAAATTATCACTGAAACTACAAAATGGTTCTCCGATGACATGAACGGACATCTCTTAATGACACCTACACAAATATACATCCCTGGTACCGTGAAACGTTGTGACTGCATCACCGGAACATTTAAACGCCCGTCATTTTCCACTCACGATCATAACACGCATCATATGGGCATACACCGGCACATAAATACTTCGAACATAACGAAACGCGTACAACAAACCAACAAACAATCACATTTTTTAACTGATAAATGGACCGGACGGCGGCGGTGACTACGACAATGACGATGATGGCGATGATGACGGCGGCGGCGGCGACGGCGACGGCGACGGCATTGGTTTGCGGAAAACGTGACATTGCAGGCGACAATGTTGAAGAAGATGAAGGGCAAGATGAAGCGACGCAACACCGAGCCAACGATGCAGGTGATGGGGCCATCGGGCATCCAGATGACGCTGGCGGCGCCCCAGGAACCGGACGAGGTTGACTCCAATAATACAGATTTTTGAATATGGTATAACGAGCGATTAATTTAACGTGCTTCGTCGTTTGTGGGTACGTTTGACCCGATGGGCGCGGTCCACCCCGGCTGGCCAGGAGGGAGCGAAACCGGTTCTTCAACCTGAGTACCGTCGACCACACACCGTACGCAGGGCGTCGCGAAAATTGCGTTGAGATTGAGATTGGTTAGGAAATAAACATACCTTCGTATTCGCGAAAAACTGTTGCACAGACATTGCAAGCAATCACCATCAAGACCACCTGGGGCACTCGAATTCCAATTCCATTCTCCACCGAAGCTGCTGCTTGTATTGCTCGTGGACGGTTCAAACCAATGGCCATAGGTAACAGCGTTACGTTTTGGGCGAGGGGATGTGGCAGAGTTACAACCCCGTACGTTTCGTCTGAAGAGAAAATGTAACATCCAATACGATGTTTCAAAGACAAGCACAATTTAAGCGCGCAAAAAAAAGGGATAAAGTTCTAGTTACAGCATTGACCTCCGAACACGGCGAGAGATGCCATGATTATAAGAATCCCAGCCGTCGGTGCAATAACTGCTTCCAAAAATGTTGTAATAGCTTCCTCTTTTCCGCAACCTTGGTTTTAGAAATGCGATTCAGTGCACTCTTTCTAGCACGCCGTCTCTATAGACGCTAGGCAAGCATGTACGACATACCCCGAAAGGTATGCAATTGATCGAGCATTGGATAATTTTACAGCCTTTTCTCTATTCACTCGGTACCAATGCTCGATCAATTGCATACCTTTCGGGGTATGCCGTACATGCTTGCCAAGCGTCTGTAGAGACGGTGTGTTAGAAAGAGTGCACTGAATCGCATTTCTAAAAC
>KE524947.1:91830-131914 GCA_000441895.2 Anopheles sinensis | reverse complement strand
GGAAAAGAGGAAGCTATTACAACATTTTTGGAAGCAGTTATTGCACCGACGGCTGGGATTCTTATAATCATGGCATCTCTCGCCGTGTTCGGAGGTCAATGCTGTATCAACGAAATGATTTAAAAGCGCACAGAACGATCACGCACAACAGCCCAACAATTCGCACAATGTTTTTCACGTACAAAGCCTACGAGAAGAAGGCTCTTCTATTCCAGCGCATTTAATTGTGAGAACTGTCAAACCAATTTCCAGTGATCGCCAGTGGGGCGGAAACGATCCTCCGGCAGCAGCGCGTCGCAGAAGGGGATGATTGTGAATGATGAATGCACAGAAATGAGTGAATCCTAGTCGTAATAGTAATTCTAATAGTGTATGTGTGTCTGTCTGTGCGTACCTATTCTGCACGTGACACACGTTTAGAGCAAAAGCAAACCAACAGTCACGAACGTAGACCAAATGTTTGGATGCGGCTTCGGGCCCGATTGAAGGATGAGGTCGAATCACTACAATCACAGTCATACCGATAGGAGCAGTAGTATAGGAACGGTATCGAAGCACAACCCGAAGCAAGAAGGCAAACAGGGGAAGGAATGTCAATGGTATGGAAACGGGGTTGGGACGCACGGTGTAATATGTCGAATAGCACTCTTCTGTACAGAAACCCAAAAAACCATTGTGAACCACGATCACGGTAAACAAATCTATGTATATGTATGTGTCTGTGCGTGTGCGTGTAGTAGACAATCCACGTCGAACGTAGCGAGTGGATATGAAGACTGGTTGGGTGGCTAGAGTGCAGCAACACAACGCAAAAACAACAAAGCAAAACAACAAAGAGAAAACAAAACTAATCACAACACTAGCAAATGGTATCGTGTTGAGCAGTGGCAAGGAACACACAGAACACAAACACTCACTCTCCACAGAAAAAAAAGAAAGAAACCCGCATGCGTGAATTGAATCATAAGCAAGGCAAATAGTAAGAAGAACAATTAAAACTACTCACATAATGTAACAGCATACAGAAAAAAAACACACACACAACAATCACTCAAACACAAAGTAGAGAAGAAAAAACATGAATAAACGCAAATGCAATAGTAGTGCAATGCAAACAGTGCAAACAGAAGTTAAATAACAAGTAAATGCAACGTAGAATAAACGTAGGTCAACATCAGCAAAGCCAAGGTAAGTGGCTCGGGGGGTGGTAGTTTGAGTGGATGGTAATTTTGGATGGCAGGCAGAAGGCGTGCGAACGAAGGTGCCGTGCCAGAATAGCACTACATTCAAGTAGCGAGACAAAACACAAAACGCAAAGTCAATCGAAACGAAACAAACCATCGCAACAAAGCAACAACAAACCAAAACACATTTCCAAGGGAACAAAACAACATCTTACAAAAAGAAACGAACTTTATCGCTGTCCTACCGAGAACGCATAATACAAAGAGATAATTTAGAGAAAAAGTAAACCACAGAACAAGTAGATCGAATTGAACACAAAACCAGTAAGGAAACACAGTAGCATACAACACACACACTGACAAACCGAACAACCGAACAAACAGTAACACAACAAACAAACAGAAACCTTCACGAAGCAAACAAGCAAAAAACCATTGGACGGCGACAGGCAAAACGGCAAACGCAAAAGAACGTTAAATTAATGGCTCTTGACGCTCGCTAGGCGAAGCAAAGAAAACATAAGAAAAAACCACCAGGACGAAAGAAATTGTATGAACAGATTTAGCGTAGACGTATAAACTAGATAAAATGAGCAGACGCACACAAAGTACTTTATCAGCAGTATATTGGATATAATCAGTGTCCCGTTCGTTCGTGGCGCGATCCGGTACAGTGCAAAGAGAACAACTCCCGAACTCCCAGCAAACTTAAAGAAATATAAACTACAATAAACACGTAGTTCCGCTCGATGGAATAAGGAAAACATGGCGTTTGTGGATGACCGTTAATTTTGGGTTACGTTTTTTGGTTTTTGGCCGGCGCCCCGAGTACGGGGGCAGCTACGCGGGCCCCGAAGATCCGATCGATGGTTTTCTAGGTTGTGTTTGCAGGTTAAGAAAGAAAACTTACGCTCCGTTTCCTCCCCCACCATCTGGAGCAATATGTTGGCTTCTGAGTTTGATTTTGCTCTTTAACACAACTGCCTTTGTGTTCAAACTTAGTTGAAGCATAGTTGTTTGAAATTGCCATAAAATCTCCGTTGAATGTTCTTAAAACTAATCTTATTTAAAACTAACTTTTCAATCAATATTGTGAGAGATGGGTGGTGAAGAATACATCCATCTCACATGAAATTCGATCAATATCAAATGCAACCGGATTCGAAGCAAACGCAACACTGTATCCAGACCCACTGCAAAGCGTATTAGAAATTCAAGGCTAGTAAATAAAAGAAACAAAGGGGGGAAAAGGAAAACTCTAGAGGTTATTACGAATTTAGGGGTCGCGCTAGAGCAGCATTTTTTTGCAAACAATCAATAGTTGCAAGAGTACATAAGATAGCACAGAAGCCGAGCATAAACTAGTCATTGAAGATATAGAGAGTAAAACAAATTAAAGAAAACATAGCGAAACCATAAACCGTATCAATACTGCCCAGCTAGCGGAAGTGATAGATGACTTAAGGTGCATAATGTTTCCCCTAAGGTTCCTTCCAACGGGCAACGGGTTGTCACAGGGCGTTTGGGGAGGTAGTTGGTAGATCGGGCAGGAAAATTTAATGGAAAGGAAATGCACAGGAAGTTCGTCACTAGGTCCCGGGAGGTATTAGCCGTATTAGGAGTTGGCGTATCGATCGAAATGTAACTTTTTTCATTTACCAGCATTTTGTTGTGATTTCTATTTTGCCTTGTAAATAAGACGCGATACGCGGAGGAAAAAAAGAAACATTGATTACAAAAAAACCAAATTCAAATGTTCGAATATCGAGATTCGAACATGAGGAAACGTTTCGTATGTTCACTAATTAAGTTGTTCTAAGAAGACGAAAATGATGTGCAAATTTGGGTCCGAACGAGTTCTGATTCTGGAAGGGAAAATATAGAAAAGAAATGAAAAGACCCATCACTGGGTAATTACACTAAGATGTGAGGCTATAACGAAAGGTGTTCACAGAAAGCCATACACATCACATACACACTAAACCATACCAAAGGAGCTAGAGGGTACAAGTACAGAACGATGTGTTTATAATTGTAACATGTAATTTCAACAATTACGTTATGTATGGTATTTTACCAGCTTAAAACGACACATAAAACACTCAAATCTCATTGTTAAAAAAAATAGCATTCATTGTAAAGGAAGGCATCAGAAGAGCCGCACTTAAAACGAACGACAATTGTAAAGATTGTTTTACACCCTCATGAAACGCTTACCAGGCGTACCAGATACAACATACACACACGAACAAACGACCATTTATAACAGTTTAATTTAAAATGAAAACAATGATGGAAGCATTTGAAGGTGAATAATTCATCAACGAATCTCGCGTGAGGTACATCCAAAATTGAAACAAAAATATAAACCAAATGAGAAGATTGTTCACCAACGACTCGCATCAATAAGATCCTGCTGGAAATGAACGCCCAAGCTTCCTGCGAACCACGCCACTTCCAATGACACGTGTCGCGAGGTGTTTATATCACGGACAAAAACGTTTTGGCCTAGGATAACGCATTCTGGGAGTCTAATTAAAGGTTTGTTTAAAAGTTCCAGGAAGCTTGAGAAAAGGCTAAATCATAAGGAGCGAGAAAATAAAGCGATGTGGAAGAAAGGCAAATGTATGAGTGCACATGTTTCATGGAGTTGTGAGGAGAAAAAAAAACACATGCACCAACTTGTGGAATTTGCTGGAATGGAACCCAACGCACATGGGGCACCCGGCTGCTTTGAAGTCGAACGATTTACCGAGCCGAACGTCTCATTTGGGGACACTAAACACAGACACACACAACGGCGAGAAAGAAAGGAATCCTTTAGACGAAAACAGAATTTCTACAAAGGACCGATCGCTATTGATCGTTCGAGCCTTCGGGTGATCGTATGTCTTGTGTGTCTGTGTGCCGCGTATGTTTGTCCTAGAGGATAGCCTGGTCCCGATTGCCCTGTACTCCACGTGTAAATTTACTCCGCTAACGTAGCGTTCGGGTTCCATGTGTCTACAAAAAGACTCTATATAGCAACTCTCCTCCACTCAGTGGTCCACCGGTCTGTGGGCTTTGGGACAAAAAGGTTTTTGATGTATGATAACAGCTACGCACATCACCAGCCCCAATCCGGAACGGACGATCAAGCGAACGGCGCGCGAATTATGTTATTATAATACGAAGGAAACACGTGCGCGCGCCATTTTGGTTCCATGTTTGGAGACAAGATTTTGTTTCATAGACAATTTTTTGTGTTCGATACAAACACCCGTTCCCAAGAAAATGTTCCTCGTTGATCAGATTGGAGAAAGGCATGATCTTCGTGGTTTGTGCCTTTCAACCAGCCGGGATTATACCGAGGAACAGCCCCATCCCTTCAACAGATGGTGTTACCTCCTTCCCATCCGGAATGGAAGGACCATGGAAACACCAGGCTGTTGTCGCTACTTCTCTCTATCCTCTACCACTGTAACTCTTTCCCTGTTGATCCCTAGACTCCCATTTGCGCTCATCATCGAGAAAAGGGTAGGGGCTCAGTGTGGCTAGCGTTCGTGCGAGACGTGATTCCGGATCAGAATGCCACGCATAAGGGCAGACCGTTTCAACGAAACCACTCTACCCTTCTGCGCTCGTTCTGGCGGCCAGCGACTCTGCTCTGGTGGACATAGGATCGGTTCTGTTCCTTTTTTCCAACCTTTCCTGTTTCTCCATCGTTTTCCATCCGTCTGGCGAGGGTGAGATTATGGCAGTTCCTTTTTTGATTACTCAAACACCATTCCACATTGGTTTCGATGCCCACATCCATACACTCCCTTTACGCTACTTCTGAAAAAAGGTTGTATCCTGTAAATCTTTGAAGAAGCTAGCTCCTCACTTAATCATCTGACCCTCTGTACAGTAAACCACCATCCCAGCCACTAATTTCCCCATCGCAAATCGTATTTAAAAGGAAATGCAAATAAACTCCCCATCACGAAGGGTCTGGAAACAATGATAGAAACACCCGGTCCACTCCATCCAGAGTGGCAGCCCCGAACCCCAGGCTTACGGGTGGGCATGCACTCGAGCAACGAAGACTAGCTGCACATACCCGTTTCTCGATGGCGACACTGTCCACCATCCATCCAATACTACCGGCCACCGGTGCCACCATAGGTTAGCTTTCGTTTGTGGTTAACGTTTCGCTCGACGTAAATAGGAGGACCGTTTTTGTGCGGTTTGCAGTCGTCCTCCGAAATCCGGTTCTCCGTTCGCCGTCTACTCTTACGCCCTCGGTTCGTTGAAATCTTTCCGTTACAACGGTTTGCTCAGTTTGCGTGTCACTCATACATTTGCCCCCGGTGGCGAGGCAATGGGAGGTTCTCGCACTCGGGCGAACGACAGTTATTCAAGTAATGTTATTCGGTTATTTTTCGTCCTAATTTTCCTGTTATACAAACGGCGAGCGGTTTGAAGGCGATGTATGTAGAGAAAAAAATCAGCAAACCCACACACACACACAACTACAAGGGAATTACAGCATAATGGTCTAGTTGGTATGTAATAACGATAATGATAATAATAATAATAGCAGTAAACAATTATTATTATTATAACTAAGATGTAATATGGGCGAAATCTGTAGAAGAAGAAGGAAATAAAACAAAACAAGCAAATGTGCCTAAAGGCATCACGACGGGCATGTGAGTGCGCTGGCAAAGCACTCGGGCAGAGAGTCTGGCGTAGGAGGAAAAAAGAAAAACCCACAGCGACCATCATTCAATGCAGTAACTTAAAAAAAATTAGAATGGAGCAAGAAAAATGATAAATCATACGTTAGAAACAGAAAAACATACACGAAAGAGCATAGTAACATGGAAAAACCCAAACTACAACAACAAAAATCAAAAACTCTACATAATATGGACATGCATGGTAGGTCAACGCACACGTGCTCCATGAGACTAGTTGAACCGAACCTTTCTATACCATTCGTGTAAAGCCCGATACGGAAAGGTGGCATGTAGGAAATAGGAAAATAGACAAAACTACAAACCCACAAAATGCAACCACCCGAAAAAAAAACAAAACTAGAATGTTTTTGTTTTGTTTCAGCCATACGTAGTATTGGAGTCGTTCGACGTGACGAAAAGAAGAACCCAAAATGGTGGATGTAACGAATTCTTTGCACCTTGCTCGATTCGCGCCGGAGATCAGCAAGCACGTTGAAGTGTAAAATGTAAAAATCATAACTTAAACAAACGAATAACGTGTGCAGCTTGGGTGCATAAATCGGGGTGGATCGATTCGCATAACAATTTGTTTCACAATGGGTTCCCGTTCACGACTTGTGTTCCGACGTCCGGGTTTGGGGCTGACCCAGATCCGAAATCTTTCACACGGTTGTTGGTTGATGGGAAGATTTGTTAGGCGGTGGATGGTACACACGTTGCGGAACGATGCGCAGTCGATCATTGTGAAGCGATTTGGCGAACTATTGTGTCTCCCCACCATTGTGCATGTGTGAAGATAACACGTTGATCTGACACTGAGTGCAGCTAAGAGGCGTTGGTGCAAAGGAAAACGAAATGAAAAATAAAACTGAAACACCACCCTCCGCGAGTCCTGCTATATTGTTGCACAGGGCTAAAAACTGACCAATAAAAAAGGGTAAAAATATACAAGAAAGGAAACAACTAAACCATAAGGGTGCGAGCATAACAAAAAAAGAAAGGCAAAAGTTAATACACAACAGACAAAAAGTTCGAAAGAAAAAAATCAAACGACAACGTTGTAAAAGAAGGTAAAACATCATACGGTTAAACGGATATACATAGTAGAAGAAAAGTAACCAAAACTTAACCCACGTAATTCTGCATGCAAACCGGAGTGTGCGTCACCGAGCTCACACGACAGTTGGCGACAGAAGCCCAAAAGCATCGCCCATTAACGCATATTATACAAGGGAGTTTAGGCAAAATCGTACGAAGCCACAGTGTGTACTCCTGTAGGGAGCGTAGTGAAAACAAAAACCCAAAAAGCTGAACATACAAAACCAACCAACCCAAGTAATTTAAAAGAAAGTTAAAATGAAAAAGATCACTGCGTGATGGGAGCGGGACAGCGTGAAGTGCAAAAAAGTGCAAATAACGCTGCGGAGTACATGTAGAAACGGCAACAGTGAGGCTCCCATCACGAACGCAAAAATGCGCAACAAACGGAATGTTTAAGAATATCGATTGGACGATCGCGGCGATGGAGAGATCGAGAAACAATACCTCCGGTAGCAAACAGTGAAAAATACATGCATAAGGAGAATTTAAAAAAAAACACGTGCATATAAGAATGAAAGCAGAGGAAGAAAAGAAAAATTAACAAAAAATAATAATAATAATAGCAAAGCCACTGAATGAGAACAACACAAATGAAAAAAAAGAAAACAGAGGGTAACAAACGGTTAAACAAGAAACGATTGCGGGGGAAGAAGAAAAACAGAAGAAATACTATTAACTATTTAATAATTATTATAAAGAAGTGAATTATATAAAGTATATATATATAAATATATATAAATATATGTGATTATAAATAGGTTAAACATAATTTGTCAATAGCAAGAACAACAAAATATATATATATATACATATATGTATAATTAAAATATACACAAATCAGTAAAATTGACGTCATTGGTTTTAAATTTCTCTTCCATTGCATCATATCACAGTTGACGGAGAAACAGTTTTATTTTGAATAAATACTCCTATATTTGATCAATTTAAACCTACTGATTCCGCGACAGCCGAGCGGTAGCGTCGGTTAGAAACTCGGCCCATGACCTAGACGGCGTGGGTTGGAATCCCACCGCGCCCTCCCTTTTTCGAGAGGAGTGACTATCCTCTCACATAAGGGGAAAAGTCTTGTAAGCCCTTCAGGGGGGCAGGCATGACCAAGAGGTCGTTACGCCAAGAAGAAGAAACCTACTGATTGTTCGCATCTTAGGTATACTTCAAACGTGTTTTTTTTTAAATAAAATTATTATTTTTAAATTTCTCTACGAATACAACCAGCATCGATGACTCAATTCGTTGAAAGTTTTGCAGAGCCCTACAACAGCCGCATTGAGTATTACAGAAACTGTTCAATCCACGAGATCAACTGTCAAATGAAACGACGATTATTCGACGAAAACATAAACAGTGCGAAGAAAGAAAAGTTGCTTTACTAGCCTGATCGAATATTTTGCGAACGGCGGGATAGCTGATGCGTCACAGGAGAAAATGGCATTATCCAACGTGTTAATCTTGAGTCAAATCGCTGGCCATGTGTTTGCATTTATTCTGTCGATGTGCATCTTCATTCCGCTCGCCATCCATGTCAGATCATTCGAGTAAGTTGAAATACTGCGGAATTCGGCTCAGCCATTCGCTAAAGCATTCAATTCCTTGCTTCCTTTTCCCTACAGCGGACACTGCTTGTTGTTTACGACCGGTACCTGGCAAGAAAAGGACGGTCTCTTCGATGTGAGGTGGGCGTCGCAAGCATACTGCAACTATCCTATCATCGTCGGGGTCACCCTATTCATTATTGCTGGAGTTCAAATCTACAGGTATGGCAACGAAAGGCACATTCATGCAATCGGAAATTGTGCACGTATCCTTCGTTTCATTTTAGGATGGCATTGCTTGCTTACCGTGAACTGGAAAGCTCCTTCCTTGGCCTTTTCTTCGACGTGGTGTTTAGCGTTTCACTCTGTGCGATGACTCTGATTGCCGCAATCATTATCACCTTCGGTTTCATGGCCTGGTGTGCGGAGATGACCGAACGCTTTCCATCGTAAGATCGAACCGTGCATCACTGCACCGATAGTATTGCCATTCAACATCATCATCATCATCATCTCCTTTGCTTGTATTTTAGATGTGACATTGCTGATGGTCAGAACATTACCCAGGTGGAGCTCAACATTCAAACGTCTGGATTTTATATCGAAATGGGCACCGCACAGTTCGGTGCATGGGCTTCATTTGCGACATGGGTTGGTTTGTCGGTTTTTTCACTGCTAAAACTGATCAATAACCATCAAGTTCGCAACATTCGCGTATCGATGTACATCGAGCGCCAACGTTTGGTCAATGAGGACGTCTATCGTGGTACAACATCGGAAGTGCCGGCTGCATCTGGAGCGCTCAGTGATAATTAGATGGATGGCGCCGATGTGCCACCTGCAAGCGGCCAAAAGCCGGTCAAACCGGATAAACGCCAGCGCTGATGGAACTGTCATCAAGATTGAAGTTCTTATATTATTATGTTTATCAAACTACGGTATATGTAAGCTCCCTAATTTTTAACACTCTACTCGATCGTACAGGCTCGAAAGCTGCACAAAAAGTCAATGATCGGATCGGAATTCCATTAAAATTGTGTTATACTATTGATATTCAACAAGAATAACCCATGGAAAAGGAATAAACAGAACGAACAAATAGATGAAAGAAAACATTCCATTTCCAAAATGCTTGCTTATCGTGTCATAACTTTAAATTGTTACCAGAGTTTCGTCCTGTAGGAAGACTTCTTAACCCTCTTTGGTTGCCTTATCACAACTTCCGTTTGGCGTGACGTCATTAGTTACGATTGATAAGCGCTTTTGTCTGAGTTATATGAATGTTGAAAAAAAAGGAAACTATAGTCTATAGTCAATTGCTAGCGGCAAAACACGCCATAGTACAACATTATAGGAAGTTTATTCTGATTTTGAAATCGGAATTTAGGTATCCACAATGCGGTTCGTTCTACAACCATTTGAAAATATAGTTAATATACAGGCCCCGCCGTATTTGTATAGTATTACGTTCAGCAGTGTCGATTGGTAGAAGTGAATCTTTATGAATGTGAATAAGAGGCAATACTGGGTGGGCTCTTCAGACACTTTTTATCATTTGCAGTTTTTATAAAATTTCAGAGTTTATAAATAATATTTTGCAATTTATAGCGACGCATCATTTATAGCTGCCATAAAATGTTTGATAGCTGCAAATCACAGCATGTCAAGTTCAGTGTCAGGTGCAACCATGAGACCAATTTTGACAACTCGCAAAAGAACCACGATCGACGCGGATGACTTTAAGAACCGGTTCGAACGGTCTTTGAAAACCGGTTCGTGTCCATACACTTCGGACGTGCATGTGTTGGTGTACCGGTTGCAAATGTGTTGGTGACCCGGTTCGCGCTTCGAGAGAGACAATTAATTATAATCGTCCTCTCTTCACCGGGGGAGCAGTGTGCTCTCTGCAGGAAAAACCAGAAAAGATGGTCTAATTTAGTGACACACTTGAGACAAAATTGCGCGTCTTGAGTAGACCAATCGATTGAGGGGTCATTTGTCCGATTCGGTTGAGAAACAATCAAGTTATTTGCAAATAGGTTTCACAAACCAAGGTTCCTTTGAACTTCGCCCGAAGTGCTTTCTCTCACCCGCCGGGTTTTCTCCAAAGCAAAGAAGGATGGTAAAATTTTATCCTGGACAAAGTTACGCCTTTTGAAAAGACCTTTCATTTAAGGGGAAAATTGTTAAAATCGGTTTAGCGATCGTGAAGTTATTAACAAATTTGTTATTTTAGTTCAAAATACCTACCAAGGTTTCTGGATCTATTTCTCATCACATGCTTATTTCAAAACCTAAGAATTACGAAAGAATTATCCAGTTGTTTGTCTTCAAAAGACCTTTCATTTGAGGGGTCTATTGCTAAATTTGGCCAAGGAACAAAAATGTTATCAACAAATTGGCTATTTCAACCATTATTTCAAGCTGTGACCAAGATTTTTTAAGTTTGTTTATGCCAAGCTGTGCTGTTGGCTTCGTTCTAGTGATGGGGATATCAAATATCTACTTGGCACTCGAATCACCAAATCCGAATCCCAAGCTGTCAAACAATCGTATTGATCAACAAATTAATGGCGGTCTGGAAATCAGTTATTCTAATCTAATCCCTAGTCAGATCACTTCTGATAACTCGCTTTTTGCATAGTTAAAACATGCTACATATTTCCGATGCGAGGTTTACCGCTGTAGGAAGTCTGTTGATTATATGAGTCAAATTACAAATTACAAAACATCACGCTATAGGTGTGAGACCGAATCCCGAGTCTGGCACCCCCCGGTATTACGAACGGCTGACCACCAATCTATAATTCATCGCCTTTCGATCGCAGTAACTCTCTACGGAGAGAGGAGGCCTAGACAAATCAAAACAGATTCGAATCCCAAACAAATCCAATCTGATTCCAGTCCCAATCGAATCAAATCTTTAGAATCCGTCAAATGGGATTCGAATCTTTAGAATCCCTCTAGGGATCGTATCTTCGAGTCTTCCGAATCCCGATTCAGCCAACACTAGGTCGAGCAGTCAGAAAGAGAGCGTCTACCGAAAAGGTACATTTTAGTTTCCCGTGCTCCAGTTATTGTCCGTCTAAAATAGCAGAGAATGGGTGTTTCACGTTCGGAAACGGGTGCAAATGGTGCGTCATAAGCGTTAGCGAGTCCTCGGTGCCAAGAAAGTCAACCATTTACAGGTATTTTCCCGTAATCAACATCCCGAAAGGGACCTGACTAGGTCGGGCGAAGGGAAGTGCGAAACGGTGACGATGTGTTGGAAAAGGTGTGTTGACCAGTGATGTTGACGGTCGGCTCGGCGGAAGATGTGATGTGTTGACCAATTCCAGAGTGGCAAATGAAACGAAAATGCAAACCGAAACGAAGCAGCAGTAAGCCGTAAAGTGGAATCTCTTTGCTCGCATCGCCTAATACGCTAGGCGTACACAAATGCACACGACGACGGAATTGGTTGTATCTAGCCTTTTAAACTTCAATCAATAGAGTTAAGAAAGGAGTTTTGTTTAGATGACCCATTTTTCTAGATGAGGAAATTCTCAACATTACCCTATGGGTAAAGAAAAAGATATAAAGTTTATTATTCAAGCCGGTTGTACATCCCAAGAGTTGTACAAGTGAGTTCACCTAAAGTGTACTGCGAATTGTTTTGGCGTAGATAAGTGCTGCTCTGCTTTTTCTATATCTTCTATTTCAATCAATTGTTCGAGCTTACACTCTCTAAATAATTACCGTCCCCGTTCATGTTGTAGTTAGATGTCGCAGTGTCCAGAAACATTAAAGAGCTCTCAAGCCAACTTTGATGGAACAGTTCATGATTTTAACTTCTTCTTTTGTTAACAGTTTAATGTGAAAAAATGTATGCAAGTGAAAAGTGAAAACAACGTAAACAGCTTCAGCAATTCCGGTCCGCGGAACCGCACAACGAAAACATAATTCGTTCCGCCAGGCATCGCCAAGGGTGCCGCCATCAGGATTAGCAGCAGCTGCTGCTCGTATGCCTTGGATGTGTGCCTGCACGTCAGCACACTTCGGCCGTTCCAATCCGTCCCGTCATCCGTCGTCCAGCTTCTTCCGGAGAAGGCAAACGCGCTTGCAAATCCCAAATCCGCCCTTTTCATAATATCATTCGGTGCGGGACACCGAGCACGCCACACAGACACACACACACACACACCCGCTCGCCTCGGCACCCCCCTGACTGCCCTTCGCTCTTGGTGCCGCAGGCGGTGTCCGCGGTCCGCGACGACCACCACGACCACTACCCATCGGTGCGCATCGGGAAGGAAAAGCGAAAATCTCTCGTTTGTCTGCCGTTTGGACGATAGGAAGCAGGCAGCAAAGAAAGCAGCAGCCAACGTCGAGAAAAAGGAAACCGACGAAAAGCAGCAGCGGCAACAACAACAACAACACAACAGCCCTTGTGCAAAGTGCTGTGCAACTCTCCAGCGCACACATCGCAGCAACCCGCGATCACATTCGTGTGTGTTTGAGTAGAAATTAGTGGAGGCCTACTACTGCCTAGTACCAACTGCCGTAGTGCACAACGAGTACCAGAGGCTGCGTGCTTGCCGTGTGTATGAACGTGACATCGAAAAAGCTGCGCTTCCTGGCCCGCGGACTACGAGAAACACAACAAATTAAACTCCCTCAAAACCGGCCGCAGTACCATGGATCTTCTGACTAAAACTGAAGGTAAGCATTCAGGAAAATGTTTCATTGAAGGAAAAGCAAATCCCATCCGTGATTTTGGTTGATAGGAAATGTGAGGAATCAAAGCAACCGGGAGATAATCACGGAGATCGGATGTAAATAAATGAGTCACCACGCTTTTGACATTTGGTGGGACGCAGTGTTGGCGAAGATTGATGATGAAGCGATACTATGCTTCGTTGGCAAACGATGTTCGTAACCCGCTAAGCACGTATTCTATAAGACATAGGGCTGAATTACCGAATTACCTACACGCCCCAACGCGTAAATGAAAACTGTGCCAAGGTGACGGCATTTTATATGGCCTGCGAGGTGCGTAATGGGCAATGATGATGAGTCAATATGATGTGTGCCTTGACAACGAACACGACGTGAAAGCAAGCGTCATCTAAAGCCATCGGCATATGTTAGAACTTGCATGTTTATGGTACCATCGAAGGGCTCTGGGCGTAGGACAATAAATGACCTAGTGTCGTTTGATTTAATCCTGGCATCGTTCCGCACACAAACACACAAACGTGGAGCCTTTTTTAATTAACACCACTTCCGTTCCCGTTTCTGCTGCCTCCCGTGAAACGAAACAGCCGACACTAAAAGGATTACACCGGTCTCCCCAGCTTGAGCCCGTGTGTTCGTGTCAATCGGCTTGTCAGTGTTTTGTAGTTGACCCAGTTTTCCTGGGAAGCGAGAGTTTCCTGTGTTTTCCCCCGTTTCCTTTTGGCGGCCTTTTTCCTCTGGTCGGCCGGCTGGAGGTGATTATCCGACAGAATCTTGCGAGATTTATTTCGACCTACGGCAAGAAATTACGCAGTATCCCAACCGCCCGAAACCGTTTGACTTTGAATGAATTTTCGTTTTGTTGCTTACCGGAACAGCCTGAAGTTCAATGACCCATCTCTTACGCTCCTGTCTGGAGAGGAAGGCTCGCTCAAATTTTCAGCTAGTGCCGGGAAAATCCGGGTGCCGGTCTCGTCAGCGTAGTAGGAGTCTACTTGGAGAATTGTCAAAGGTGGAAAACTTTACTCGTATAAATTGACAAACTTCTGTCTGTTTTTTTTCTTTTAGGAAAGTTGGTTTTTTCAGAAAATGTTTCTTAAAAGCGAAGGTTTTCAAAAGCATAATCTAGAACATCACGTGTTGAATTTATGATGTTCCGTTGACAACCAAAACCGCGTCTTCTCTATTTCGGATTACATTTCCTCGTGCGATAAAATATGCATGGAAGTGAACGTCTTCTGTCACGAGACACACGTGTCCCGCAGAATCCTATTACTATCTTTTATTTTTACCGCAGGGAAAATGAGTTTGCTAAAAGGAAATAGGGTGGGAGGCAAAGAAATCCAATGGAAAACGTATCTAATGGCCGATTGGTGACACTTTAGCGAAACATCCTTGTGCCACGCAGGATATGGTCTGTTGGCTGTCCCATTTCCCGTATGGATCGATTTCGATTTTCCTTCACGTCACTCCCACGTCGGGGCTCGCTTCCGGGATGGTTGGGAAGTGATGCCGGAAGGGCAATAGGATAACATTTTCCTTCTTGTCTGTCCCCCTTCAGGGAGGTATGTTTTAAAGCGGGTGAAAATCATTTGTTACCCGAACGGGTCATTCTCCGGTGCAGTTGTTGTTCTTTGATTTTCTCCACCGCTTGCAACTGTCCTCAAGAAAAGGCAACGGCATTATCGCACCCGCGATAGTAGAGATACCGGTCCGTTTTCCGGTGGCGAAAGCTCGCATGGAAGCGATAAGCAAGTAACGGCGGAGTTGCAACCGCAAACCGGCACACACTCACTCACCGGGGATGACTCAATTATCCCACACCACACCAACCTGCGGCACCAACCCCACGGCCACCGTGTCGCATCATTAGATCAGCGGTTTCTCCGCTGCCCAAAGCGCGCTTCTTCGCTTTTCTCTGTCCGCTGTCCACGATCGAGCCCAGACTGGACGGCCACACCCATGTGGCAAAACCAGAATGACTAAACTGTCGCATGCCATGTGTGTGTGTGTGTGCGTGTGTATGCGTGTATGCTGTGCAAGAAGAGCCCTTTTTTCTGCTGGTGGGCTTTTGCAGGGTCTTTTCTCCTTGCCGGGACTAAATCCTACTCGCCGTCGTCTTGGCCGTCGGGCTCGAGTGATAAGATTGGTTTACACACCAATGAGCCTTGTCTGGCCGGATGTTAGAGGAACTTTATCACATCGGCCAAGCGACAGCGAACAATGAAGTGCATCGACAAACGGACGAAAAAAGATGCCCAAACAACGGACAGGCAAGAAGACGGTGCTGAGAAAAAAAACGCTGATGGTTTCTTATCAGTTATCCATTTGGCCGGCGCGTCCCATTTGAAAATGCAGATGTAATGTGTGGAATGTTAAATCAAATGTAATATATACTAGTACTAAATTTACCATTGTTTATAACGGGAGAATCCAATGAAACCGATCTTTTTTATAACTTACTATAATTGAATTGTTTAAACGCATAATAACTGACGATTGCATGTTTGATTTATAGCAATCGATTAAAACAGATTAGCGCGGCATAGAAAATTGATTTAGTTTTCACACTTCACAAATCGATTTACGAGACCTGGCTGTACCGCCACCATAAAAAGCTTGCCACCTTACTTTGTTGCCCCACCCACACGCCCCACGATCGTGTGAAGATCCTTTTGGGGCCGGCGAAATGTGCGTTCATCCATCCATCTATCCATTGTAGGGGGGTAAAATTTCCCCCCAAAATGGTACAAATACCATTTCGCTCGAGGGGGGCAAAGTTTTGCGGCCACGGCAAAGATTTTCGCCAACGACTAACTGACGTCGGGTTCCATCGTCGGCTGGTTGATGCTGATGATGACTAACCGCGAAGTATTCCACGCACGTTCCAAGGGCCGTATCTGCGCCATATGCGACCGACTCCGATGTTTTGCTTGCCGCCCCGAACGCGCCCCGTGTGGTATTTGTGTGCGCCTTGTACAAGCGTGATGTGTTTTGTTATTTCATTTATTTTTATTCCTTCTCATCGGAATGTCGAACGCTTCTCAGATGTTGGGAACTGGGCTGAAGCCGCCGGTTTGATTGGAAAACACACATTTTCGGACCGCTCCGTGTGGAGTCCGTTCGTGTTCGGTTGGGAAAATCCCTTCCCCCGCACGTCAGTTTCGTTATTTTTAAGAATTGCTTAAAGTTATTGTGTGAAATTTAAGATGTGTTTCAAACAAAGTTTATCTCGATTTAATTTAATTTTTATATCGTTGCGTTTTTTTTTTGCAACTCACAACATGTCTAGAAAAAGTTGTACATTTAAATTCAGTACCGAATCTTTATTGTGTTCAGTACCGAATCTTCGTGTGTTGTTACTTTTGTTTCAAAAATGAATACCAAATTCCAAATGATACCGGACATTTCATTCCGTATACTCAAACACGGAACTTTCTACGTTAAGCTCAAGTATATAGGAATAAAAAAAACACACGGGAAGTTTTATCTTTCATGAGTTCCGAAATGTTTTTCAATGAATCGCCCAAATCATCGTGTCGATCGTCCGCCCGGCTCGTCAAGCCGTCAGCGCCGGTTTTTTTGCGGAGAAACTTGCCGCCGCCCTTTTGGCGTCTTATCTTATCACCAGCGCTATCACAGCGTCGTCAGCCACAAACTGCCCGAACGGCTATTGTTTTTCAAATCGATTTTCTTTTTGCCATCGCTTCAATAAGCTTCACCGATGGAGGACGGATTGGATTTTATTAGAAATTGCTGTATTAAATGGCATCTTTTTTCCATTTTCCTACATTTTTTCTTAGTGAAAGTTGTTGTCGGATACAATATTTCATTACTTTTAATGACACAAGTTAAATTTATCTCAAATCCATCACTTGCCACATTGGGGGAACCGCTCATACAGAGGTCACGCTCTTTGCTCCGACAACATCTCGGAAGTCAAAAAATGTGCGGCGCCGGATGAGTCATGCGTGGCAACGCTGCAACCGAAATTTATGATCGCCAATTTGCATACGGACAATGCGGCCAGCTTCGGACCACGGGGCAGGTGGAACCAAGCAAGGGGCCCGCAACAACCGTTTACACGGAGAATAAAGAACGGAACTGAAATTTTGAATGAATGTTTTTTAACGCTGTCCCACTGCGTCGTCGTCAGCTTTACGGGAATGCGGTTGAAAACGGGTTTCAGTTTTCCTCCAGCTGAGGTCGGCTTATTGCAATTCATCGACATGGTTTGGTGCACGATGCACATTATTTGTTGCTGGATTGGCAAAAGGCACGGAAAAAGCGTTAACTACCAAATAATAATTTAGTGGTTCGGGTGTATAACTTTATTGTGGTTCCGTCACCCATTTTTTGGCCTTTTTTTTCGTAGGCCTTTTTTGTGTTGACTATTCGGCTTAGGTCTACCGATGGAAAACGAAAGTATTGGTCGGCATATGGGCACACCAGCTGGCGGCCCGTAATAGCCCTGATAAGGTGATGTGCTGATAGCCATAAATCCTAATCACACATCCCGTCCCGGACACAGCTCGCGTTATTGAGCGCCATTCTTGTGGCATTTCGGAGCAATCGATCGTTTGTCCGGGGGTAACTTGTCATTAAATTTAGAGTACATAGAGGCCCGCGGTTTCTCGCTAATTCAACGGTAGCCCTACTGAAATGATGATGGCACAGGCCTAACGGCGAGGCCACCTAACGGGGCCCTCTTCTTTCATTTGCGTACTGTCGCGTGAACAGCGTACTACGTGTCTTGTTTCACCTCGCCGGACTCTCGATCGATCGCTAGGAGGATGAGGACGAAGGTGGTGGTACCGGTGGTGGGGGGCTGGTACTGGTTTGTGTTTTATTTGATGAGCGCCACCGCCCCAACGCCGGGCGCCTGCTTTCAGGGCCAACCGGGTGATGATGTTGATGTTGATGATGGCACCAGCCGGGTGATTTATCATCGGTGACTTGAACCCAACGAGCCAGGCACTAGGTTTATGGCGAATTGCGTCTATTGCGAGGCGTCTGCTCGTTTGTGCCTCTGATGCTTACTCACGAGTAGTAGACGGCAGGGTGGATCACACACTAGAAATAACTTCGTTCGAAATTCGATATTAATTTTCATAATTCTCCCTCCATAACCTACATATGACAAAAACAGGGAGGATGATTTTCCCGCCACCTGAACAACGGATGTTGCCTGCTTGGAGCATGTCACTTACTCCATGTCCGTGATAATGAAAACCGGTCTTGTGCTACTTTGTTTTTATCTTCGTCTGTACCTTTTTTTATCAGCTCGAATCACTCTCGGGTGCGTTGAAAACACTCTTATCAACGTCTTGGGTTAGCCAAGAAAACGCTACAGAATGGTTGTATGGTAGCTACAGAAAGAAACCTCCGGCAGACCGGTGCGTTCCCGAATCCGGGTATCAAGTCATCCCAAATTGTTGCAACGAGATGATTCATCGATCGTCGATCGTCGATCGCATTTTTCATTGCGAAATTGGGACCAAAGAGATTGGCATTTTCAGATGCATATTCATGAAACTGCATGACTTTTTACTTGCATGAATGAAGTATTTGAAGATTCATATGGCGATTGATCAATGTTTTTGCAGATTCGTGAGCCTTTCTAAAGATTCGTGAATAAATTTTAATGATGTATGGATGAAGTTGTTCATTTGAATATATCTGGTCAAGAGAAATTCATAAAACACAATTCTCATTTGTAATGCTTAGATCGTTTCCAACGACTAGTTACCGTTTTTGTTGGTCATCTTTTTTTCTTAGTTAGTGACTCCTTGCTCCATACGCGCTATGTCACTACCTCACCTATCAGACCAGATAAGAAACAGTTATAACTTATTGTTCCTTATCATAAGTTTGTGTTTGTCTTGGCAAGCTTATCGTACATTTTGCCCCTTTCCGAGACCAGTGTTTGATTGCATGAGTAGCTCGGTGAGGATATGCTGGAGATATGAAGTTATGTTTAATACAGCGGTCCACTATTGCGCTATTTTTATGTAGTTTCTGTTGATAGAAAGGGTTATGTTTTTGTCCTTTTAAAATTGTGTGTGTACCTTTATTTCTGCTTAAATCGATTCAATATTTTTATTTGTTGTTAAATCACACCTATTAAAGATTCAACAATTGATAGTGCTCTAGTTCTTGAAGACAAACAGTAGATTCACTTTGTTGTGTGCTATCACAAGGTCCCATTGTGAAATGTGTCACCTCGCGACAGCTTAAACTTCTTCCTTCATTCGCCCGGTTAGCATCTACCTTTCTTTTTTATTTTATAGACAGTGATGATGCCACCTTAGTGACACTCTTTGTTTTTCTCCTCACCAACGTTAAATACGAGGCTGCAGTAAGGGGTAATCTCACCTTCCATATCCGACCGTCGCTCGCGATCCAATCGTGCGTTCTCCGAAGGAACACTCACTTCGCGACCCCACCACCAGCTCATCACATCCCGATCCGCGTGAAAGCCGTGGAGTTTGTCGTTGTGTCGGGTTGACGACGTGATGCCACTATGGTGGCCTGCAGCTTCAGAGACCACCTTAAGCCATTCTTACCGGCGGCTCTCTTCCTTTCTCTTTTGTGTTGGTGGCGGATCGCGAGAGGATCAGCGAGCTCTCGACGCGCCTTTCTTCGCGGCTTCGACGCGAGCCCACTTTGGCGGTTGTTCACCTTTTTTCCCGTCGTACCTTTGCCTTCCGTGTGGAGGTTTGGTAATTTTCTAAACCACCTTCCCGACTTCCCAAAAATTGATGACCACAAACACGGGGGGCTGTGCGGAGAGTGCATTCTCCGGTGTTTGTAGCCAGCTGTGTACCGTTTGTTTACGTCGATGTTGTTTTTGGGGAAAATACCTCTATAGTTCGTATCGGGTTTTCCCGTGTTGAGCCGCCAGAAAAGTATTGCGGCCCTAATCCAACCTAACGTCTTTCCTCGCGCACTCTTTCATTCTTTCTATCTGTTTTCTTTGGTTGCACCTTAATCCTCCCAAGAGGCCAACGTGCATTAAGCTTTCGAACAAGTTTCCAACGGGGTGTTAGGGTGTGATCGTCACGCGATTAACGCGTTCAGATCGAACGGTGTTGAGGACTTACCGGATAGAACACTAGCATGTGTGTGTATCTGTGTATGGTGCAGTATCGTCGTGAGGAGGGTATACATTTCGTCGACTTTCTTTAAGCTGCCACCAACCCAGAAAACCATCGGAATTCTTGGCAGGTCGTGCTCTCTGTATGCTATGGAAGGGGCACTCCTTCGACAACTGTCGATCAGATGATCACGATCTTCTGATGAAAACAGAATCGAGAGAAACTCCAAACGTTGTTCGGAATAAATCGTTGAATAAGTTCATAAGGAGGAAATTTTATCTCATTAAGTTTTATACCACCAGTACCGTTTATAGCCAATAATAACCAAAGTTAAACTAAAAAGCTAGGTGTAGAATAAATTTCGGTTTCATTCAGACTGCTGCGAAATGTTGCGCCCACCATCTCAAGGGTTACATGTTAAGGGATCGTTCCACGAGAGCTAGATCGCACGCCGACTTCAGCCATGGTCGCGCTCGGGTAAACCTAAGCCCTAACCAGGCCATTCCGGTCGGCACAAAGAAGAGGAGGGGAAAGTGAAACCTAGACACCGACGCGACCACCACCCGCCTAAAGATCACCGATCCGCCGCCTAGGTAGGTCGGTCATGGCAGTTGTCGGTCGTTGTCTCACGATGGCGCAGCTCTCCAGCCCTACAAAACCAGTCCTAGTGGTGGGGAGATGGAATGCTAGCCTCTTACGCCGTATTGTCGCTCGATATAGGTTAAACCGTTCTTTGCCGTCGCTAAAACCAACCCTCCCGTCGTCACGGTGTTCCGTATGGCGATTGTAGCTCTCGAGTTCTCTGCCATTCTTTTTCCATCATTGCTAAACACATCGCGTGCCCTCGGTATATGTGCACTTTGGTGATGTGGAATATCCGTCAGCAAACTTGCGATTCTGTAACTCATCCGATTGTGGGTTCGCGCGATCGCGAAGGATCACTCTTGGCGTGTCTTCTCTTTACCCCGTGTTGCATTCCATTGAGGTCTAATTTATGCTAACCCAAAGCAATGGGGATAGTGAATTCTATTCTTTGATTCTCATTGGTTAAGATTCCGCTCGTTGGAGAATTTGCATTAATACACACCTTTTGTTTCTGGGAAAGTAGCTGATCTTAGAGTTTCTCGCATGTAATTTTATGGAAAAATAGATTTTTAATCATTACACCAATTGGTTTCTTCTCTAGCCCAAACTTTATCGGGAGTAGAGACTTTAAACCAACGGCCTTTAACGATAATTTGTTGTTCATGTTTGCTTGATAAATATTTCTCGAATAATTTTGCATTGATAATACTTATTCCTAGTTTTTGTTAAAAAAGAAACTTTGTAAACAATTCGTTCTTCTACCGGAGCGATTGCATTCATCTGAAGTTAATTTTTTAAAAACCTTCTTTTTTATTGTAACTGCAAGATGTGTACACCAAAAAGTTTTTGAGAAAACATTCATGATAGGACTACAGCATTTAAGTATTTAATTTAACGATTTTTTGTTTTATCATTTATTTTAAGTTTACGCGTGAAATGTGTTTCCCATCCGTTTGTTACGTCGTCCTAATATGTTATCATTGTTTTGTGTTACTATTTTAAAACACAACAAATGTAACTATCAATGTTGTTAAAAAATATATTTAACACTCATGATTTTGGTAATCACCTTTTTTCTATAATTCTTTCTTTTCCAGTGAGCGCGGTGGTCGAGTTTGACTACACGGCAAAAGAGCCGGACGAGCTGACGCTGAAGAAAGGTGCCATCATAACGAACATCAAGGTGCAGGAGGGCGGCTGGTGGGAGGGCACACTGGCCGGCACCGGGCGCACCGGCGTCTTTCCGGACAACTTCGTTCGGGTGCTGGAAACACCGGACAAAAGTCAAGTCATTCTAAGGTACGAAAGTGGTGGTGCTGCATTTATTGGAGGTTCCGAATGCTGTAACTCTCGTTTTCTTTCCTTTCTTTTTTTTTAGGGATAAAAGTGCGACCGTAAATCGACGCTGTAAGGTCATCTACAGCTACCAGGAGAACAAGGCGGACGAGCTGACGTTGGCGGTTGGAGATGTGGTTGAATTTTTCGAGGAGGTAAGTAGAGGTGCCCTCCTTATAACCCCTTCGATAAATCACACGTCCACTTTGGTTCTTTTAGGTCGAAGAAGGATGGTGGCGCGGTCGGTTGAACGGACGAGTCGGTGTATTTCCGTCCAACTTCGTCGAGATGATCGAATCGGTGTCTCCGAAATCGTCGAGTCGCAAGAGTGGCAACGTCGGGGGCCTCGGTGTGACGGCGATCGATGGTGGTGGTTCTGGCGGTGGTCCCGGGCCGGGTGTGTTGGGTGTTAGCAGCAGCCTTTCCAAGAACAACAGTCTCAACAAGAGTCGGACGAGTTTGAACAGCTCGCGGGAAGATCTTGACCGGCACGATGCGCCCTCGTTGCCTCCGAAACCGGTGCGCGAGCTGTGCAAGGTACTGTTCGCCTATCAGCCGGCCAACGACGACGAGCTGAAGCTGGTCGAGGGCGACATCATTACGATCCTGTCGAAGGAGCTGCCCGACAAGGGCTGGTGGAAGGGTGAATTGCGTGGCCGGGTGGGCGTTTTTCCGGACAACTTTGTCTCGCTACTGCCCCCGGAGGGCGGAGGGAAGTCTTCGGCGCACATTTCGGCCTCGGTACGATCGGTCGGAAGCAACAGTAGCGGCTATAGTAGTGCGAGTGGAGGGCCCGGGCCTGTGGCACACCATCCGGCCGTGGTGTCACCGATCAAAGAGGCCAAACCGGAGCGTCCACCAGCGACGAGCAAGGTGCAAATGTTCGGCAAAGCGGGCCAAGCGAGCGCACCGTCGGTTAACAACACATCCGGATCCGGTGGCTTCCGGAAGGAGAGTTTCGGCTCGAAGGATTCGTTGAACGAATCAACCGGCAGTAACGTGGGGATAACCGGTGGCTCACCGACGTACAACAGTGTGGCAGCCCACCGGAAATCGCTCGAGAGTAAGGTGGCCGACTCACAACCTCAACAACCGGGCGTCCTGACGGAGAAACCTCCGCGCAAGAGCCTCGAGAACAAGGCGTCCGATATTCGCAAGAGCCTGGAAAGCCTGGACGAAAAGAAGTCCACCCCGCCGCCGGTGTTGGGCAAAAAACCACAGGTTCCGATCAAAAAGTCACCCTCGATCACGAGCGTCACCGGGAACCTGTTTTCCGGCCTGAAGCAGAAGGTGAAGGGAGGCGGTTCGGTGGACAAATCGGCCGGTGCCGGTGGAACGCATCAGGCTGACGAAAGGGATGGCATTGGCGGAAGCAAACCTCGGTCCGAGATTGCGGACAACGGTGATCGATCGATCGTGGGTGAACGGATCGAGGTGGAGCTGGGACATGTCGAGCGGGGTACTTCCGTGCTGAAGGACATGCGTGCCAATCGAGCGAAAGCTCCGAAGCGGCGGCCCCCATCGTCACCGAGCAGTATTATTGGCGATCCGTCATCGACGGCCGGAACCACCAACGGAGGTGGCCCATCGCTAAGTAACGGCAATTCTGGGCTGTTCAGTCAACTTTCGTTGTCGTCGGAACCGGAAAGCCCCAAACCGGACGTGGTGCCGGAGGCGAACGAAGACGCACTGCTTGCGAAGGTGCCAAAAGCGCGCGAATGGGAAAAGAACAAAGTACCGTGGATGGACGAACTGAAGGCGAGCCAGGCGAAGAAGACGACCGCGGCGGAAAGTAAATCCCCCGAGCACCATTCCCTGCATTCGGTTAGCAACAACACTAGCAATAGCACTTCCACGCACTTCCACCAGGAGGAATCGAGCATTTCCAAGTCGTTCCACGCGAGCTCGACTGGTACGGCCACACACCTGGTAAACGCACCGTTGGGCAACGTGGCCCGCACCCGGCTAATGGAACGGTCCGCCACGACGACGAGCGTACCGTCGACGGACAGTAACCACGTAAATACAACCACCACCGGCGGTTCGTTCGATCAAAATACATCCTCCGGCATCCTGCGGAAGGAACCGACACTAGCTTCCTCGACGCCGATCAACGATCTGCAGCAGCACACCGTTTCCACGTCCTCCGCCACCTCTAGTGTCAGTGCGATGACCAAATCGATGTCGGCACTATCGAGTAACAGCAGCAGCACCACAACCAACGCCGCCGCGACCACCACCACCAAAATTGCCATTTCCTCCTCCTCCTCCTCGTCATCATCCACGACAGCGGCGACGACGACGGTGGTGGAAAACAACAACAACGGCACGCACGACGCGACGACCAACCTGCCACCATCGCCGGCGAACAACCGACCACTTAGTGTGCACCTGCGGAACACGAGCCTCTCGCCGACGCCCCAGAACCGGAACGCGAAAACGATCCACATCGTCGGTGGTGGGAGCACGGGAAAACCAACGGCTGAGCCAACACCACCGTCCACCACCGCCGTCTCAATGGACAACGTGTGCGGCCGGGTGCAGGATCTCGAGCAGAAGGTACACCGCATGGAACGCCAGCTGTCGGCCCAGCACGGTCTGATCGAGGAGCTAACGCGGATGCTGCGCGACGAATCGGACAAGGTGCGGACGCTCCAGAAGGAGCTGGAAAAGTACGCCCAGTGCGTCACGCAAGTATGATAGACGGAGTAACGGACGGTGGGAGAGTGTCGTCGTCGTCGCCGTCGTCCTCTTTGGGTCGACGCACGCTGTCCCACCTTTATTACTCCACAACTTTAAAACGAAACGTACTAATCCTACCCTATCGTTACTTCTACTACACAACTAACTACTACTACTATTATTACTGCTGCTACTAGCTTTCGATTAGTTGATTAGGGCGGAAGTGAAGAGAGGGTTAGCAAAACGACGTCCTCGGAAATGCGCAAAACTACTCTTAAGGGAACCTCTTATACGCACGTGTGTACAGTGATCGAATGGTAGGGAGGGAAAGACAAAAATTCCAATTCGGAGAATTGACGGGAGCACAAAACATTCTTTTCAATTCCATTCCGGGCGCACAGATCGATTTAGATTCCGTCATTGTCCGTCAATGCCCCCGCCCCCTGTAGGAAGTGCAATAGATACATATTTAGTTTCTATTGTTTAGCTTATTCATTCTGCTAGCTTTTATATAGCCGTTTTGCCGAGAAGTCAAACGGGACAGCCCGGGGGCGAAGCAAAAATTGGGGAGGAATGGTGATTTTGAAATGTTTGTTCGTCCATTTCCACATCTTATCTTATTCTAGAGCGAAAGAGAAACTTGGCACTTGTGAGCGTTCTATTCAACATGACAACCTTTTACTTCGACCAACAGGCAAATGCAGCAAGTGTACTTGGATCGTCAAAGGATGGAAGTGGTCGTGTCGACAACAGTCATCCATGCGATATCTGTCATTGCCTACTTAGCCCGTTCGGGATCCAAACTGTAAGTTTGACGATTCACAGTAGGCTTGCATCGTTTGGCATCCAAGTAGACTGCTGAATTTGTCTGTTGGTGAAGAAAAGGCTGCATTCTAGAGCGATAGAGTAAAATTAAACAATTGTACATCGAGCATCAGAGAACATTGTAACGTGCTCGTTCCATTCGACATTACTAAAACTAAACGATACGACATCTTTTCCTACATCAATCATTCCTATTTCGCAAGCAATTCGGTGATATCTAACACACACACACACACACACGGCACACGGAGAGAAACGGATAACGCAAAAGTATTGACAACTAGTAAACTAAACCGGTACGGCAATCAGTATGTACGCGAACGGAAACATGATGTGAATCCTATCGTATCCGCGGTTTGTGCGGATAATTTCAAAATAATAAAATACAATAATCATTAAGCTACAAAACGAGTATGTGTGGTGGCGAACAACAAGATGATCGAACACCACGGAACGGACGAACGGTTCGATTTCGGCCAATCGATCGAATCGAAAGGCAGCGTCGATGGTGGAAAGGGAGGGGGTTGTTGTTAGTTAGTTTTTTCTCAAGCCATTTCCCAACGAGGTTGATTTCCAATCCGTACCCTCTTAGCCCCTTCAAGAGGGTTGAGTGGATTTCGCGCAACGTCACAAGAAAGAAGAAGGTTCGTCGGTGGCGTAGTTGGAAACATTGGACAAGATGAAGTATTAGTGTACTTAAACGCGATCGAGATCGGGTCAGCAGAAGAATAAAATTTAAATTAACGGAAAACTGTTAAAGGTAGGGCTTTCGATCAATCCTAATCGCGAAGGGGTCCCGCTTTAACGAAAAACGGACCATCATCAGTCATTTTCGTATCAAAGGTATCAACGGGGTACACCCGGGGTGTTGAGATTCTGGCATTCGATGCGACCACGAAACGTTCGATATCATCCCATCTTTTGATGGAAGGTATTAAAATAAAACTAAAGGTAACCATAATAAAAATTGCCCCATACGTTAGAGGACAAACAAACAAACAAAAACAAAAAACGATAAATACAATTTACGGAAAACAATTCATACAAAACAAACGTACATTCGTATCCGTAGGTAAAAACCAATATTGCAATAAAGAAAAACAAAAGCTTGAAATTAGCATCGTCCGTAGTTTTGAACAACGTTAAATTGGTGTCGATAGAGACATTGGGCAAAGCAAGAAGGAACAAAAAAAAAACTGTGTGGTGGTCAGTCCGGGTCCGTGCGCCACGCTCTGATTTTGTCCTAGACAGAACACCCAGCGTGACGCAATTCCTAACGATGCCGTTCAAACGGAAATTGAAGGCGCTGTTCTTTTTTTTACATACATAGAAGAAAGCTAGGAAACAGATGCTATAAGAAAAGGGAGACGAAGAAATTACGTAGAATTAAGGACGTTAGGTGCATTCCCGTGCAGCACTACTCCACCATAATAAGTACATCTATACATATATACATACATAGGCTAGACTAACTAACCCGGACCAGATAAAAAAAGCAGGAACTAAAATGATAAAAAAAACACACAAGAAACACCCATTTGTTGCATTTAAAAACGAAAAAAAATCGACAAAAAACGCCTAGATAAAAGTAAACGAATGGATACCGTTTGTAAATACGAAACATTTCGGATTTCGGTAGCCCCGAAAGTCATGCTGCCGTTTTTGTTGATCATTTGCGTAAGGGAAAAGGAAAAGAGAAAACAGAACCGAGCGGGGAAAAACCTGCAAAGGAATTGATGATGCACCCCGAAAACCGTTGCGGAGGCAAAAAGATTGTGATCGAAGGATGTGATGATGATGATGATGATGTGGGTTTGGTGGGGGTACTACATATGGCCAAGGCAGACCACCCGACACTTGGGTACCTTCCATGTTTTTTTTCTTTTTGTCCCCCTATTCAGTGTCCGTGTTTTAGCAGCACAAAAGTTAGGTTGCTTTCGCTAAACAATTACACAGAAGTAAACTTGTACACCTTATTCGATACCATTGTCAGTTGGAACTCGGTTTCCCTTTGGTGTCCCTTAGTACGCAGCTTTCCTTCCCAGCAGGAATGTCTCCGAAATGTCGGTTTATTAAGCAAAGTTGCCACTTAGCATTTGTAGATTGGGGAAACAGAACCAGACGAGCGTACCGTGGCCAGCTGGGTGATAACGGGCGGCCTTCGTGGGAGGGAAATAAACGCTCCTGCTGTGACAAATGGCAGTTGAAATCGTATCGTTTTAAACTCGATTTCCCACGGTTGCTAATATGTTGCTGTAAGTATTTCAGCCGGCGTTTAATAAGGAAAGGTACGCTCGAAGGTTCCACCAGCAAGGCAAGGGAACCGACATTCAGTGAAATGATTCTTAATTCGCGTTTGTTTTACTTCTAACATTTCAAAACTCGAGTCCGACGCTTGCTCGGAACTCACGGAAGGCAACTTCGGATAGATTGCGTGAGTAAACTATTTAAAACAAAAAACTACTGTAGGAAAAATCCGCTGATGGAAACAGCACCGATTCCCGCTACACATTGTCATTATACAACTATGAATATAAGATTAAGGACGGTCGGAAATATGAGTTATAATTGTAATAATACTTGAGCAACGGTTTTGGTTTTATTTTGGTTTGCAGTTACCGTACCATTTACAATGATGATATCACATGATGAATGAAGGGGATGGAGATTACAAGAAGAGGAAATATTTTAGTTTCCAAAAGAGGAATTTTTCATCATTTCGAGAAGTTTTTCTTTCAAACCCATTTTGTTTTGTTGAGTAATTAATTCACAAGCCACGCGTTTGTTATTTGTATTTCATTTTTTTTGTATTTGTTTTACTTTTTTGACTCTTTTCTTCTTCACACTTCGTTCTCTGCATTTTTACGGTTTTTGTCACTTTACTGTCGTACTTTACTAACCGGTTGTGGCATACCGCATATGGAAAAGCCATACTTTAGGTTACAATCAAAAAGCGAAAGTGATCATAAAAGAAAACACCCACACGGAACGGAGGGAAAACCGTACCGACCCCGTTCGGTAGGAGATTCATCAACCTAAACTCATCACACTTCTACTAGTACACCTTCCTTCCTCCTCCTTCTCCTTTCGCTCATTTGTTACTCAAACTACTTTAACATAGTTTGAGTAGTTTTTCTTTTTACACAAAATTTAACAATTACCATTCGATTGATCTCGACGGTGGCGCCGATTCGCGCGGGGCGAATACACATTATGGAACAAACGAAAAGGAAAGAAAAAATATTAAAATCATAACAAGAAAATTATAAACCTCTTGAACCCTAGAGTGTAAGTGGCATTAACGCAAGCGCGAAGAACCTCTTTTGGTTTGAGACCGATGCGTCGTCTACGGGGAGATGATGGCTTCCCAAGCTCTTAGTACAGGATTGGGAAAGAGAGCATGTGCTGCGCGGGGGGGAGGGGCAAGACCTTCTAAATGCAAATCACGCAGACTGCATGCCGGAGGATGCAATTCTCAGTCCGAGCTTCTCTCTGGTTGTTCATCGGTTCTTCATCGACTTGCGCCGTCTGCTTTCTCTCTTCCAGCGTGTTTCATTATGACTATTTTGTGTTGGTTGTCCATCTGTCAGTCCGTCCGTTAAGTCTGTGTACTCGACCGTCGTCTCTCGATGGCGGCAGTCGATTTGTTCTTCTGTTTCTTCCTCCTCCTCCTCCTCCTCCTTTTCCTCTAGTATCGCATTCCACAGGAACGCTAAGGCTTACGCACACACATTCCGGGGCCTGTTGTTTACAGCTCGTCGTGGCCATCGTCCACCTCGGCCGCCTCTCCGGGCAGTGCATTGTCCTCCTCGTCATCATCGTCCTCATCGTCGTCATCCTTGTTGGCCTCCTCGGCGGCCGCCTCCTCCTCCGCCTTCTTGCGCTCTTCGGCCTCCTGCGCGTCCTTCACCTTCTTTTCGCCCTCCTGGGTTTCCTTGACGGTGGCGGCGGCCTTCTTCGCCACCTCGAGATCGTTCGTGATGAGGAAGTTGTCGAAGATGGTACCCGATTTCACCTGCCACACATCGATACCGACGGCGCACACCTCCTCGCGCAGGTACAGCGTCTTGTCCTCGACGTACTCCGGGTTGTCGATCTCCGGGTGCACCCAGACGCCCTTGTAGGCCGGGTTGTCGATCTGCTTCGGCTTCCACTCGCCCTTGTACTCCGGGTTGTCGATCATCGGTGGCTCCCACTCGCCGTCCATCTCGTCGTCCCAGTCGTCCGGCTTGGTCGCGTCCGGGTCGGGGATGTGCTCCGGTTTGTCCCAGTCCTCCGGCTTGGTGTCGTCCGGGTCGGGGATCGTCGCCCGATCGTCCCAGTCCTCCGGTTTCTTCGCCTCCGGATCCTTGATCTTCTTCGGCGGCAGGAAGTCCCAGTCGTCCTCGAGGCTGCCCGACTCCACCTTCTCGTTGTCGATCAGCACCTCGTACGTGTTGTCCGAGCGCACGACCAGCGTGTAGAAGTGCGTGAACACATCGTCCTTGCAGCGGATATCCTTGTTCACCAGGTGGTTCTTGCCCTTGTAGCTGAAGATCACGTGCACCTTCTTCGTGCCGGGGCCGCAGATGTCCGGTCCGAACATGAGCAGGTACGGCGTCTCACCGTGCAGGTCCTTCTGGTCGACCGAGCAGTCGAACACCTTCAGGTAGCCACCGCCGCAGTCGATGTTCTGCTCGTGCTTCACCGAGAACTGCACGACGAGCGTATCGTCCTTGTTCGAGAATGGCGTGAACTTGTTCGACAGTGCGTAGAAACGGGCATCCTGCGACGTTTGCAGACCTGTAGAGGCAAAAGAAAATACGTGTTATTCCTTTCTAGAGCAATCGTTGACACCAAAAACAAGTGCCGTAAAACGCACATCAAAGAAGGCTACTGCTTTGTTTTCCCATAAACCCCCAGACAAGAAGAAGAAAAGTAACCTCAAAACCATCGACCCACATATTCCAATTGCGGCGTTTACAAACAAAAACTTATTTGCCATGGTAGGCGGCTTTGTGATGACACGGTTTTAAGTCCGTTTCTTAACCGATCGCGCATCGATATGTGGAAAACGTAAAAAGAGAAGTGTGTTTAAAAATAACTCTCCAACGGAAAAGAATGTTATGCCCAAGTTTATGCTAAACAATCCCGAATGCGACACCAAAAATAAAATAAACAAGAATGGTAGTAGCATAAGTCCTACGTTCTTGTTTCTGAGGTCGGTGAGTTCTGCTGTGTTCGGATTTGTCGAGGCTATTACAATCTATTGCTAGTGTAATTTTTAACTCCCTTTGCCTTCCCTTTTTTCCCTCTGCAAAGGGTAATGCATTGAAGAGTTCTGGCACGTTCATATAACTCGAAATGAACATCAAGGTGTGCAATGCCGGGCTTCCTGTCACCCTCCAAGTCACGCACGATGTGTTCCATCATATCGCGATCGTAGTAGTCTTCGTCCCTCGCATGATGCATAGGGAAATAGTTTAGTGTTCCATAATGCGACTGGAAGGTTGATTCGTGCCGACCCTGCAGGTGGTGCGGCAAGGTAAGATTCTTTTTTTCTGTTTCATCCACAACATGCTGGCGATAAGAATCGACACACAACTCAATTCCCCCATGTGGCCACCCAGCGAGATTGTCATCGACGTTACACACCGATTGACAGTGAAATGGTTTGCATTTAGTTCCTCCTGCCATCCTTCACTATCCTAGGCTTATAGCAGGGAAAATTGAAATCGTCGTGTAATCATAAATCCATTTCAATCTGACCATGAACGCGCTCCGCTGCTGCAGCGCCAACGTGAAGGTTTTTCTGGAACATTCTCTACGCGAAGGCGAGGCGAAAACGAACGCTTCGACGGACACGTCACACATGAAAGCCACGTCCAGTTGGCAGAGGGGGGAGGTGAGTATTAGCGGAGAGGTGGTAGAGGGAAGGGGGTTCGTACTGATTATGCTCGCACACATAACACATCTCAGCAGCAACATTGGCCTTTCTGGTTGCCACGGTTGCAGAAAAATAAGCGAAGAGAGATGCGAAGAGAAGAAGATGTTTTGCCGGTTTTTCCAGTCCAGGAGGAGTGTTTGCCAAGAAAAAAAATGCCGGGTACGTCACATAGCGACGCGTCTGGTTGCTACCTATGCTGTTCTTGTGCTATCTCGCTTGCTTAATCTCAATCTTTGCGCTTTCTTACTACTTCTTACGTCGAGTGAGAGCTGTACTGTTGCCTTCCCTCGTTTCAGTTATCATGCAGTTTCGTTATGTTCTTTTAATGCTGGGGGGTGGTTTCCCCTTGATCTTGGCCGTCTGGTTTTAGCTCGACTAATTATGCAATTCCAATCCCTGCCTCCTTCGATTCGCCACACACACCCACTTTATACTCTATTGCTAGCTCCTCTTCTTCGCTTCGTGAGATGCGTTGGAACGCGTGGCGCAAGAAAGCAGCCAACTTCTTTTCACCTTGCGCGACACCGCGCAGAAACGACCAACCAAGAACGTAACGGTCATTCACATTCTAGAAAAATTGACACGTCGCTGCCGCTTGGGACGGTGGTGTTTTACCACACCCTCTCGCAGCTTCTGCCTTCCCACTGGCCCACTTCTTCTCTTTACCTTTCTATATTTGCTTAGCCATCCCGTTAGAGGAAGGTGATAAATGCTGCGATCACGAACACATTTCCTTACAGATCAAAAAATATTCTACCCCTGGCGCAAGTCCTCTGAATCGGGAAGTTTTTATATTTACCTTTGTCGGCTTCAGCATCGTTGAAGAACTTTCCGGCCGTGTGCACAAACTTGCCATACTCGACGCCCTTGTGCTCACTCTGGACCCAGGTCTTTTGCCATGAATCTGTATCACAACATCAGCGAGGGGGTGGAATGAAACGAAGCAAAAAAAGGAAAACATTAGAATGGGAAATGATGAATTCGATGGTTGAGCCACGTATGCTTTTAACAACGCATTGAGACGTGACCCCACCGTCCGGAAACGGATTTTGCACACACACACACTCGCCGGAGGGGCTGGCCATTGACCACTTACCGTCTTTGAATCCTTCCTCGAAGTACACCTCGGCCGTCACGGCAGCCGCGGCCAGCACGGTGGCCAAAACAATCGCGTACGAACGCATTTTACTGGGAAACTATGTTTTCCTTCACCAGCACTGAATATTTTGCACTAACTAGCTTTGCTCAATGGTAGGAATGGATGATTCCCCCGTTGAAATGCAACCTTTACCCGGCGCGTCCGATTCCGTTCGATGACAAACGACGAATGATCCCGAAATGCACCGCGGCTTTATTATGAAATGTACGGTTGCGTGGTCTTTTTACTTGCTCGTGCTGCCACCTTGCGGAGGACATTCGCGTTTTCGCGGCGCAAGCTATCTCGTTTCGTATCGCGGGTAACGCACGAGAGAATGAAATAGCGCATGGCAACGTACATTTTTCTCGATTTCCACGGCGACGTGTAGCCGACTGTAGTCAGGGAGATCCTAATGCTGTTTTTCTGCCGTTTTCTCGATGGAAGTGAATTCAAATAGACTGTAGTTTTATTAAGCACATATCGATCGAGTTAAAATGTCCCTCGCACGATGCGGACTAGCTAAATTATTCATTTTATTTGTTGATAAACAGACCCGGCACATCAGCGTTGACAGATGGAGCGCTCTGATTGGTCCGCGTAGCACCAATCAAAAGCTCACACTTTTCAGCCGGCTTAGTACCACCGGTTCACCGTCGACACGACGGGGCGGCGCTGCGATCGGTCGAGAGAAAACTGAATGTACTTCAAATTTTTGCCTGCCGTTATCGCAGCATCGCACCGCATGCTGGGTTTTCCGACGGGTTCCACGTGCGCGAAAATATTGAAATTCGTCTGCACCGTATTGGTTGTCCCATAATTGCGGCGTCAGTCAGGGATAATCGCAATTTAATTGGCAAGATCATTTCGAAACTTTAGAGGTTTCGTTAATGAGCGATGTCCATTTTGCATTCAAAGTATTGGTTGGCTTGGCTGTACATGGATTTGAAGTATTCACTGTTATGCACATGCATTTCGCCTGATAAATCGCTTGATAAGCTTTGTAAGTTGGATGCTGTTACGTAACTCTTGTTACTTTTCTCTTTTTGATGGTGGAAAGAACTTGTTGCTTATTTGATCACGGATACTCAATGTTTCGAACAAAATAAAGATTAATAACTCTTTCCCGTTTGTAATTCTTTTTCACTCCGTTTTATTTTAACACCCAGTTTTAGCTTCATTCACGGAACGTTTAAAATTGGAATGTAAAGATTCTTAGTTTACACCCTGACTCACTTCCTTTGACCGACGAAGTATGGCGTACTATTTAGTCTAAAGTTTAATGAATGAAAATAAGAATCAGAGAATTGGAATACTGTTACATTCGCACACACGACCGGAACATCCAGCCGCGCCGTAGGAAACAGATCGACTCCTAACGATGGGGGAAGAAATTGGCAGCGTGCGAATCCTTTACGAATCGGACTCATCGTTTCCATAGTTTTCCTCGTTTCCCTCGCTATCCTCCGGCTCGTCGTCCTCCTCGTCCTCGTCGTCGTCGTCGTCCTCCTCTTCGGAGGATTCCTCTTTCATTGGCTTTTTCTTGCCGCGCCCCCGGCCTCGGCCAACCGGTGCTGAGGGAGCTTTCTTGGTCGGCTTCGCCACCTTCTTCGTGCTTCCCTTCGGACGTCCGCGTCCCCGCTTTGGCGATGGTTCCTCGCCATCGTCCGATGCGACCACCTTATCCTTCTCACCGCGTTCCTCCAGCTTCGACTCCTTCGGGGAAAGGGCGCGAGCACGTTTTTTCGGTGCAACGCTGTTCTGTTTGGGTCGCATGATGAAAGAAACAAAAATCATGGCATAAAACACACGATGTAGAGGAAAATCCTTCCCACGAAAAAACAATTTTCACTCACCTTTTCCGCGTTTGGCGGGCGTCCACGGCCCTTCTTCGGTTCAACGACCTCCGTGTCGGACATTTTGCTTCCTTCCGGCGCTAGCTTTCCTACAAACTGAGCGTATGCTCCCACTTTCCGTCGGAGCAAGGAACGAGGGAACGTGGGTTTGAATGATGAAAGAGAGTAAATATTAATTTCTCAACCAAAGCTACACTGATTCTTCGCTAAAGCAAAGAAAACTCTTGCTTCCTGTCGTTGATCAATAACCTGAATCCGAGCACGGCGTCCAGGTTCATTTTATCACCACCCGCAACCCCAGTTGTCTTTTCAAAATTATTCCCCAAAAACCACCAAACCCCGGCAAACGGTCCTCAGTTCTCCCCTGTTCTAGGCCCTTCTTTCTCTTTGGCATCCACATACTCAGGGGACAACGCGCGCGCACACGCACAATCCTTGCTGTGTTTGTCCCGCCATTTTGAACACAAGTTTTCCCCCCAACCCCACAAAAAAAAAGAATTTCCACAGTACTTGCGTCCCGTTTTCCGGTAGCGCGGCAAACACACATTTGCCTCAGTCTCTCTTGCTCCTTTTTTTTCTACACCGAACAGGAACAAGTGTCCTTGTTGGACGAATCGATGAGGTGAAAGTGAAAATTTTCATCAACAATCCCACAAGCCTCTGGCTTCACCCATCGCAACTGACAAAATTTTCTATTTTTAACATAACTAGCCTATTATCCTTTTTTGTTTGCTTTCACACCTCGTCTCTTACCTCGTTCCTTTTAAGCTGTAAATTTCTTTTCCAAATCACAACTCCGGACCACGACGTTGGCGCACCACGCGCGATTCGGCTTCGACGGCGAATGTTTGCTTCCGTTTTTCCGTTTTTCAGCGCCAGCGCCTGGTTTGCCGAAAACACACGCTCTCCTTTCGGTCAAGTTCGCGTTCCTCCTTATCGCGGTGTACATCTCAACACATCCGCCAAGGCTCGATGCGGTGAGCAAACGATGAGGAGAGAGAGAATCCTAGCCGGCATCAAGTTAATATATATATTTCTCATCCGTTTCAGGAGCTTTTCTCGCTCAAGCAGCGCACAGCGACCCTTTTTCCGCCGGGTGTGGAAGGAAAATTCCAACCTTTCCTCAATCGGGAAAATTAGCTTTCGCCTGCATGTGGTCGGGGTCGGTTCTTCCGTCCGGCATGGGTTTGGTCAGAGGAGAGCGTCAAGCAGCGTAGCTTTTCCGCGCTGGTAGAACAACTTTTCTCTCCGCTTCGAATTTCCCGCGCCCACACACGACTTTTCAATCATAAAGTTTGTTCGATGCGAGTTTTATCCCTCTTGCATATGAATCGTAGCGAATTCATTATTTGAATGTATTATTTATATCCTGTAGAATCTAGAAAGAAAGATGAAAATCTGTTTATTAAAGGCATCTAGTGAATCTAGAAACATATTTCAATAACAAACCGTTCCTTTGAAGAAAGCGAAGGATTGATTTGTCACTGTATTGATTCTCATTGTTGAAATTAGCAATAAGGATTTTCACCGCTATACCTTCAAATACCTTCAAATGGTAGTGCTAATATTACAATAAAAAAGCACCCATTTTTTGCTACTTAAATTTAATTTTCTTGCCAGATATTCCGCCACTTTTCCAATAAAAAAACACCGATCGTGTATTGGTTCAGCGTACATACATTTTTATTACATTTTATGGCCTATCGGTTCCGATACAGTTTTGTACATTCCGCCACATTCAACTGCCCACGAAGGCTGCTCAGGTGTTTGGGGGGTTTGGGTGAGCAGTTGCCAGTGAGACGCTCGGAACCATCATCCATCGCCCGGAAACACAGGCTAGACGTGAACACACGTCCAATCCGTATGACCGATCCGGATCTAACGAACCAAAACTAAGAAAACACAAAATACTCCTAACTGCTTCGTCTGATATCCTCGCTACTGGAAATTAAATACGCTGTTGTCGTAGAACCGTTAGCTTAAAAATTTTAGTCGCGTATCGTTTGTGTGTGTGTGTATTTGTGTAGTTGTCCTCTGAATATAAATGAACGATTTTGCCACCATTCCCGGAACAACCAGTTGTCTTTAGGGATAGGGATAGGATAGAGATGATTGTTACTAGAATGGTGTCCTTCCCTTGAGGAAAGGTTCATTTTTGGTGTGTGTTGTTGAAGGGATTAGTGAAGGATGTTTGAAAAGGCGATACCGTGGTGGTGAAGTGATAAGAGTTGGTTGATGGCAAAAACGGCCTTACAGTAAACTCGCTACTCGCAGGGAATAGGAAACCTTTGCACCTATTCCGTGTATCTAATGCAGCCATAAAGCTGCAACACTCGTCCCGTCTGCCTATCGTTTAGTGAAATGATTTTGTACTGCACTAAGGATTCTTTCTCGGGCGTCCCCGGCCTCGACCGGTGCCCTGGGTAGCCTTGGTAGCCTCCACCTTTTCCCGCCTGACAGATTTGGTATTTGCCACCTTCGCCGTCTTGCGGGGACGACCGCGACCTCGCTTCGCCGGTGCCGGTGCTTCCTCAGCGTCGCTGCCATCCGCCGGTTCCGGTGCTGGTGCTGGTGCGGCCTGTCGTTTTTTGCTCGCCGATTTCGGCGGCGAGGCAACAACCTCCTCCTCCGTTCCCTCCGAGTCACCGTTTTCGGCCGCGGCCACGGCCACCGGTTTCTCCTTGGAGGGCGTCTTTTTTACCTCCTGGCCGTTGTCCTCCACGTTTACAACGTTCTTCTTGGGACGGCCACGTCCCTTTTTCACCGGTGCTTCTTCGGTCATCGTGAAGTGTGGTGCTCAAATGAAAAACAAAACCAACTACCATTTCGAAAAGGGTATTAATATTACGTCTAAACCAATTTCAAAGTTAACAAAAGTCTGAATTGTAAATATCCATTAGGTTACATAGAAAAGTAAAGAAACACAAGAGATATATTTTGAGAACAAAAAAAACACAATGTTGTGTCAAAAGAAAACAGAAAAATAAACTGCTATCATAATTCTACTCATCAATTAATCAACCCCATTTCGATAGCCGAGAAATGATGGCTTGAGTTGACAAGATGGCCTTTTCCGTGTCAAACAAATTATCTATCACCACACATAACCATACCCGAAATGCAACCAAACAAATTATGATACGGCCGGATGTAATTTTCCGTACAAAATAATAATGGACTGGAAATATTCTCGATCGATTCTCAGACGAGAAAAAAAAACCTCGGCAGGCGGCGCTTGCTGCAATATGGAGACAAACTACGCTCGGCAATATTCTAGTGCAGTTTAACTATCGTTACCGTGCGACGATGGACAGTTTATCGTAGCGTCCCTGGATGCTTACGATTTGCCGCCATTACTTTGCACAGCGAGATAACGCTTCCCGCATCTATTTCCACAAGCGGTGCGTGCGATGTAGCGATCGGACCAGATTACGGAAACGATCTTCGCCAAGCGCTTGGTTAAGATTTCCAATATTCTAATGATGCGCGCACCACACACGATTAGACTGTCATTATAAATTGATGGCACGCCAAGCCAAGCGTACCTCGGATGGAGAAGAAAACGGAGAAACAAAGTTACAACACTAATGCCACACCCGTGGAAAATGGAAAACTCGCACGAAAATAAGCCACAATGCGTAGAAAAACATCTCGATTTACTTACGCGGTGAAAATGCTTCTTGTTTGAGATTTTTGGCGGCTTTCTGCGGCAGCGATGGTAGAATGAATCCAACAGGGAAGCGAACGACACGAAGTAGCAACGACAGCTAACTGGCAGATAAGTGATGGGAGAATCGAGATTCGAAAGATTCGAAGATTCGGTCTCTAGAGGGAATCTAAAAATTCGAATCCCATTTGACAGATTCTAATGATTCGAATTCCATTTGCGGATTCAAATCAGATTTGATTTCCTTGGGATTCGAAACAATTGTTCATTGATTTGAATTGTTATTTGATTTGATTTGAGCGATTTAAATTTGATTTGTTACGCGATTACGCTCCGTTTACTGTACTCTTTGAGAAATAAGAATCACTGTAACCGATTTACAATGACTGCGAAGAACATCGTGTCCATACGCTATGATATGATTTGCATGATCAACAGACTTCTTACAGCGGTGAACCTCACATCGGAAATGTGTGGCATGTTTTTTTGCGCCAAAAGCAAGTTATCTGAGGCGATCTGATTAGGGTTTGGACTAGGATAACCGATTTCTAGACCACCATTGATTTTTTTGACCGCAACGACTGTTTGATGGATTGGGATTCGGATTTGGGGAATCGAGTGCAAACAAGGGTATCGATATCCCACCACTAGAACGAAGCCGACAGCACAGCTTGGCATAAACAAGCTTGAAAAACCTTGGTCACAACTTGAAATAGTGGTTAAAATATCAAGTTTGCCATTAACTTTTTAGTGCCTAGGACAATTCTAGCAATAGACCCCTCAAATGAAAGTTCTTTTGAATACAAACAGCTTGATACAACAAAGATTTTTCCTCAATTCTTAGTCTGTGAAATAAATACTTGATTGGGAAATAGATACAGAAACCATGGTTGATATTTTATGGTAAAATAATAAAGTGTGGCAATTATCACGTTTCTCTCGTTTGACATGAAGATAGGTTTGAATTGACCGTTGCGTTTGCTATGAATACAAATTGTTCAACATGCACCTGGAAAGTGAAACAAAACAAATACAAAGGCTACATTTTCTTTCGTATCTATAGAATGATAACAGAAAGGATATCCAGAAAAAAAAGTAGATAATACTGAAAAATTGAGGCAAACACATTAAATGACAAAATCTTTTACTTATATTTTAATATTTTAATCCGAAGGTCATTTTGTTGCTGCTGCATGTCTAATTTAAACATGATTCGCATAGCGCCTTCATATATCCTGACCGATCGTCTACACACGCTCGCGACATTCCCACGACCGGGTTTTCTGCGACCTTTTGTGTCGACTGAAGTGTCAATGCCAGCCCGAGTCGGCCATCTTGCGTTTAAAAAGGGTCGCGAAAGCTGAGAGGGGACCCCTTCGCTAAAAAAGATAAATAAAATCTCGGGCTGTATGAGTCTGATCGGTGCAAATAGCATGCCAAACGAAAGATCTCGAGTAGATCTAGCTACGTAAAAAGTTTCACGGCTCTAATGTAAGCCGTTTGGACGCTATAAAAAAACAGTCCGTTCAAAAATAAATAAAAGCCGTTTAAATGTAATATTTAACCATATTTTTTGAATAATTATCGCTCACAAGCCACACATGCAAGTCTCGCTTACAAGTCTCACATGCAAGTCTCGCTTACAAGTCTCACGTGCAAGTCTCGCTTACAAATCTCACGTGCAAGTCTTGCATACAAGTCGAATGCATGAGCATACAA